>CAJQUN010000423.1:0-482936 GCA_907163345.1 Haberlea rhodopensis | reverse complement strand
CCCAAAAAATGTTTCTGGTTTGGCTCGATGTAGTCGCGATGTGAAGGGACGATGTAGTGGGATTTTTATTTCTGCTCGGTATGGTTGGTGTTTGAGTTGTGTTTTAACTTGGTTAATCGGATTTAGTGTGTTGAAAGAACTCCTTTTAGCATTTCAATTCCTTCCCTGCTCTTGAGCGATAATCTTGCAGCCTTGGATCGAATTTTTTTTGTTCTTTTGCTTCGATTATCTTGCGGTGATGTTTTGAAATGTAATGTTGTTATGGTTCAAAAATCTCTACATTTCAATTCAAAGATGTGTTGCAACTGGCTCAAAATCTGATATGCTTTATGTGTAAGTAACCCCATGAGCATACAACGCAGCGGAATAAAATTTTGGGATTACAAACCAGTGATCTATCATAGGGATTCATATCGGATTAGAGAATTACAAGTGTCTTACCCTTGTAGCGTGTTTGAAGCCGAATCCACGGAGCTGCACCACGTCCTACGCTCCTTTTCGAGTCACTAAGCAAAACTCGATTGGTTTTGCCTCAACAGTATCCACACGATCAAATCGGGTGAAGGGATGGTTTAATAACAAGTTGCTAGACAAGTTTATTAATCCTATACCCGAAGCACACTCGATTCACAATCGAACAACCACCAAAACCATCAAGATCACTCCTCGGTTATCGAAAACCGAGAGCTTCTCCTTGAAGTTCGGCGGCCGTGAGCTTATCTTGTAGGTTATGATATTGTTTATGTTATATCAATTGTCTACAATTAAAACCCTGCAATCATATTAATATAATTAATTAAAGGCTTTCTTAAAGCTTCATGGGCTTAAGCCCATGATTTAATTAATCCTTATGATTATTAATTAAGACTCTCTCTTAATTATTTAATTCATCTCATGAATTTAATTTCCCTTCTCGATTTAATCTTTTGTGCGACCCGATAGGATCTCGTAATGTTGGCAGTGACATAAAATCTCATTTTATGTCGCAAGCATCGAGCGGTATCTAGCAACACATCGATGCTACCCAAATTACGAGAATGTCAATGACTCGACATAACCTTTAGAACTTGTGATAATATTAATCATGTAACTTAATCCCTTTGTCCTTTGTGTTTAGATTGAACACGAGTCATGGAATAGTCATACTCGTATATCCAATCTTTATTTCTTGATCCCCAAGTAGAACTAGAATAAACGAATAAGCTCGATATCTCATATCGACTCATTCGAGCATGGCCATGCATTTTAGTTCTCACTTGATCAAGGGCCAAACACATCTCCTGTTATATAGGAGGGACAAATCCTATCTCGATCAGTCAACATCCCTCTACATAATTCGTAGTGTATCCAATAGTCGCCTTTATAGTATACCCTGTTACGGGTAACGTTTGACGATATCAAGATACATAACTCCTTATGTTGGGATCTCTGATGATCACAAGTCGTAAGGATTACATACATTATTATCACTATGAGAATTGCATATGACGATCATATAACTATCCATGTTGCATTCTCATGGTGGGTCTGTTCAGTACATCGTTCTCTAACATGTACCCATATGTTGATTTGATATCTCATATCAATGAACAATTCATCGATCAACATATACTAGTCTCTACGTATTATCATTATCCCTTTCATGATAATACTTGACTAGGGAACATCTTTAAGAATAATACAATATTATTCTAAGGACATTAACATATATATTAATTCACAATGCACAGTTAAAAGAATAATATATAATAATGAATTGCCATTCATAAATCCATAAACATTGTATGTCTTAAACAATCATCTAATGACTTGTCTTAGGGCATATCCCAACAAATCTCCCACTTGCACTAAGACCACTCAGACATATACCTAATGCCTAGAGATCTAGTATGACGATCATGCTTCTGCTGTGACAGCGGCTTCGTCAATGGGTCAGATACATTATCATCTGTTGGTACTTTGCATATTTTAACATCTCCCCTTTCAACGATTTCTCGAATGAAATGGAAACGCCTAAGTATGTGCTTGGATCTTTGGTGAGATCTTGGTTCCTTAGCCAATGCGATCGCTCCATTGTTGTCACAATAGAGTTCTATCGGATCTTTAATGCTAGGCACCACTCCAAGTTCAGAAATGAACTTCCTCATCCAAACAGCTTCCTTTGCTGCATCCGAGGCAGCAATATACTCAGCTTCCGTTGTAGAATCGGCTACTGTTTCTTGCTTTGAACTCTTCCAGCTCACAGCACCTCCATTCAGGCAATACACATATCCAGATTGCGATCGAAAATCATCTTTGTCGGTTTGGAAGCTTGCATCAGTGTAACCCATTACATTGAGCTCTTCCTCACCTCCATAAATCAAGAATGTATCCTTAGTCCTTCTCAAGTACTTCAGGATGTTCTTGACAGCAATCCAGTGACCTTCACCTGGATCAACTTGATATCTGCTCGTCATGCTCAAAGCATACGATACATCGGGACGAGTACATATCATGGCATACATGATAGATCCAATAGCTGACGCGTATGGAATCTTACTCATGCGTTGTCTCTCATCTGGTGTTGAAGGACACTGTTCCTTCGAGAGATAAATACCATGTGTCATAGGCACGAATCCTTTCTTGGATTCTTGCATGCTAAACCTTTTAAGCACCTTGTCTATGTATGTACTTTGACTTAGACCAAGAAGCCTTCTCGATCTATCTCTATAGATCTTGATTCCTAATACATAGGTAGCTTCTCCTAAGTCTTTCATTGGAAAAGCAGTTCCCTAGCCAATCTTTACAGATTGTAAGGCAGGGATATCATTTCCAATAAGAGTATGTCATCTACATACACACTAGGAAAATGATTATGCTCCCACTGACCTTCTTGTAGACACAAGGTTCATCTTCATTTTTGATAAAACCAAACTCTTTGATTGCATCATCAAAACGAAGATTCCAACTCCGAGAAGCTTGCTTCAATCCATAAATGGATCGTTGTAGCTTGCATATCTTTCCAGCATCCTTTGGATCGACAAAACCCCTCGGGCTGTGTCATGTACACATCCTCGAGCAGATTTCCATTAAGGAAAGCTGTTTTGACATCCATCTGCCAGATTTCATAATCATGAAATGCAGCTATTGCAAGTAAGATCCTTATGGATTATTAACCATGGCCACTGGTGAAAAGGTTTCATCATAGTCAATACCATGAATTTGTTTGAATCCTTTTGCAACCAGCCGACCTTTATAGGTTTGTACATTACCATCCATATCGGTCTTTTTCTTGAAAATCCATTTGGCACCTATGGGTCGTACCCCTTCAGGTGGATCAACCAAAGTCCATACTTGGTTTGCCATACATGGATTCCATCTCAGATTTCATGGCCTCTTGCCATTCTCTCAGAATCATTGCCCATAATAGCTTGTTGATAAGACTGACGGCTCATCCTCATCAATAAGTAGTAAGTCACCTTGTTGAGTCACAAGAAATCCATATCTCTGTGGCTCCCGGTGTTCTCTTACAGACCTACGCTGGGCTTGTGTCTCTTGAGCAGGTGCTTCTTCCACAACAGTTGTGGTGCCTGCTCTTTTTCCATCTCAATTTCAGGTTCAGTGTTTTCTTGTGGTTGAACTTCACTAAGTTCTATTTTTCTCCACTGGTTTTTCTAGAAATAAATTCTCTTTCAAGAAATACACCAGTCCGAGCAACAACTATTTTGTTCTCGGTGGGATAATAGAAATAGTATCCTTTCGTTTCCTTAGGATACCCCACAAATAAACATTTATCAGATTTGGGTCCAAGTTTGTTAGTGGCGTGACGTCTAACGAAAGCCTCACAACCCCAAAATCTTCATAAAAGACATACTAGGACGCTTCCCAGTCCATATCTCATATGGTGTCTTTCCACTGATTTAGATGGAACACGGTTCAGTAAGAAAATCGCTGTTTCTAGAGCGTGTCCCCAAAATGATATCGGAAGATCTGCATGACTCATCATTGATCTAACCATGTCTAACAAGGTTCGATTTCTCCTCTCGGATACACCATTCCATTGTGGAGTATACGGAGGAGTGAGTTGTGGGACTATCCCACACTCCTTTAGATAGTCATGAAACTCTTGGCTTAAGTATTCTCCTCCTCGATCTGATCGAAGGATTTTGATACTTTGCCAAGTTGGTTTTGTACTTCATTCTTGAAATCTTTGAACTTTTCAAAGGTTTCATGCTTATGTTTCATTAGGTACACATACCCATATCTACTGAGGTCATCAGTAAATGTAACGAAGTATTGAAAACCACCTCTAGCTGGTGTACTTATTGGTCCACATACATCACTATGTATTAGTCCCAATAAAACATTTGCCCTTTCAACGTGTCCCTTGAAAGGGGCTTTAGTCATCTTGCCCATTAAACAAGATTCGCATGTTTCATATGATTCAAAATCAAATGAATCTACTACTCCATCCTTATGAAGTTTAGATATGCGGTTCTCGTTTATGTGACCCAAGTGACAGTGCCAGAGATAAGTCGGATTACAATCATTATTTTTAATCCTTTTAGTATTTATGTTATAGATAGGCATATCAAGATTTAATACATAAGACCATTCACCATTTGTGCATCAGCATAAAACATATCATTTAAATAAATAGAACAACAATTGTCCTTTATTATAAATGAAAAACCATACTTGTCTAAACAAGAAATAGATATAATGTTTTTAGTAATTGAAGGCACAAAATAACAGTCTTTTAAAATCAACGATAAACCAGAAGGTAAAGCTAAATGATAATCTCCTATAGCTAATGCAGCAACTCTTGCTCCATTTCCAACTCGGAGATCAACTTCACCTTTTGCCAATGTCCTACTCCTTTTGAGATCCTGCACATTTACACAAATGTGAGATCCACATCCAGTATCTAATACCCATGATGAAGAAGTAGATAAATTGACTTCTATAACAAAAATACCTGAAGCGGAAGTCACACTTCCTTTCTTTAGATCCTCCAGATATACTTTGCAGTTCCTTTTCCAATGGCCGGTCTCACCGCAATGGAAACAGTTCCCTTCCTTTGCTATCCCTCCCTTTGGCTTCAGTGCAGAAGACTTCGGCTTAGATTTAGCAAAGACCTTCTTTGCTTTCTTGTTGCCTTTGCTTTGGCCCTTCCTTTGCCCTTATTCACAATAAGGACATTTGTGGCCTTAGTCTTCTTAGTATTGCTTCATATGTTCTCAACATACCAAGCAACTGGGGCAGAGTCTTTTCCATATCAGTCATATTGTAATTTACTACAAATTGACTGAAGCTCTCCGGCAACGATTGCAAGATTACATCGGTGGCCAACTCTTGGTCCAATGGAAAACCTAGCTTATCCAGATCTCAATGTACCCAATCATCTTGAGCACATGAGTTCCAACTAAGCTTCCCTCTACCATCCTGCACTGGAACAACGCTTTAGAGACGTCATACCTCTCTTGTCTAGCTTGCTGTTGGTACAACTGCTTTAAGTGTTCGATCATATCGAACGCCTCCATTTCCTCATGTTGCTTCTGAAGCTCAGAGTTCATAGTGGCAAGCATGAGGCACCCAACATCAAGTGCGTCACTCTGATGCTTCTTGTAAGCATCTTTTCAGCTCTTGTAGCTGTTAGGGGAGGTTCCTCAGTGAGCAAGGTTCCTCTAGAACATACTGTTTCTTTTCTTGTTTGAGGACTATCCTCAAGTTCCTATGCCAGTCTAGGAAATTCGTCCCATTTAGTTTGTCCTTCTCAAGGACCGATCGCAGTGATAAAGTGCTAGTAACGTTTGTAGTTGCCATGGATATCTACAATATAAATATGCAAAACAAGTTTATGATTTTAAATCATTTAACATGGTCTTATATTAAATGATACTCCCACTATTTTATTTGAAAAATATCAACCCTCGAAACTTTTAGTGGGCCAAGATCCATATTTCACTTAATCTTGAGTTAGCTTTGGCTAATCGCCCAAGACTCGGTTATTTAGGTAGACAACACTTTGTCAATTACATCACATATAATTCTTGGATAGTTGGACGAACAACACTTTGTTCAATTCATCAAATGAATTATAATCCAACCCATGCCTCTAGGTTCCCAATCCTATTGAGATAACCTAGTTAAGTCGTACCCAATTAAAGTATGACGGATATCACTTTATCCTTTCGCGCCTTACTAAGATTGCCACGGTGCTTTGCTTTGGCAAACCCACACATGTACAATCGAAGTTATTGACGAGTACTTTATTTGGAAGGCATCTAAAACTTAATATTTTAGAGGGATTTATTGATCTCATGATTAATTTGATAATTTAAAATATGTCCACTACATATAGTTGTATACATATCTACATATATGTGTAATACTATTATCAAACTAAAACATAAGATAAATCATGCATCAACATACATAATTAAAACGTGACATGGTTATAGCCCCTACTAATGAGTTTCTCAAGCCAATGAGAAACTCCTATGAGTCAACCTAAGGTAACTTCATAAGCACCTTCCTTTGGCTCCAATTTGTGAATGGCCTCCTCATCCCGGCACGATGCTCCATCTTCATTGATCACCATCAATAAAATAAACTACACTATTTACAAGATATAGAATTCCTCGATTCACATTCGAGGGGAACATAGGGGAGGGATAACATTTAGAATGAAATAGAGAAAGGCACGACACGCAGGTCGTATAATAAATTACAATCATTCACAAATCCTATCTAATAGGTCAAAGGGCTATAACCACGCACCATGCTCAAACAACACATAAAGCATGCATTAACATTTAATTAATTAAATTCTAAACAATTTAAATTTAATTCTAATTAAAACTGTAAAATAATTTTTGAAAAATTATCGTACGCTCGGGACATCACATGCCACGAACTAAAGCGACTAAAACACGAACCACCATGATTCGAACCAAGACCCACGGCTGGACCAATAGTGGGCCTAGGGTTCGAAAACCCTAGCCCATGGCCGAGCCATGGTCCATGCGGCGGCTTGGTGCGGCGCTGCTAGGGTTCAAAACCCTAGCCGCCTTGCACCATCTTGATTCTATCGAGCCAACTTGCACCTTCTCAATACTTTATCGAGCCAAAAGAGTTCAAAACCCTAGATAGTGCGACGGCTTGACCCATGCTCGAGCCAGGGTCCGAACCCTAGCTCTTAGGCGGCGGCCGAGAGGCCAATTTGACTAGGGTTCAAAACCCTAGCCACTTTGTAGCGACGGCCGAGCCATGGTGACTAGGGTTCGAAACCCTAGCACCTTGGTGGCCTCGGCCGTGAGCCTACACGAGCCATGTTCCGGTTTTTTGATCACGAATTATCATATATTTCGATCCGTCAATTATATCATATATATTATCATACGATGATCTTCACAAAATCGATTTTTCCATATCATATATGAAAATACAGTTTAAATAGCATGCAATATTAATTCTAACATGATTAAACTATTTAACCACATAAAATCCGATATGAGCCTTGTACACGGCTCTGATACCACTGTAAGTAACCCCATGAGCATACAACGCAGCGGAATAAAATTTTGGGATTACAACCCGTGATCTATACATAGGGATTCATATCGGATTAGAGAATTACAAGTGTCTTACCCTTGTAGCGGTTTTGAAGCCGAATCCACGGAGCTGCACCACGTCCTACGCCTTTTCGAGTCACTAAGCAAAACTCGATTGGTTTTGCCTCAACAGTATCCACACGATCAAATCGGGTGAAGGGATGGATTAATAACACGTTGCTAGACAAGTTATTAATCCTATACACGAAGCTAACTCGATTCACAATCGAAACAACCACCAAACCATCAAGATCACTCCTCGGTTATCAAGAAAACCGAGAGCTTCTCCTTGAAGTCGGCGGCCGTGAGCTTATCTTGTAGGTTATGATATTGTGTGTAGTGTTATATCAATTGTCTTACAATTAAAACCCCTGCAATCATATTAAATATAATTAATTAAAGGCTTTCTTAAAGCTTCATGGGCTTAAGCCCATGATTTAATTTATCCTTATGATTATTAATTAAGACTCCTCTTAATTATTTAATTCATCTCATGAATTAATTTCCCTTCTCGATTTAATCTTTTGTGCGACCCGATAGGATCTCGTAATGTTGGCAGTGACATAAAATCTCATTTTATGTCGCAAGCATCGAGCGGTATCTAGCAACACATCGATGCTACCCAAATTACGAGAATGTCAATGACTCGACATAACCTTAGAACTTGTGATAATATTAATCATGTAACTTAATCCCCTTTGTCCTTTGTGTTTAGATTGAACACGAGTCATGGAATAGTCATACTCGTATATCCAATCTTTATTTCTTGATCCCCAAGTAGAACTAGAATAAACGAATAAGCTCGATATCTCATATCGACTCATTCGAGCATGGCCATGCATTTTAGTTCTCACTTGATCAAGGGCCTAACACATCTCCTGTTATATAGGAGGGACAAATCCTATCTCGATCAGTCAACATCCCTCTACATAATTCGTAGTGTATCCAATAGTCGCCTTTATAGTATATCCTGTTACGGGTAACGTTTGACGATATCAAGATACATAACTCCTTATGTTGGGATCTCTGATGATCACAAGTCGTAAGGATTACATACATTATTATCACTATGAGAATTGCATATGACGATCATATAACTATCCATGTTGCATTCTCATGGTGGTCTGTTCAGTACATCGTTCTCTAACATGTACCCATATGTTGATTTGATATCTCATATCAATGAACAATTCATCGATCAACATATACTAGTCTCTTACGTATTATCATTATCCCTTTCATGATAATACTTGACTAGGAACATCTTTAAGAATAATACAATATTATTCTAAGGACATTAACATATATATTAATTCATAATGCACAGTTAAAAGAATAATATATAATAATGAATTGCCATTCATAAATCCATAAACATTGTATGTCTTAAACAATCATCTAATGACTTGTCTTAGGGCATATCCCAACATTATGTTCGAAAATGATGTAGTTTCGGCTTAGAATATATGTTGTTAGGTTTGCAATCTAGCTGCTCTTGATTGAAAAATCTTGTGTTTATAGTTTTAAATTGTTCTGTTATTTTTATCTGCAAAAAAAATGTGCTGTTGGGTTCGAGAACCTTGACATAGTGGGCTCGATTTTCTGATTGGTTTAGCGACCAAGTCCTGTGGCTTTGAGTTACAAAGATAGGTTCAACCATATGTCTCTTTTCTGTCCAGAAATTATTTCTTATGAGCGTGAGGCGGTGCTGAACGGGAAGTGCATGCTTAAGTGTGTGAATATGCTGCTATGTGTGAGTATATACCGTTGTGTGTATATATGTATATATTTATACTGTTGTGTGTATATATATACCGGTGGGTATGTGTGTATGTGTGGATTTCAGCATATAACTAAGTGTATATATATATATTGTGGTTTGTGGTTGGATTAAGTATCGATAATGAAGAAAGATAACTTGATTTGACGTAGTAGGTTAAGACGGTTTGTGATGATATGAACATTATAATTGGAAGGATGATATGATATTGCATTATCAATGAAATATCATGATTAATGTGATAGTATAGACATGGTATATGTGATTATTGTGAGGATATGTGCATCATGTATGGTTGAGTTGATTCTTGAACTTTTGAGATTGTGCAGAAACCTTCTTGAGCTCACAGACAAGGGGGACGGTGACTTGACGGTAAACACAGATTATAAGGTACGTGGTGACGTACGAGCAGGTATACCCAATATCTATATATCCATGTATACATGTATTTTGAATGTGATGTTTAAGGTTAAGTGATTGAGTTTAATGGTTGAGTTTAATATACGTGGAATGGTGGATACGTAAATGCACGTGGTCTGGATATGGAGTTGGGTATGGGTGCCTTTGGCATGATATAGATGACAAATGGTTGAGAATGAGATTAACTGATAGGCAGAGTTGTCTTCTATATGAGATTCGTTATGATTGAGCATAAATGATGAATTGTGACTTTGTGGAATTTATTGCATTGATGAGTATCATGTTTTGAATAACGATACTGAACTTGATGTTTATGAAAGTGTATAAGATTGAAACAGGAACAGTTCGTGAAAGTTATACTGGTTCGGAATTGTACAGGGAGTATATTTTATGGGTTTAAATAATTTAAACTGTTGTATTACAGTTTCGTATATTCATGTGTGAATGAATATTGAATTGGATTATGCTCACCCTGTGTGGGGGACTGTTTCTGTTGAAACAGGTATAACAGGTACAACGTTGTCTCGGGAAGAAAGCTTGAACCCATGGGAAATAGTGCTCACAGGATTATAGTAATGGTACATGTCAACTATGCATTGAGAATTGATTCATTGAATTGTTGCTCGTATGTGAGCAACTGGAATTGTGTATATGGACTGTATAATAGTGTTGAAGTCCTCTTTTATATAGTTGATTGATGTGCATGTTATTTTGAGGAGCATGTGCTATACGATTTTAGTGATGACGATAAATTCATATCTTGCTAGTGTTGTGACTTCCCTGGCTGGGAAATGTTATCTTTAGATTATGGTGTTTTATATTGAGGGTTGTTATAATTGTGTATTTTCTGGGATAGTCCAATTTATGGGGAGACTCTGCCCAAATTTTTATAAAAGTCTTGAGGATTATGGAATGCATGTATTGATTCTTTTAATGAAAAGAAATTTTTACATACTCAAATGACGTCATAATTGCATTATTGACGTTTTGGGAGGTTGGGGTCTTACATTAGTGGTATCAGAGCAGTGGTTAGCTCTTTGGGATGTTTAAGGGCCTAGGGATGTGTTGATAGACATATATAGCACATGAAGCATGATTGCGGTTTTGTGTTAGTGTGGCAAGATGTTATATGCTTATGTGCATAGTATGATATGAGATGATGGAAATTGTTATTATTGCTAACCAATGTGGTTGCAGGGATGTATGGCATACGATGAATGTGACCGTGAGAATAACCGGTGATGCCAATGGACGTACGCACTTGATGTAGTATTTTTGTGGAGTACAAGAGGCCGGTAACATAAGTGATACCATACTACTGATTGAGTTGATGATTGTGATATTGTGTTGTTGGATGAGCGACAAAATGATATACTATGTTGTTAATAATTTGATGTTGTATATGTGTAGATTGAAGTGTATGCTCGCCATATCTGTATACAGTACTGAGTAAACATAAATTGCAGGAGAAATCAGAAAGTGAGATATGATATCTGAGGACAGGAAATGATAGACAGTACTGTGCTGTTGGAATATAACAACAGATGATGTGACAATCGGGTATGTATATGTCATTTACATGATGACATAGGTACGTGACAATGTATTAGCGCTGATTCAATCGTTCCTGTTTATTGTATAATGTATTGATGATTGGTGATCCTTGTGGATGGTGATTTTTGATTAAGTGATGTGACAGGGTCACCGCCGACGAGTGAGTGATGTGTTTATTTATAGGTCGCCACTAGAGTGTGCGATGTGATTATGTTGTGTGAAAGTAGAGTGGGGTCACCGCTGAGGCGAGTGATGTGTATATATGATTTGTGGGTCTCCGCAAGTGCGTGCGATGTGTTAATATGATATATGGGCCGCCACTGATGAGTGAACGATGTGATATTGGGTCACCATTGACGAGTGAGTGATGTGGTTGCCGCTGAGTGATGTGGTTGCCGCTGATGAGTGAGCGATGTGATTTGGGTCGCCACTGAGGAGTGAGCGATGTGATTCGGGTCACCACTGACGAGTGAGTGATGTGGTCGCCGCTGGTGAGCGAGCGATGTGATTTCGGTCGCCACTGAGGAGTGAGCGATGTGATTCGGGTCACCACTGACAAGTGAGTGATGTGGTCGCCGCTGGCAAGCGAGCGACGTGTATATTTCAGGGTCAATGCTAAGATAGAGCATGTGACGTGTATATTGATATTGAGTCGGTGCTAGGGAGAGCATGCGATGTGATTATTGTCGGGATCGACACTATTGAGAGTGTGCAATGTATTTTATGTGCCTCCACTATAGAGGTAGGGTGATGAATATACATTGATTTAAATTGACCTTGTTGATTTGACGTATTGTGATAATCAAATGTACAGGTGAAAGCGATCATGGAGAGAGTGGATGAAGAGACATTATTGTTTTCTTTCATTTTTATTGCAGTGGATGCAATAGCTGGGCGTGATTGATACCGATATATTGATGACATTTATTGGCGAGATGATGGTATGATTATATTGTGATATTTGAGATATTATTTACCGCTATCGTATCGAAGCGATGGAAATATTATGAATGTCGCTGATATGTCGAGGGCAATGAATATTTTTGGACGGTCATGTTATTGATGATGAGTATATCAATTGTGTATTGATATGAAATTATATTTTGTGGAATATTTATGTCTGGAACAGGGGCAGTTTAAAGGATCGAGTGTGGATCCACTGTGTACAGTAAGTGTTATTACATCTTATTCTTTTAAGAATGTAATTTTATTCATTGTGATTATGGATATTATATGGGTGCCAGTAGTGGCGATGATATTGTGCATGCCCGTAGTGGCGATGAGATTATGCATGCCAGTGTTGGCGATGAGTATTGATATTTTGCTATTGGGTTAGCAATGAGTATTAGGGTGCCGTCATTGGGCGATGAATATTGATGTGCTGCTATTATGTTAGCATGAGTATTAGTGTACAGTTATTGTGCTAGCGATGTATATTGATGATGTGTTCATTTCAGATAGCTGTGGACATTGTACTATTGTTGTTCCTTGGGTACATGAGATGTAGGCCCAATAGGATATTGGAATGTTCCAGAGGTACAAGAAGTTGAGGTAAACTATTACGTTTGATTTGGCGTGTTAATATATGTTGATAGATGCTGATTGCATTATCTCAGTTGAGTTCTATTGATTTTGAGAATCGATTGTACAGATGGAATAACAGAAAATGATAATTGCTTGAGATGATATTTATTACTGTGAAAGCATGCTAGAGTGGTATGTGGTAGGATTAATAATTTATTAATCACATGTGGTATTGAGATGAATGTAATCCTGTAGACATAAGATTAATCAGTATGTCATGGTATGATATGGAATGTCACGGGTTGACTTGAGATCGCTACGAATGTCCTGTGTGGACGTGTGATCATCGTGAACACTGCGGGTCGACGTAGTAAGTACGGAATTATGATGTTATTCTCTGGTATATAATGACAACACTGATAAATAATCATGTGGTGATTAATGATGAGTTAGACATGATGTGAAAAACAATATAATGATGTCATAATGAGAATACATGGGATATATGAGCATTCACTTTAGATGATTTATCATTTTAATATTGTGTTAAAAACTGGAAGGCAGATAAATGATGATATATGCGATGAGACTGATGTATGGGGAATCATGAATACATACCACACTATGATATGTTATTCATTCATGAAATAGTGCTTTGTTGAATAAAGGAATTACGTCATTGAGGCATGAAAGCGATTCTTATGTTGAATTTCAATCACAAAGATATGTGATAGTATGCTGTAGCATGTTGTGTATAGGATTGCGTGAAACTTGTGATGCAGGGAATTAATGCTCGATGATTGAAACATTATGAATATCCAAATGCGTAACTGACAAGGTACGTGGTTATGTTATGAGTATTTGAGAAATGCTAATGAGTTATTTTGTACTTGTCCCATGACAGCTGATAGTTGGGTGATGAAATGCGGAAGTTGATGCTTAAGAGCATGTGAGTTACTGTGATGAGCATGATACTATGATGCTATTGTGTATTGTAGATGATTCCATCTACAAAGGTATGATACGAATTATTCGATATGATGTTGACGCCTTGTTTTAGATGGAATATAATCATGGCATAGGAATATTGATGTTAGGCCATTCATCATGATTTGATATTGATGATCTGTGGTTGTTGGTGCGTATAATGTGGATATATGTATGTGAGAATTACTAATGGGTTTTCCAGTAATTACTTTGCACTAGATAATAACCAGGAGATGATATATGAGAGGTTGATGTGTACCGCTACTTCATACGGACAATGGTGGTGATGTGGTGATGTTAGTATAAGTTGCATACAATTGCAACCACACAGGTATGAGGTTATTTATATGATAAAAAGTTGGTGTATTGTCATGCATTCTGATAAACGCATGATATGATGGATTGATGATTTAGTGATTATATGATGTGTACTATGATGAAAGTAAAATGTGACGGATTTAGACCTTGTGCGATGAATGACTTGAACTAAAAATCTATATGGTACGGAAAATTTAAGTGATGAGATAGACAAGTGAACGTGAAAAAGGGGATTGATTTTCTAGTTCATGAGATCTATTGTTGCCTAGATGTTATAGGGGAACATAATCAAACATTTTCAATACTTTATGAAGAGCTAGCTGGTAGCGAGAAAAAATGTATGAAATATTCAATCCATGGTAAATATGTTAAAGTGATGTGACTTACAGTCTTGAGATCGTTGGTGTGGTACGCCACGTTCACGAGCCATGATGATTCGAATGAAGATTTGTTACAACATTATCTTGAGCTGTATAACGGTACATAAACTTTACTGTTGGCTTTTATGTTAATCATGCATTTGAATTTCGAGGTCGAAATTTTATTAGTTGGGGAGAATTGTGATACCCGGAATAACTGATGATTATTCAGTTGATTTAATTGTGGTAAATTGTAATATAATAATGAATTATATTCTTGGGAAGTATATATTTGTTCCGGAGTTGGGATAATTAGTTTCGGATTGGCACTTGTAGTATATTAAGCTAAAAAGGAATTAGAATAAATGATAGTGACTAGTATACTTTTTTTATTGTGATTAAAAGAAATATAGGTAAATGATGGTAATTGGATGGTCAAGATTTAACCTTGAGTTAGGTTAAAACACACAAAAGAAATTTCATTTCCCCCCTACACCTCACTCACGCCTCCTTCATCTTTTCCCTTCCCTCTTCTCTCGATCAAGCACAGCAACGAGGGCGAGGAAATCGGAGATTCTTATCGGGTTTTGAAGGTAAAATCCTACCTTATTCTTGGTGATTCTTCTTCTCCCAAAAAAAATGTTTCTGGTTTGGCTCGATGGTAGTCGCGATTGTGAAGGGACGATGCAGTGGGATTTTATTTCTGCTCGGTTATGGCTTGTGGTGTTTGAGTTGTGTTTTAACTTGGTAAATCATGGATTTAGTTGTTGAAAGAACTCCTTTTAGCATTTCAATTCCTTCCCTGCTCTTGAGCGATAATCTTGCAGCCTTGGATCGACTTTTTTTGCTGTTCTTGCTTCGATTATCTTGCTGTGATGTTTCGAAAATGTAATGCTGTTATGGTTCGAAAATCTCTACATTTCAATTCAAAGATGTGTTGCAAACTGGGCTCAAAATCTGATATGCTTTATGTTCGAAAATGATGTAGTTTCGGCTTAGAATATATGTTGTTTAGGTTTGCAATCTAGCTGCTCTTGATTTGAAAAATCTTGTGTTTATAGTTTTAAATTGTTGCTGTTATTTTATCTGCAAAAAAAAATGTGATGTTGGGTTCGAGAACCTTGACATATTGGGCTCGATTTTCTGATTGGTTTAGCGACCAAGTCCTGTGGCTTTGAGTTACAAAGATAGGTGCAACCATATGTCTCTTTTCTGTCCAGAAATTATTTCTTATGAGCGTGAGGCGGTGCTGAACGGGAAGTGCATGCGCTGCTGTGTGTGAGTATATATTATTGTGTGTATATATGTATATATTTATACTGTTGTGTGTATATATATACCGGTGGGTATGTGTGTATGTGTGGATTTCAGCATTTAACTAAGTGTATATATATATTGTGGTTTGTGGTTGGATTAAGTACCGATAATGAAGAAAGATAACTTGATTTGACGTAGTAGGTTAAGACGGTTTTGTGATGATATGAACATTATAATTGGAAGGATGATATGATATTGCATTATCAATGAAATATCATGATTAATGTGATAGTATAGACATGGTTTATGTGATTATTGTGAGGATATGTGCATCAAGTATTGGTTGAGTTGATTCTTGAACTTTTGAGATTGTGCATAACCTTCTTGAGCTCACAGACAAGGGGGACGGTGACTTGACGGTAAACACAGATTATAAGGTACGTGGTGACATACGAGCAAGTATACCCAGTAACTATATATCCATGTATACATGTATTTTGAATGTGATGTTTAAGGTTAAGTGATTGAGTTTAATGGTTGAGTTTAATATACGTGGAATGGTGGATACGTAAATGCACGTGGTCTCGATATGGAGTTGGGTATGGGTGCCATTGGCATGATCTAGATGACAAATGGTTGAGAATGAGATTAACTGATAGGCAGAGTTGCCTTCTATATGAGATTCGTTATGATTGAGCATAAATGATGAATTGTGACTTTCTGGAATTTATTGCATTGATGAGTATCATGTTTTGAATAACGATATTGAACTTGATGTTTATGAAAGTGTATAAGATTGAAACATGAACAGTTCGTGAAAGCTATACTGGTTCGGAATTGTACAGGGAGTATATTTTATGGGTTTGAATAATTTAAAACTGTTGTATTACAGTTTCGTATATTCATGTGAATGATTATTGAATTGGATTATGCTCACCCTGTGTGGGGACTGTTTTTGTTGAAACAGGTATAATAGGTACAACGTTGTCTCGGGAAGAAAGCTTGAACCCATGGGAAATAGTGCTCGCAGGATTATAGTAATGGTACATGTCAACTATGCATTGAGAATTGATTCATTGAATTGTTGCTCGTATGTGAGCAACTGGAATTGTGTATATGGACTGTATAATAGTGTTAAAGTCCTCTTTTATATAGTTGATTGATGTGCATGTTATTTTGAGGAGCATGTGCTATACGATTTTAGTGATGACGATAAATTCATATCTTGCTAGTGTTGTGACTTCCCTGGCTGGGAAATGTTATCTTTAGATTATGGTGTTTTATATTGAGGGTTGTTATAATTGTGTATTTTTTGGGATAGTCCAATTTATGGGGAGACTCTGCCCAAATTTTTATAAAAGTCTTGGGGATTATGGAATGCATGTATTGATTCTTTTAATGAAAAGAAATTTTACATACTCAAATGACGTCATAATTGCATTATTGACGTGTTGGGACGTTGGGGTCTTACACATACTCAGACATTTATACTCATATCGAGGTTATTCTGTTACTATGTTTTTAAGTCTGTCAACTCTGTTGATGCCTGTGATATCCCCGAAATGATTATGTGGGTAATCATGCAATTAAGGGTTGCTAATTAGGAATCTATGTGCTAAAGGCGTATTAAATGTGGGAGTGATTATTTATTTTGATGATGTGGTTTAGGGAGCATGTTAGGTGTTTTTAATTATTGTGTTGATGTGGTAAAATAATAAAATATCAAGGAGAAATATTTTTATACATCGTATGAAATACCGGGACACAATTAAACACCACAAAACCACCCTACATGCAACCACCCCACCCCCACTTGGTTGAACCCACGCCCCTCCCCTGTTTTCTGGAAAGCAGAATTGACTAAGTATGCTACTTTGGACTTAGATATTTTCACATTGCCTCCTCCAAAAAGCTTCCTTCTTTTCTCTTCTTTTTGTCTGCAACGTGGTCGGTTTCAAGGAGGAAAGTGATCGGATTTCATTCATCCTTTCATATAGAAAATCGAAGGGCAAAAGTGGTGAGGAGTCACATGTTCTTCCCAGTTTTTAAATTCCTAGCATGCTTGTTCTTGGTAGCAGTTTCGGCATGCTAGTGTAGGGATTAAAGAAATATTGTTATGAATACCTTTATGTGATGTTTATGAGGCTCTCTGTATTTTTCCTTGAGCATGTTGCATGTTTTATGTAGAGGATTAAAGCATGTGAAGTATAGTGTTCGAAAATCTGGGTAAGGAATATGCCCTGTTTTTCTGGAAAAATATGTGTGAGGAGTGATTTTGAGGAGGTGATATCATGCACGTTAGCTTAGGTTTTTGGTAAACCTTTGATGTGAAAATATGCATGGTAGTTTTGTGAAGCCCTTGGCATGTTTGTTCGAGCATGCTTTATGTTATATGTGGTAGATATAATAGCATGAAGTGAAGTACTCAAAAATCTGGTAATGAAATATGTTGTTCTGTTTCCGGAAAAGTTGGTTGAGTACTTGTTTAAATGATCGACGTTTATGCATGTGGGCTTATGTTTGGGGTGTAAATTTGGTATGAATACACTCGGAGTAGTGTATTGTAATTGGTAGCATAATTGTTCAAACATGTGGTGTATGTTATATGCTAGATCGAAGGGGGTGTGAATATAGGTGTTCGAGAATTCTGGGTTGGTATTTCTCGAACAGAGCATCTCGATCGATCGACATTTCAGCTCGATCGATCGAGCGAGGCAGACTCTTGGTTCTGATTTTAGGCGTCTTCTCGATCGATCGGGAAGAGGGGCCGATCGATCGAGAGACCCAGAATGTTGAAAAATATAAATTGATATATTTTGTTAAAGTTTTGATATTGGATTGTAATGAGGCATCTAATATTGTGTTATACACTGGTGTAGAGCCTTCACAGGTAGCTACACAGCGCAGGGGATAGAGTCCTGCAACACATCACATTTTGGAAAGGTACGTAAGCGACGTACGGGCATCCCAACGGTAACATGTAGTTATGTTTGTCTGTGTGACACATGATGAATGCAGTGTGATGCATTAAGGTTATGATACATGTTATTATGCATTGTGTTGCATATTATGCATTGTTGTTGCATATTGTGATGTGGAATAAAGTGGTGTATTCCACGAGTCAGGGCGATCACAGTTAAGGTTTTAATGCTTATGCTTTACCGCTGAAAATGTGGAGCGGGAGGGGGGAGGCTCGCTTGCACATGGAGGCGAGGTATACCATACTGAGCGAGGAAGAGATACCGCTAGTATGAAGAAGCGAGTATGCGATACCGCTTGTTTTGAGATTATGAAAGCATTAAAATAACTGATGATGACTGACTCAAGAAAAAGAGGAAATGTCATGACATTCATTTGTAAAGCCATACATTCATATAATGTGTTTTATTATGAATTATGGTACAGGGACAACCAATGGGCGTTATAAATGCAGGAAATACAGGAAGTGCTTGTGTTTAGGATTGTGCATTTATGTCTTACTTTCATATTATGTTGAATATGAATTGTTTTATGCTCACGTGTTGGGGGTTGTCTTTGTAGGTGCTTTTGTTGATGAGAACCAGGGTCGGGGTTGAAATGCTGAGCTGTAAGGAGTGCTACAGGATTAGCATGTTAGAGAAAATTTTGTATAGCTTCTACTGAGTAGAGTAAGACTATAATGTAGTGCCTTGGTAGGAATTGTGTTATTCCTTTTTGAAACATTTTGGTACTGTAATCTCTAAAGCTCAGGTTAATCAACACGATACGTTACTCTGATATTTTCTCATGAATGTTTAAATTCTCTAAATTGCACCTTAGTAACTTGATGTGATAACGGGGTCTCACAATGCCATTCCGTACAGTGCGTTCGATATCGAATCTATTCCTTGACATCAACGAATAGTTAAAATCGATTTTCTTCTCTACTAGAAATTCTATTCTTTCCTCATGAAAATCTTGGTAAGTTTCTTACCACTCGGATATCAGTCAACATCGACTCTTCCTTATCAGCATCAACTGCTTATTATCACGTATCCTTTACTTTCCAAGTATCGCAACCGCAATTATTTTCATCGCTGATACTATCAGTATCTTAGTTTGCTATTCGTGGCTGTAAAAATTTCAATCGTACTTACAATACAGTCGAAAATTCATTATACCCTAAAATAAACTTACAATATTTCAAATTATCAGAGTATCCATGCCATTGATACAATCAAAACCATATCTCGCAACACCATTAAATTCAAATTCACAACACTATCATCATACTGTAACTACAGTTCACTATTACAAGTGTGGATAGTAAAATCATCTCGGCTGGTGTATTTTCCAAATCATCATTATCAATGCACGTTTTATGCAATGTATGAAAACAATGCTTTTGTCTTAATTAAACTCGTGCAGTGTGAACAAATACATGACATGTATCTGTGATCACCAGTAATGAAGCCTTTCTAACCTGATCCTCTATCAAAGGTATACTCTCTAGCCTATTGGGAAACTGAAAATTACTTTCAGGTATTACCTCTAGACTCCAGGTAACTAACTGCTGCTAGAACTGAGTGGTCGAAAGAATAACCACTATGATATCTACCCCTAGCTCAGGGTATTTGTTGTTATGACTGCATCTGTTCCTGAGCACGTAACGGACATGCTCTGACTGGCCACAATCGATATCAGTTCCTCTTATTCTTTCACATGGATCAATAGATTTTTACATCCACAGTGACCTCGAAAAGGTTTGGTATTCTACAATCTCATAGTACTCTAGAATTACTAGAGCTGGATGAACTGGAGTGATACTTCTGAAACTTTTCTAGGACTACGTGGATTATTCCAAATGATATTCACTTCATTAACATTTAATCCAGTCCTAGCTACTGCGTACCATATCAGTGTCTTATCCTTCAGCCGACACACTTCTAATTCTCATCTCTTCGCTAGTGAATAGTTATTGAGATTAAGCAGATATTTCCATTTCTCAACCACGATAATCAATTATCATTTTCCATGTCATCAACATGGCCTTCTCTTTAACATATTTTCCCGTATCAGAAAGAGGAAAAATCGTCATCCGTCACTACCATTACTCTAGATACTATCATGTAGAAGAGTTCATATTGTAGTTTTTATTCATAATTTGGACATATAAATTGAAACTGAATTATGACAGTCCCCATATCCAAGTCCTCATTCAACCCAATTCTCGTTGTTTCTCACAACAACTACATTCTATTCTTCAATTGAAATATTGATAGTTCCAATATTCTCAAGTTCTAAATTATCATCTTGGCGTACACAGGTTTTGACGTAAACTCATACATATAACCTTGGTCTTTCAGACTTAAATTCCGATGTCAATCAACACAAAGCATTTTAATTAGTTCTAGTGTCATCCCACTAATCACAAGGATAAGTCCCAAAGTGATAAAAAAAATTCAATAACACTAAGTTAATTCAATTCACAGTTTACAGTGCCTACAGGTACAATAGATGGCTCTTAAAGTCTGTATCGCTGCTACCTGTCCAAACACTAACTGTTTATCATAAAATCAAACATCATATACAATCTCAAGTCGGAGATGTTCTCATCACTTATTCTACATCATCATCCGGTCAGCAACTATCAGTGCTGACAAATAAAATTCTCAAATTCTCTAGAATATATGCAACTCAGCATTCAAATTCTCTAGATTATATGCAACTCAGCATATTAAAATACTCAGATATATGACATCTAACTGTCCCTGCTTAGTAATCCGTTACATGTATAAAATCTCATTATCGTACATGTAAACATAGCAGGCAAGAGCATATAAAATCACATAGTCAGACACAAGCACAAACAATTCATTTGTGTCTATTCTCAGTGTCCTAACTCTAGTTCGAGCATATCCCAGATATATGCTCTGATACCATAATGTGAGGGCCCGATCCTAATGTGGTGTTTAATTATCACACAGTGATTGTAAACAGCAGAAGATTAATTTCAAATATCTTGTTAAATCGCCCTAAAAAATTTTCGTTTTTAAGTGCTACATATATATTTTGATATCAAAATATATATATTTCGATTTAGGCCTTTCATTTGCAAATAATAAAGCAAACATTAACCAGCATTATCACATAGTCTCGAAAATATCATATCCCAAGTACAACATACACGGGGCATACACCGATAAATTTATTTTGTTTAAAAGTCATATACTATTACTGGGAACAAGAAACCATACATAACCTGAACTCGCTCATCATGGAGCTCGGTTATCTCTCGATGCGTCGTTGTAAGCATCATCAACATGTCCTCCTGTAAAGCCTGTCATGTCCGAACAACAAAAGACATGGCAGTCCCCACAAAGGGGGTCAGTACCCCAGTACGAGAAATAAATAAATCATGTCAAATGACAAAGTATCATGCAATGCATATCATGTATGAATGTGATGTATGAATGGGTACAAGGAATCGAATATCAAGATACCAAAATCGGAGTCCAAAGGAAGGTATCATCAAATAATATCAGCTCGAGCATAGGGTGACAACACACGCACATTGCGCTAGGAGACTCATCATATGTGCTGTGTTCGTCCATCTTCGTGTCTAGGTTCGGTGACACGCGCGTGACTACAGTCGCTACATATAGTGCCTGCCATCGTCGTGCTCGTCGTCCCTGACACTCATAGTGAATCAACTCAGTCATAATCATGGATATCAAAGAAATGATAGATCAATATGATATGCCCATGAATCATTTATGCATCAAATGACATATGCAACTCAATATATCATGCAATCCTATGTGAAATCAATACATATCATGTAATTCACATATCATGTACTACAACGTATCTCAACATGTCATATAGTCACATAAGAATCTGATAGTGACAATTAAATCATATAATTCAATTAATGACATATAGAATCATACAAAGCATCATTACACGTATTTGTCAGACGTCATGATAAAACTCATTTCTACGTATCTCGACCCAAGCTAATCTACCGAGACTCCTCAGATCAACCCCGAAATCTATTAACCTGGTCATATATGCTAAAAATTATCACTAAGCGCTTAAGTAGGCACAATAGCTACAACAAGTTTTAAGGATGGTTCCTACTGATTTTCCTTCCAAATTCAAACTGACCAGTTTTCGTTCAAAATTCATAATAAATTCATATGATGTCCAAATGACCCAAATCTAATTCTCAAAGTTCAAAAACTCAAAGGACTTCATTTTCTTATCTAATGATGTCGAGCTAATTCCTCCATTTAAAGGTAGTAAAAACACTAAAAACGCAGCTTTTGAAATTCTGTTTTCCAGCTCGAGTAGTTTTCGTAAAAACGCCATATCGTTTTCATTTTAACTTCAAATTGGGTGATTCCAGTGGCAAATGACAGCCAATTCAAAGTACTAAAATACGTATTTCTGGACATTTTTCGGAATTCCTAGCCAAAAATGCTCAGGAACTCGGATAACACACTGCATAGGATTTTCGCAGGACATAGATTGTGCACTCTAAATATAATATGCATAACTAAAAGTTCCGAATTCTACACTGCATGTGCATTTTCAGCACATGCAAAGTCGAATCTGGTGCCTCTTAGTAAAAAGAGTATATCTCACTCATTTCAAGTCCAAATGGTCTCAGATTTTAACCACAGGACGAAAACACATATATCTACAACATTTGTTTAGGGCTCTAAGTCAAATTCCGAGACTAAGTAAATCTAATTTTCGAAATCATCTACTGCATGCAACATCAAATTTGTGCAGATAATGTTTTAATAAAAAGACATCAACATTTTTGTGGTTCTCCTTATATTTTCGACCCAAAATCCATAAAATCCAACTAAAATAAATAAGAACAAGTCCATACCCTTGTAGAACCAAAAGTTTTCCACCATGGCTCCTTCCTAGCTTGAACTCCTCTAAACTTGCTCCAAAATTCAAAATTCTTGCACCTAACTAACACCCTTGTCTTGGGGTTTCTAAATCACTAATTGCATGTAACATGCATTAATAAATGGAAGAGAAAATTTATGCTAATTTAGGCTGGAATTTTCGAAACATAAGAATGGAGAGAAAGTGAAGGAAGAGAAATTGATGGGTTGAAGAGAGAGAAGATGATGGTGAAATGAAACCAAAAATCTGATTTTTGCATGATATGGGCGTGTGTTTCTATGCCCAAAAGTGTGATTTTTATTTTATTTGATGTATTGTGGAATCCATGTGTCAATACATCATTATCTTGCAAGATTATTCGTCCAAAATCATGTATTAAACATGATTTAAATTAATTAGTGGCATGTGTTCACCAAGTGCCATGTGATCATTCACATGCTCATGCACTAAAACATGTTCCACTAGTTGGTTGACTCATCGTGGTCCGGAACACTTTAATTCAAAGTCTATACTTTTAAGTATCCGGGTTCGCTTAATCATCGTTAATCCGGATTAATTAGCATCGGGGTCTTACACGCCCTTTTGTTTTCTCCCACATTGGTTGGAAAAAATAAATTGGCCAACTCATTTGCTATAAAAGAACACCCAAGCCTTATGGTTTACGTGTACCAGTTAATAGCTTGTCTAGAAAATTATGGGTTTAAGAAAATTCCTTTCTTATTGTGTAATCTTGTAAAATTTGGGGTATACTCTATGTAGGGGTGGTTACCGGTTCGAACCGGTCCGGTCCGGACCGGAACCGGCCGGTTCCAGGCCAGTTATGGGCGGAACCGGTCCGATCCGGTAAGGAACCGGATCGGATCCGGTTCCGGTTCCACCGGTTCCGGGGTTGGACCGGTTCCAACCCGGAATCAGATTTTTCTTCTTTTTTTTATTTAAAAAAAAAAAAGGAAAAAAGGAAAGGATTTATCGAATTTTTTTTTTTTTTTTTTACATGGATCCGGTTCCGGTTCAATCCGGAACCGGATCCGGAACGGTAGAACCGATCCGGTATCAAACCGATTCCGGACCGGTTAGGGACCGTTCGTCCGGTTTCGGACCGGGTCCGGATCGACCCGGTCCAATAAGCACCCCTAACTCTATGGTTGCAACTTTTGCTAATCTTCTACAATATAAAAGATATAATTGAGTGTCTGTCTAGTAAAAGAGAGATGTGTAAGTTATAAAATGTGACTAGTGAAAAAGATTTGTGAGTGTATTTGTGGTGAGAATAAAATTATGTGGTTGTAATAATTTTCTGTATAGTGTATTTTCTTTTTTAGTCCTAGTGGTATTTTTTTCTGATTTGGAAGTTTTACACGTTAAATTCACGTGTCATTATTATTTATCTTTTTTGCTCTCTTTTTCCTAAAAAGTTGCAAATCCTAGAGGGTGAATTTGGAGGATCAAATTCACAACCGTTCAAATAATATGTCCTACATCTACTTTGACCTTCCTTGAGATCTTTCACTATGACAAAGAACTTGACTACAACGAGCTTCTCACTCTATATCTCACCATACAAAACAGAATATCATGTTGTAATTTTCAGATTCAACTCACAAGCTTTTAGTATATAGATATTCACGGGAGGGCCAAGCCATCATCCACACAACATGTTTAAGACTACGCTGAGGTATTCAATATTTGAAGTAAGGGTGTGCAATCGGTTGAAACCGAATCGAATTTTTGAAAAATCGAACCAGTCGAATTTTTGAAAAATCGAACCGGTCGATTTTTTTCATCTAACCGAACCGATCGAATTTTATTATCAAAATCGACCCGACCGAACCGATACAAAATCTGTTATTTCGGTTTGTAACCGAATTAACCGATATTTTTTTAAAAAAATAAAAAATTAAGTTATTTTATTTAAAAATTAAAAAGTTTTAAATAAAGAATGATATTAATTGATTTAAAAAATTAATTTTTTTAAAAAATATTTAAAATTAGTAAAAAATTTAAAAAGTTCGATTTAGTCTGTCAATTCGGTTAACCGATTTTTTTAAAATGAAAACCGAATCAACCGATTTTTTATAAAATAAAAACGAATCTCCGAAATAACTGAACGAATTTCCAAATTTGTTCGATTTAATCAAAATTTTGCTTACCCCTAATTTTAAGTACCAAAATCCAAATTTCTAATCATGTGGACCTAAGCACTACACGAAAAACTAAGGGCCCATCTAATTTTGCACATGTTAAGTGCTAGCAAAATCATGTAAATGTTAAATCTTTCCCACTGGGACGGAAAAAAGGATTTATCACGTGGTCTAAATCTTATAAAAATTTAACGCAAATTATCAAATAATTAAAGTCTAAATCAAAATTTATTATAGTGGCATTTACGTGGAGTCTGAAATTATATTATTATTATCTTTTTAAAACTATTCCAAGATCCCAATAATGCTGATTAAAATACCAAAAACCAACAGTAAAATTATTATTTTCTATTCTATTCTATTCTATTCATACAAGCTACAATGTACTATTCGTTCATTAAAATAAAACTACAGGCTAATTAATCACATCATTTTACTGTTGATATTGATATTGTCGGCAGGAGCTTCTGTTTAAATGTGAGTGACAGGCTAATAGTAATAGCGAAAGCCTAAATAATATAAAATAAAAACTCATGATTATGTTTTTACACACCACTCGTCTATTTTATTTTTATTAATAAAAGGCCAAATTCAAAATTTATTTGCAAAAATAGAAAGTGTATAATCAATAAAAGAAAAAATATATTACTTGACCAGTAGATAAAGGAAATTAAATCGGAATCGTATTTTGATCTTCTTAAGTCGATTTATTATTACCAAGATAAAAATTATGAAAAAAAATGAGAAAACCCTTATACGGGGGTCTAAATTATGGAAATCGCGCAGAAAACACAGCAGATCATGGCTCATTTTCCCCTGATTTGTAAAATATTTCATACAAGGTTTTATATAAAATCACAAACTATAGAGGATAATCAAAACCTATAGGGGATAAATTGCCTATTTTCAAAAACCAAATCTTGTGATAGGATTGAAAACTACATGGGTTGGTTACCAATAACCCTCAAAAAATTAACAAAAAATTACTTGATTCAACGCTCTGAAAGGGCTTGTTGCACCACCAGAGCTTGTTGCACCACATCACTTTCATATGTGTGTATATAATATACACACAGATATGTATATATATAAATATATTTATTTGTGTGTGTCGTCTGTGTGTATATACACTTGTATCTACAATTTTTATAGATATAGCAGTATATAAATGGATTAAAATTCCATTAAGTCCAAGAAAGAGAGAGAAAAATATTGAACGATTAACCATGTTATGTCTGCGGGGTGATAGTGAGCAACTGGTATCGGCACACTCCGTCTTTCGAGCATGATAAATTCTTCGAAGAGCTGCTTGGGCTAGCAGATAATCCTACAACATTTATGAAGGTAAATTATAATAAGAGGCTAAGAAAAGATTGAACGCCGGAGGTGCTGTTCAAGAAAACAAGGATGGAGAAGGTTACTGAAAGCAAGAAGATCAAGCGTAGAGAAGTTGAAAGGGAAAGAAGGAAAGAAATGGCTAGCCTTTGTTCTTCGCTTCTATCCCTTCTTCCTTTGGAATATATCAAGGTGAACAACATCACATGCTCCTCAATTGCAATTGGTAAAAGTTATTTTTAAGCAAAATAGTGTTTGCTGTTAAATTTAAAAAACAGTTTAATTAACTTCAATTTAACGAACTTCAAAGTATCAAAAAGCATCACATGACTTTCTTCTCTGCTTCTGCCTTTATATGTTGTTTGTTTTAGAGAAACAACGACAGAACAAAGTAAACAAAACACTTAAAATCTCCTCTTTTTCGGTCTGAAAAGCAGCTGTAAAATATTTGCAAAAACATACTTAGAACTATACATTTCACTAAAAACACATTGCCTACTTATAGAATCATGCCTATTTTACCAAATGATGGTAATATTTTTTTCAAAATATTGTTTGATCAGGTTATTTTTCTCAATTCCTCAATAAATCAAGTGGGCACGGGGATTCACCCCATAAAAATTTCTTATTACACATATTTAAATTTAAAATATTCGTTCCAAGAGTATATATTAAATTAAAAGGAGGTTATATATCAAATAAATCCTAATGTTGTTTACCGTTTTGCGTATAGGGGAAGCGTTCAACATCTGATCATATGCACGAAGCTGTGAATTACATAGAACATATGCACAAGAAAATCAAAGAACTACAAAAAAGGAGAGACATGCTAAAGAAGCCGTGGAATTTATCGGGTTCGATGTCATCTGTTGGAGCTAAGAATCGAAGGTGTAATACTAGTGATTCGAATACTTGTGTGAGAGTCCACGTTTACGATAATGGGTTTGAGATTTTGATCAGAGGTGGCCTCGGAGAAGATGGGTTCCTCCTTTCCAAAGTTGTAGCAGAACTGCTTGGAAAAGGGCTAAACGTGGTTAACTGTGTCTCTTCAATGGTGAACGATTACTTTCTGCATAGAATTCATGTTGAGGTATACAACATTTACCAAATTAGAGAGAGGAGTGAAGTAATCGTTCGGTTAAAATCAAAATTTTCATACTTGTTGGTTATTTCTTTTGTAATATATATTGATTAGTTTTGTCCTTAAACTTATCAGATTATCCTTTAGCCCATATTCCTGTTACACCCATTTATTTGGAAAATTGTAAAATGAACTCAGTAAGTTGGCTTAAGAATATTTTTCATCCTTTATTTGGTCAAAATTTAGTTTTAGCTCATAAATTAGTTTGTTTTGACATTTAGTTCGATTTCTACAGATCGCTGACATAAATTTATGACATAGAGGGAGATGTGTTGTCATGTCAACAATTTCTTGCATGTATCAACATTCCGCAAAATCGGACTAAATGTAAAATAATTAATTTATTGTACTAAGATTAAATCTTGTCCGGGCAAAAAGTCTACTACATAGATCAACTTACACAACGATGTTTGTAAATTTTCTTAAAATTACCGTTTGTTTAAGTGGTAGTAGGATTTCTTATTGTTGTGACTTGGAATTGAATTTCTAGGAATAGAGTTTTTCACAATTTGTCTACTTGTTCATATATTTTTGTTTTGAGACCGTGGTTTTTGTTGCAGGCTAGCGATATCTCGTCCATCAATTTGTCTGGGATACAAGAAATTATGAAAAAGTTTTGGGCACCTTTGCAAATCGCGAATAAATAAATAATAATAAGATTGGGACAGCTGAAATTGAAGTTGACTTTGTAAGAACAAAGAAGCTGACCAGTTTTGTACAGTTTTTTGTTGGTCCTTTATGAGTAAAACTTACAATTTTAATAAATGATAAGAAGAAATTTGTTGTTAATTTCGATTTAGATATTTTTTGTTTAGGAAATTAAACTTTTATGTATCATTAATCCCTTCATTGTCTGATAGTGACAGAAACAGAAATTTCGAGAAGATTTGAGTTTCTGTTCCTAACGCCATTTAGTCATCTTCTCTCCCGTTTAGATCCTCCTCCTTGTCCGGATCTTCCTTTAAAATGCTGCGTCTACCCCGTTTAAGCTTAATGAATAACATGGATTTGGCTTTTGGGAACCCAAATAATTTTTGTTTGATGTTAACAAAACTTGTTATTATATGGCTAATACATTTCATCAAGTGTGCATATACACCTTGATGGATTGTAAAGAAAGCTACCTTGTTGAAACAAGAAATCAAACTTCACTGAAATCCGAGCGCTGCTGATTCAATTGATCACATCTTATCGCTCGGACATCAAAATGACATGCTTTCAAAGAGATTGGATAAATGAATCAAATACCAAAAGTTGTATTTCAGATCAGCATGGCTAATTCGAACTTTAACAATACGAAAATTTATCTGCAAGACTCTGTTGATACAAAGTGTAACAGCGAGGTTGGAGCAGTTCGGGTATTGACTATATCTCATAGATTGCTTATCGAGGTGGATCGATTGAACATAGTTGAAAATCTAAGACGAAGCTCTAAAGTTATTTTCAGAAGTCAAAGTCTGAATTGAATCCGAAGAAATCACATGTTCTGCACTGAATGAGGAAAATATTGCAGCAGATATATAGGCTCGTATTTATTGTGCATCTCTCTCATACGAGCTCGAAATCGAGCTATTAATGATTCTTTGGAAAGCCAAGACAAATGCTACCACTTTTATTAACTTCACTTTGCCTAAAAGTCAACGATTCGAGAGCTACAATCAAGATAATATGCTAGCTGAATCAAATCAGCTAAGTAGCTCGGCTACCCTGTTATCCATGTTTTGACCAGCTAGCTAGAACGATCTTCCTCGTTGGACCAACCTAGTTGATACCACCTAGCCGAAATTCGAAAAATGGCACAGAACCCAGTTATGACTTGTGATGCCCTGAGATTGGATTAACGTTAATTAAATATGATATGTACATTAATTTGTTAATTAATTAGAAGTGATATTTGACAATATAAATTTCAAGTGGCATTGGATCGGAACATGGTATATTTTGAAATTTGAGTGGTATTATTTGGCCCTCACATGACTATTGGAGTGTCGTATCTAATATATATATCATTGTTAAAAGCCATAAGTATTCAAATCAAGAATCCAAGTGACAAAAAAAAGACCTAGATATAGTTTGTACGAACTATGAAAAGCTTGTGATGACTTTGATAGTTGTAAATAGTTTTTGTAATTTCTGATTTAATAGTGGATATAATTTTGTGATAGGTTTCATTATGTTAAGTTAACACAGATGTTTGCTTTTATTTTATTTGAATTTTTTATATATATATAAGCATGAAAAATGTTTTTAAAAAACAACTTTTAAGTTATTGTGATGCAATTAGCTGTATTGTTTGAAATATATATAGTGACACTAAAAAGCGTTACGAATGTGATTATAGTGACGCTTTAATTTTAATGACGAACGTAGGTAGGTGTTTGAATATGTATGTAGCGACACAAACACTTCTTTGCGTGACGATTTTGTAATACCCCCGAAATGTTATATGGTTATGTGCTACGATGATGATTTAGGATGTGTTTAAGAGGGTTGTGGTACTTTAATTGGGGGTTATAATTATGATATGATGATATGGTTTAGGGGGCATGTTAGGTGTTTTTAATTGTTGTATTGTTGTAGTGAAATTATAAAATATCAAGGGGAGATATTTTTATACATCGTATGAAATACCGGGACACAATTAAACACCACAAAACCACCCTACATGCAACCACCCTCCCCCCCACTTGCATGCAACCCACGCCCCCTCCCCTGCTTTTCTGGAAAAATGTTGGCCAAGTTGGCTACTTTTTACTCAGATATTTTGACCTTAGCTCCTCCAACAAATCTTCTTCTTCTTCCGTTCATTTCGTCTGAAATATGAACTGCTATTAGGAAGAAAGTGATCGGAAATTCCTTGTCTTTTCTTGACAAAAATCGAAGAGCAAAAGTGGTGAGGAATCACGCTGGTTCACCAGCTTTTTCGTTTTATACATGTATGTTCTTCATAGCAGTTCTGTCATGCTAGTGTTAGGTTTGTCGAAACCTTGTTATGAACACTTGTAGGTAATGTTTATGATGTCCCTAGCATGTTTTGTTAAGTAGCTTACATGCTTTATGTGTTAGATTTTCGGTTGCAAAAAGGGCTCCTCGAAAATCTGGGCAAGGAAGTGCCCTGTTTGTATGTTGAGTAGGGCTTTTGTTATGAAGATTTGAAGCATGCTAACTTAGGTTATGAGTAAACCTTTGACGTGAATACATACATGAAAGTTTGGTGAATATGCCAGCATATTTGTTTAAGCATGAACTATGGGCTATATGGTAGTTTCGTTGCTATAAAGATGTATGTTCAAGAATTCTGGGCTGTATAATTATGCCCTGTTTTTCAGAAAAGATGATCGAGTATTGATAAAAAGGGGTAGTTTTAATGCATGTCGGTTTAAGTTATGAGTGAACCTTTAATTTTAATACATGCATGGAAGTATGATGAAGCTATTGATATGCTTGTTTAGGCATTGTATGTATGTTATGAAGTAGTTTGAAGGGTGTGAATTGAGGTGTTCGAGATTTCTGGAAAATCTCGCATGAATGGGAACGACCGATCGATCGGTGATGAGCACCGATCGATCGGCAAATGCCGTAGCTAAAAGAAGAAATGATGAACAGTTAGCGATCGATCGGTAAGAGAGACCGATCGATCGGTAGTTACTATTCATGTGTTATAAAATTTTATGTTCATTTTTTTGAAAATTGATTTCGATTCTCGTATCGGTGCCTAATATTGTATTATGTGGTTGTGTAGAGCCATCCCAGGTACCAGCACAATCAAGGAGATAAGTCTGTTGACTCCTCCTCCTTTTGAAAAGGTACGTAAGAGACGTACGGGCATCGGACGGTAAAACACATCTTTACACTACGACTATGCTTTTATTACATGAGTATACATGATGAAATGATGATGTTTATAAGATGTTTACGATGTTTATAAGATGTCTACGATGTTGATAAGATGTTTATATATATATTCATACGATGTTATTTGTGGTAAGATGCCACGGGGTAAGATGCCCCATATGGTAAGAGGCCATACGATGTTATATGTGGTAAGATGCCACGGGGTAAGATGCCCCATATGGTAAGAGGTCATACGATGTTATTTGTGGTAAGATGCCACGGGGTAAGATGCCACGGGGTAAGATGCCCCACATGGTAAGAGGACATGCGATGTTATAATGTGGTAAGATGCCACATGGTAAGATGCACATATGCATGATTATGAATCAGGGACAACGATAAGAAGTTAATGAATAACCAGCATATTTACTTAACCAATATTTCATGCATTTACTATGATGTTTTTATGATGTTAAGTAAGATTGTATATGCTTATGATGTATTGTCCCTGTAGGTACGCTTTTGGGCTAAAGGACTAAGGGTCGGGTTGAGGCAGTGAGCTACGAGGAACACAGGATTGTATAGGATTCAAGTCACGATTAGTATCTACTCTAGGAGTAGTATAAATCTAAATATTAACATTCTTTTGGGAATGTAATGAATTATTTTTGAAGTCTTTTATTTTGGCCTGTAATCCCGTTAGCTCATGTAACAATCAGAACCTTAAGATATTATTAATGCATGATTATTCCTTCTTATGTCTATTAATCACTGTTAAGGTGGGAAGACCCCACAGCTTTCAAGCGTTACTATAACATATATACCTATTGAAATGTCTACATACGTGATGCTTTAAGCAAGTATCTCTAAAAGCAAAAACCTCACTATAGCCACATTTCGTATTTTTTAGAGTCGCTAAATCCGATTTTTCTGGAAGTGATCTTGTGCACTTGCAAACTTCTTAACATCTTTTAAATAAACACCTTGCACAAAGGGGTTTGCATGAGGCTTGATTATTTCCATGTTGTCAGGACCAAGAGTTTTCAGCCAAACCTCTGAATAATAATACGAGTTAAGCACATAGGCAAGTGTATGCGATGACAAATTTATCTTCCCCACCTTGTCATGACGAAAGCGTCAATTTCATTACTAATTTCAAAGTTCTCGGACAATGACTCCTTTATAAGACCTAGCATATCCTCAATTCTTTTGTACACTTCACCAATCACAATTTTGTCAGAATCACAAAAACGAATCATTTTCCAAATTGACTTTGTGAAAGATATAAAAAATTCCACATCTTTCCAGAAGCCTTCATCTAGTATGATCTTTCTAACTTCATCATGAGCTAATTGAGACTTTGATGTTCCTTTTCAAATTTCAGCCCATTCATCATTCAAAAACCATGGTAATTAGGGAATTTCTCAAGTTATTAAGTCGTTCTATTACTACATAATGATGACCAAATCAAGTTTTCTTGACCTGAATCACTTGAAGATGAAAAAACTTTCTGAAAATATGCAACACAAAGCTATGACTGCTTATGTAATTGACAACTTCTTTCTCCTTATTATAACAAACACCAACAAAAGCTAAGGCTGGGTGTAATGAATGTGCAATATCTTTCATCAAATGGCTCAATTTATGTGCCATGCAACCAGACAAAAAAAATAAACATGAGGCAAGCTATCCATAACGATGTCTCCAGCCGCCTTACAATTTGATGCATTATCGGTAAGTATTTGAACAACATTATTCTCCCCACTCTTTTCAATAATTCTCAGTAATATATAACTTATGTAAGAAGCACTTTTTTCATCTCCAGAAGAGTCTATTGCTGTGAGAAAAAAAGGGGCTTACCTCCACAAACGCTGAATACATTGATTAGAGGTTGATTTTGAACATTTGACCAGCCATCATAGATGATTGAGACTCCATACTGAGGCCAATCTCACTTTATTATTGCCAAATGATTGTCTAATGTCATTTTCTCCTTGTCAAGCAAAGTGGTCCTAAATTTTTTGTACTTGGTTGTAACCTTGGGAGCTTCATTAATAGCTCGTACTGCATCCATCCAAAAAGGAGACTTGCCACGTCAAAAGAAATCCCACAGCAGTAAAAGAATCTTGCGATTCTTGTATCTGATTCGTCTCTTGCAGATATATTGAATATCTCATTGACAACATTAGCATCAGCTCGTTGATTTTTTGTCAGGTGGTATAGCCTTAACTGGCATACTAGGTCTGCTTCTTTTGAGCAAATCCCCTCTAAACATGTTCATGGCTTCTTCTTCTTCTTGTCTCAATCTTTGTCTCTCACTTATTGATATCTTAGAGCATGGAACTATACCCTTGACCTTCTCTCATTCATTTAAGCCAATCATGTGTGCTCTAATCCGGGAATAAGATCCCGTGTATGCATATTCTCTGAAACGAAAATTACAAATCCATTTGCTCTCTTATTTTTTCTCCAACTGCAGTAACATACTAGTTGCAGTAGTATCATCATTACTCCCAGCATAAGCTTCTTCACCTTGATGACTTTCACTCATTGTTACATGTCAAACCTGAAACAATGATCCTAAAACCAGTTACATGCACTTAATAATTAAAAATTAGTCTTAAGAAAATCAAGCCAATCAACTACACAATACACATCGCATAATATTAATGCAGTAGAATTAGTAAAAAACCAAATATAAAATGCAGTCTCATTAGTAGAAAACAAAGTATAAAATTGAATTCGAAGTGAAAGGTAAAAGGCAGCAGCTGATAATAGCACATGTAGTATTGTGCACGAATGAAAAATTCAGCCTTTTCATGATATAAGAAAAAGAGGTATCAATTCGAATCTCTTGTGATCATCGATTTTCCAATATAGATATATTCGCCACTAAAGAAGCTGATATATACAGAAAGCACTTTTTTCAGGAATAAATTAAAGCAAAATTCGAGTTATTAATTTGTCATTTTCAGATTCCGTCTAAACGATAAAAAGGAACCCATTAAAGAAAAAGGTCCCCACCCTAGGCTTCTCCATTTTATATTTTGGTGTTCTCAGATCCCTTTATCACGTATAAATGCATCACAACCAGAAAATAGTTGAATCAATCCAGTAAAATTTCAAGCAGATATGACTATTTTGTAACTGATCTCTAGTGTCTGTATCTATATCTCGTTCGAAAACACGAAGGACAAGAAAAAAAACACACGCTGCAGTGTAAGATACTTACGGTTTAGTCGGCGACAGTGTAGAAGACTTCGAAACTCAGCTGTGCAACAAAGGAGATTCGAACTCGGTGGAAGCCCAGAGGGCTACTACGTGAGGGAAGAAGGAATTGGGGGAGTGAAAATAAGGGTTGGAATTGGAACATAGAGTCTTTTGAGTTTTACGGTTTGACCAAAAGAGGACTAATATAAAATTTAATTTAGTATCGCCGATTTTATAAAACCTAAATCGAGATTTATAGAGATTAAATCGTGACTTAATACTATTAAAGTCGTTCCCTTCAAAATTTTAGTTCGCGATTACTATATTCGCGAATTTGTATAAATTAATTCATTTTAAAGTACTTCACGCGCACTCAGTTTTTAAGATGTGCAAAGGGTGAGAGGATTGTGTGACTTAAGACCTACATAATCTAATAATATCTAATTATCGGCTATGACAAATAAAACTATGCTTTGCCTTATGTTTCCAAATCCGAAATGTAATAGCTGTTTATTATTTCTTCTTCTTTCAATTCGTAATTATTTATGTCAAGTTGACATTATTCCCTGTGCTTACCGTTGCTAAATGATTCGGGTCATTTAACCCTTACAACTCTTTCTAGATAATATCTACATTCATATAATCTTGTTTTGGTGTAGCTGCTGCTGCTCTGCTGATGTTATGGTTATTGAGGTGTTCGACTGTTGTATTTCATTTGTCGGTTTAGACGAATTACAAATATATGCTTACATAATAATAAGAATATTTTTTGCATTTGTCAACAATAATCATTAGTTTTTGGTGTTTCTTAAATTTTGATACCTAATATTTTTTAAAGCTTGTTGAAATTTTGAGAGTATTGTTGTCACATTTTGAGAATCTATGACAATAAATAGAAATAACAAATAATTATTTTTTTTTTGGTAGGCAAAGAATTTATTAATTGGAGTGCAAAAGAATAGAAGGTGATACTCTTGTAAATTTCCATAATTAATTTACTACCCAAGAATAGAAGGTAAAAGACAGTGGAGGTCCGAATCCCAGGCTGCATTGCCACCACTATTAACCAAATTATTATATTCATTGTACTCATATAATTGCGTGTCTAACGTTGGATCCCAAGGAGTTGATGCACTGAGTTGGGCGTTGTTCCCTATTTTATTGCTCTGTGAGAGCACTTCGCTTAAGGGATTGCAATAATAAGACAAATCCATGGCTGCCCATGTACATTCTTTTGTTGAATTAACCAACGATGCATCCTCTTGAACATGGTTCATCTGCGGCTGACACGACACTTGTTGCTCCATCCTCTGCCACACTGAGCTCGAATTCTTGCCCGTGTGACAGATCAACCGATTCGGGACTTCATTGATTTGATCAACACGTGTACTTTCGTCGCAAATCTGAATTAAATTCATGGCTGGAGTAGTGACTTGTGATGATTCAGTGGTGCTTTTGATTGTATTATTGGGAAGAGAGCATCCTGTAAAATCGAACCATGTATTTGAAAAAGAGTTGCTTTGAATGTGTGTTCGAGCACTTCTCTTGTTTAATAGCTTCGCCTTGAGTGCACCTACAAGTCCATCGGGCTCTTCGGTCCTGCACATGGCATCAAACGAAAATGGCTCGATGTTTTCAAGCACAATCTGGCTAGAATTAGAGTTAGGCAACTCGAAATTGGTTCGAGCAGTTACACCTCTCAGTTGACGAGCAGCATTATCATAAGCTCGTGCAGCATCTTCCGCTGTATCAAAAGTTCCTAACCAGAGTCTCACCTTTTGCAGAGAATCTTTGATCTCGGCAACCCATCTCCCCGATGGCCTCTGGCGAACCCCGACGAACTTGGGGTGGCCTCTCGACGATGTTTTCTTCCTAACCCGAGTCCCCTCTTCATTCATATTTCTGATTTTCTTCATCTATGCATATATGTGCATAATTTGGTACCTGCAAATCTGCTATGCTCACTTATATTATATCTCTCTTAAGCCACTAAGACACAAAGATCAACTAATTTCTTATAGTAATGAACGAATGTAAGGTATCAACAACTCCCACTTGAAGACAAAGTACTAAAGCCATTTGCGCGTATACTAAGTATTTGATATTTAATGTAATCTCGGATGTCACGAGTGCAGGCCTTGTTGATTTTGTCTTAATAATACAAAACATTGGTTGATTAATAGAAATTATCGTCTAATACATTATTAAATTATTTTTCTTAGCACTAATTTTGATTTATTTAACTTTGTTGTCTATAGATCACTCTTATACACACACACATACATATATATATATATATATATATATATATATATATATAATATTTTTCCTAAAACAATATAATATTGTTAATTAAAATCTTAAATACCTTTTATCTTTATAAACTTAACAAATAAACTATAATACGTGTTGTTCGACATAAGTCTCACAATGTCACAATTTTTTTCACACAACATTTTTATTGCAGTAAACAAAAATATACACTCCAAAAACGGAGTGGACCATGTTTTGAAAAGCGGACAGCACAGGCCAGTTCAATTGACGATCGGTATTTGGTCTGGTACAATTGTTTCTCTAAAACCATCCTAATAAAAAATCGGTGGGAACCGAATTGAATCGGTAAAAAACGGGCCGACCATTGAATCCGTCGACCGGCAAACCTGCCGATTCCTTCATTTTTTTTTTAAAAAAATATTTTTATTTTTGTTCAAATTATAAACCAAAATTTTAGAACAAAAATATATTTATATTAAATTTATTGTTATCGAAATAAATATAAAATAATATTTTATGTATATTTTTATCAAAAAATTCATATAATTCCATAATATGTGTCTATGAGTGTTTACGATTTACATAATAAAGAAGAAACCTCTTTATATGAAAAATCAATCAAAGAGATTCAACAAATACAACAAAAATATTTTCCCAATCTTTCCTAATCTTGTAAAGATATTGATTATCCTCAACAATATAGTATAAGTTTTGTATATGATTTGAATTCGATTGTCGAACACATAGAAATTAGTATATAGTTTAAACTAAGAATTGTACATACTACTCTTAACTTTATTTAGAAATGAAGTCGAAGTGTTGGTTGTCAATTAACATAAACTACTACATAGACAATACAAATTCCAAGATAATTATTATGTGAAGAATTATAAAGGTTCGATTTCAGTTGATTATCAACTATGTTCCTTTATGATCAATTGCTATATTCTGAATTTATCTAGTTTATTAACCAAGAATCCTTATGTGTTTCATACTCCATCTCCCAAGTGTTAAGCATAAGTTATTATTGAATAACAATCTTGATATGTATAACTAAGATTTCTATCAAACAATATAAATATCACTATGATTCTTTTAATGGCTTCAATGTGGTTATATGACCTTCAGGTATATAAATACCCACGATGTGTCTGCTTATGTCCTATGCACAATCTCTACTCGCGAGTGATAGATTATAAATATAAATGACAACTCAATCAATGATCAGTTAAATAAATCGCATTTAAAGCAGGACAACACAAATAAACCAACAATCAAGCCAAATATATAAATCAATTAAACCAAAACATTATATCGAATCAAGCTACATCGTTCCCCTAGAAATAAAAGATTAGTTCATCCTAGAATTAAATAAACACAAGACATGTTTGTATAATCCATAACTGAATCAAAGAAAGAGATACCAAACGATTGGAAGAGCGAATCTCCACCGCCAGATGTAAACACCTTCGTCTTTTGTTGAATATCCTCTCTTGGATGTGTAGTCGTTGTCTCAATATGTCATGCTCTCAAAAAGAGTGCCGAAAGTCTAAAAACTTAGTTGTTTCGTGTTTTTAAACCAAGGTGGCGTAAATTAATCTTTCCTTACGTAACATATCGCCTAAGCTCCGATTAAATGGCACCAAGGTGCCGCTTGTCTTCTACCAAAAGAGATATTTCATGAAGCATGGCGTCTAGGCACTAATCAACTGGTGCCTAGGCTCCGATACAGTTAAATCTGCATTTTTTAACATTGATTTTTCTTTGACTTTTGGACTTCTTTTTGGCTTCAAATTGCTTTCCAACATCTTTTTGTTCTATACTACTTCATTTTCACCTGAATTCTTATTAAATACACAAAACAACTACCAAATTCGAAAACTAACATAAATTCAAATTAATAGTATAGGAAATATAAGCATAAAATATCATTTATAGAATCTCCAAAACTTAAAATTTTGCTAGTACTAAGCAAAATAAAATAAGAAAGGAATTAAAGAAACAAAAATTTAAATAACCGACTCAAGTCATCAAATGAATTAATTGCAAAGGTCTCAGAAAGTAGTGCTCTAAGCTTTCAAGTCAAATATTCATTTATGTCTACTCAAGAGTTCTTGTATCTGTGTGCTACCATTTCCATTTAACCATTCAACACCCCGATAGACTTATGCAAACAAGTGGATTTTACAAAGATCATGAATTCATATACTAATTTATGTAAGGACCCCCGTGCCCTTAACCCGTAATTAGTGCATTAAGCCATACCATGAGTGCATATATTCATACCATCAGGGGAAAAACCCTATGCAAGTGCAACACCGTATGCTACCCAGAAAATTTCTTGCATTCAATTCCCAATATTCAAATTCCCCCTACCATTATTATTCACATAACATGCACCCACATAATACACTAATATGCTCTTAGTTCATTTAGCAATTTCCATAATTAATTGCATGCAACCATAATGAACAGAAAGAGGCCATAGCCCATTTATACATCCCATATACACGTAAGGTGTACTCAATGAATAAACGTGTATTTGATGCATAAAACACTATACCGGATACCGCTACTGGTACTTCTATCCTGGAAGCACCTTCCAAGCACAACTCGATCTCAACACTGGATCTGAGCGTCCATCCAGCCAGCTCTGGTACCTCGATCCTGGAAGTACCTCTAACCAAAAGCCCGAGCTCGACTCCAAAGCCGCTACACCTGTGTTACCTGCCCCAACAGAGACAGCCCCCACACGGGGTGAGCATACCAATACCACCAATCACAAAATAATAATATTGCAATTCATAATTTACAGAATGTAAATGCCATAATTTAAATGATACTCCCTGGATGGCAATACCCTCATCCGGGATCCCCCTGTATTGTCCCTGTTCTCAAAATAACCAAACTCATCAAATTCCCAAAGCCAGTTAATCGTCACATAGATTAACTAATACCGTTCTATGATACCAGTTCCATAATCAAAGGGATAAGAACATAATGTAAAAGACTATAGATATCGCATATATCTAACCAACAATTCCATGTTCTTATTTCATTGCTCGCTCCACAATAGCGGCATTCTAAACCTCGCGCACGCTCAACAATAGCGGCGTCATAACCGATGGTCGCCCAATGGCGACCGCATCCCGAATCATTGCTCGCTCGAAGGCGGCACTGTATGATTCCCAATATATATATATATATATATATCCATTGAAGGCAAAGACCGTTTACCATGCATATCATTATCCATTTGAAGTAAATATAGTGCACCATGCATCTCAATATTTATCCAATGTAATTACCACATGCCAGACCACCTGCCAGATATTGTAATGTCCATATAATACAATTACCATACACCATGTATTCCAATACCCATTTAATACCATTATCACAAACCATGCATATTACAGTTGCAATACTATAATAGGCTATGCTCGTACGTCCCACGTACCTTAATTTCCGAAGTCCGAGCCAAACCTTGCTCGAGTTCCATGCTCCGAGGAATATGTGCTAAAACACATAAACAACTCACAATCAAGAATAAGCATGCGATTACGTGTCCAAGCACGTTCAAGACTCCCAGTCATATCGTCAATCCATGATGATTACCAAAATAAAAGCCCCCCCCCCCGGCTAAACATGCATAATACCCAAAATATACCATTAACAAGTTTAAAAGATAACCAAGAATTCAACCGGGAATTCCGTTTTATTGAACTTTGGCCTCAACCAATCCATTTTAAAAGTATAGCATTCACATTGGAATGTAGACATTGCCCCGGAAACGGCCCCTTAAAACCCCGATTCCAAAATCCCAACATTTTCCAAAATTTGAATAAAAACCCAAGGGAACAGGGCCGCGATCGATCGGCGCCAAGCCGCGATCGATCGCCATACCCTACTGTCCGAAAATAAACAAGCCGCGATCGATCGCCACACCTCGCGATCGATCGCCAAGACCCTCGCGATCGATCGCCCACTTCTCGCGATCGATCGCCGCTACTGCTCATCGCCTTCCCAAATCCAGTAGCATGTCGCGATCGATCGGCGCCTCGCCAAGATCGATCGCGGACTGCAATTTTCCGAAAACTCGAGCTTTAATGGTGTTTTTAACACCCAAACTCCAAACCAGCACCCCATACAACCTCAACACCTCAAATACAACAATTAAACTCCATGAAAACACTGAAATCAACATATTAGATTTAAACCCAAAATTCCCAAAACCCAAAGCCAACCAAAACCTCAACCAAAAGCTACCATACTACTATCAAACCGAAGCTAATGACGAGGGGGAGATTAATACCTGATTATCTTCGAGAAAACCGGCCTCCAAGCCAAGCTACCCGCGATTTCTCCTCCAAGGGAGAAAAGGGAAATGGGGGAGAAGGGTTTATCGCAGGAGAGGGGAGGGAGAGAGAGAGAAATGGATTCCAAATGACGGAATCCCGAGTCCAACTGGTATATATAGCAAAAATGCCCCCAAAATACCAATACCTTCACCAATACATCATGATTCATTAAAAATCATCTGTTTTCAAAAACTCTCTCTCTAACTCAAAAACCCCCTACCGGTGCCCACACACAGCACCCGAAATTCTGAGTCACACTAAAAACCCAACTCGCAGGTTTTCACCGGAATGAGAATACGATCTCAACCTCGGGATCCAACGATCCCAACTAATCAATTAGACGAGCCCAGAAGGCCCGATTTACCAACCTCGGGAGATGCCGAACCGCAATTAATTCCTAATTGCCATAATTAAAAATCCATCCAGGATTAATACTACACCGGGATTAACACCATTAATTCCCGGACATCACAATTATCCCCTACTAATAAAATTTCGTCCTCGAAATTGCACCGGTGTACTCCTCGTAACACCAGGACTACACCAACAAAACAAGGCCAAGACCCTGATTCTGAATCACCTTAGAATCGAATTAACAACTGCGAGAATACCAGTCTCGCACCAAGCCCCAAAATAGCGCAACGCCAAAACCAATACAAACCCGAAAGATAACAACATACCTCGACGTGAATCGTCCCACAAGTCAGTCCACCAAAACTGCAACCCAACCAAATCACCATTAGTTCTGACATAGACATCATCCCGTGATATTCACCACCTTCCCACGATGCATGACACATATCGTCATGGTGGGGACCACTAGTATACAACAGTATACTCACAGAAAAACCAGTTTTCGCTTCCCAGCCCATCTCCTCCAAAGGAGTAGTTGCACCACTTGCAACCCGGACCGGGTTACCCACGGTCACTGATCCACACAAAAATACATCACCGAGGATGTTACACCGGTGTGTTCCAAGAAATCATATCTTGGTCCCGACACACCATCAAGACTCCACCAAGTCTCAAGTTCCATAGGGGACATGGAAGGCAACCAATTGCATTCCTACACAAGTGTCAACCATGACACTAAACAAATCCGAATCTCGGCCATCCCTCATTTATCCTTGGATCTAACAATCCTAAAATAGGAAGGCTATCGAATTATCCAACAAGAACCACCATGATTCCAAATCACATCGATCCCTCCTCGGGGAATCAAACAACCCTCACGATCATTCATTAGAATGCATCGTGCCATCGAGATTACCGATCTCGAGGTTCCACAATCTCACACCGGAGATCCACTAAACCAATTATACACACTCGGCGTTCCACAATGAACGAAATAAGGTTGGCATTCGTATACACACACGGCATACATGCCCATACACCACACAACATGCATACGCAATGCAATAGACTCGGGTGTCACCAATCACACCCAAATCCCAAAACCAACTGTCAAACCCCGATTATTCTCGCCCCACGGAGAATGATGGTTGACAAACCAAAACCAAAGGGTGTGATTTCAACATCACCACCACACGAACCAAAATAACGAATCTCCCCAAAAGATTCAACCGGTAGGAATCACAATACCGTCTTCCTCTCAAGGAAGAAGTCATGAATCCATGATCCTCCAATCCTCGGATTACCGTTCGGAAAACCTGGTATATTAATACCAAAACATATCCCGGAACCCAGAAATATACAATTGGTTAGAGTAGTGCATCAATACTACCATTACCCGATCCAAAAATCCGTATACGCCATGTATACACCTTCCAACGATGCTCTGTACTAATACCATAGTACTCCAAAATCGAGCATCTTCCCGAAGACGTCTCCTCAAACGTCTCACCGAGGTAAGAAATCCATTACTCGGTCCAACATCAGTAATGCTTACCATGGCTGACTTACAATCAAACCACGACCGATGCAAGCTGTCTCCAAGACAGTACAATCCAAATCTCTCCAAGAGATAAAAAAAAAATCAATATAGTAGTGTCACCCCACTAACTATATCTCACAAACCATTGTGACTCCCATTGCATGCCATATGCAAGGATGCTCAACTAGAGCTAACCACGACTTGTTGACACTCACGTTGGTAATACCAACAAACTTGAGCTGTCCCAGCACAAGTCCTTCAAAACAATGACGTATAACGTCCCCGTGAGGTATTCCCTACCTCAAATACCATGCCACATAGAGACTACAAGAGTCTACCATAACCCTCATCGTATCACCATACGATTCACCAAACTCGAGTCCAACGAGCATTATAATAGCTAACACAAGCACACCAAAGTACTGCAACAATACCTGGCTAGCGATTCGCTGGCCCCATAGGCTCATACCAACCTATCAACGTGACACACATTCCATCCCGGTATACCATACCGCCCAAACCATTAGAGTTGTGGGTCATTGCCCAACATATCTCTAAAACACCAAAGCACACTGGACAACCCGGCGTCAACGCTCAAATATCATGCAATCCTAATCCATTAGGACTTCTTCCACTCCCTTAGGGTGGGTGTAACCATGTTTACTCCTCATCACAATAACAAGCGAGTCGTTTCCTAAATGACTACTCTTACCACCATTCACTTGGCCTTAGCCATCCCAGCGAGCATACCCAAGGGTATCATTGCTCGACAAATAATATACCTCCATAATACGATGCGTACTCTCACCGGTACAATGCATCAATGATCCATCGAGCAAACCTGCTCGGCAAAAGGTCTCGTCAACTAAATACCCAGACCCTACCATGTGCCCACCATCGGCACTCAAACCATACAACCATATACATAAACATGAATGTATAAATCACCAAAATGACGCCAAGCGTCCACATAGTTATCCCAAATAACATCGTCGAACATATGACGGTACCTGTCGATACACGACATCCATAATCTCATCGTCAAACACATGACGGTAAATAATAATACACCATAATCACCATACTGATAACAAAAGTAATATGCCATACCTCATCGCTATCGAGATAGCGGAATACCTGTATCCATCGTCCACCAGCGGTACATAAGCAGCGCCCATCGCTCGTAGGCGGCATAATCCAGTGCTACACACATAGCGGTATAACCCATCGCTATCGAATCAGCGGCATGATCCCTCGCCATGGAGTCAGCGGCATAAAATATCGCTATAGATATCCGGCGGTATAAACCATCGCCAATAGAATACCCGGCGTAACCGTCGCCAATAAAATACCCGGCGTAACCATCGCCAACAAAATACCCGACGTAACCATCGCCAATAAAATACCCGGCGTAACCATCGCCAATAAAATACCCGGCGTAACCATCGCCAATAAAATACCCGGCGGAACCATCGCCAATAAAATACCCGGCGGAACCATCGCCAAGAAAATACCCGGCGGAACCATCGCCAATAAAATACCCGGATAATCGCGGACTCAAGAGGTACTCACACTCATGTAGTACTTTGTTCCCGATCACATCGCTACGTCATGACAACGGCATCATCGCTTCGACATGACGGTGGTACCATCGCTTCGACGTGACAGCGGCATTTACCATCGCTTCGACACGACAGCGGCATTTACCATCATTCCGGCATGACAGCGGAAATACCCTTCGCTTCGACGTATTAGCGGCATAATATCCCTCGCAATAATAATATGACAGCGGCATTTTCCTTCGCTTCGACATATTTGCGGCAAATATTCTTCATCGCTATAATACGACAGCGGCAAGTATTCATATCGTTACGCCATGCATGCAACCGTAATGCATAACCCGTATTCCAATAATTGTTTCGGCACGACAGCGGCATCATCGCTTCGACGTGACAGCGGCATTTACCATCGCTTCGACACGACAGCGGCATCATCGCTTCGACGTGCATGCAACCGTAATGCATAATCCGTATTCCCATAAACATCGCCATGAGTGTATTTTAATGCACCTCGCTCCAACATGTAGCGGCAAAGCATTAAAATCATCACTCCGATGTATACCTATGCAACCGTAATGCATAGTCCATGTCTCATAAGACCCTGCAACCACCATGGTTAGCAACACATATGCCAATGATGAACACATATCATAAACGCACATAAGCAATCATGCATAAGTATGTGCTTCTCATTCCCAATAACATGTTCCTAGGCCCTCAACAGCCCCAAAGAGCTAACCACTGCTCTGATACCACTAATGTAAGGACCCCCGTGCCCTTAACCCGTAATTAGTGCATTAAGCCATACCATGAGTGCATATATTCATACCATCAGGGGAAAAACCCTATGCAAGTGCAACACCGTATGCTACCCAGAAAATTTCTTGCATTCAATTCCCAATATTCAAATTCCCCCTACCATTATTATTCACATAACATGCACCCACATAATACACTAATATGCTCTTAGTTCATTTAGCAATTTCCATAATTAATTGCATGCAACCATAATGAACAGAAAGAGGCCATAGCCCATTTATACATCCCATATACACGTAAGGTGTACTCAATGAATAAACGTGTATTTGATGCATAAAACACTATACCGGATACCGCTACTGGTACTTCTATCCTGGAAGCACCTTCCAAGCACAACTCGATCTCAACACTGGATCTGAGCGTCCATCCAGCCAGCTCTGGTACCTCGATCCTGGAAGTACCTCTAACCAAAAGCCCGAGCTCGACTCCAAAGCCGCTACACCTGTGTTACCTGCCCCAACAGAGACAGCCCCCACACGGGGTGAGCATACCAATACCACCAATCACAAAATAATAATATTGCAATTCATAATTTACAGAATGTAAATGCCATAATTTAAATGATACTCCCTGGATGGCAATACCCTCATCCGGGATCCCCCTGTATTGTCCCTGTTCTCAAAATAACCAAACTCATCAAATTCCCAAAGCCAGTTAATCGTCACATAGATTAACTAATACCGTTCTATGATACCAGTTCCATAATCAAAGGGATAAGAACATAATGTAAAAGACTATAGATATCGCATATATCTAACCAACAATTCCATGTTCTTATTTCATTGCTCGCTCCACAATAGCGGCATTCTAAACCTCGCGCACGCTCAACAATAGCGGCGTCATAACCGATGGTCGCCCAATGGCGACCGCATCCCGAATCATTGCTCGCTCGAAGGCGGCACTGTATGATTCCCAATATATATATATATATATATATCCATTGAAGGCAAAGACCGTTTACCATGCATATCATTATCCATTTGAAGTAAATATAGTGCACCATGCATCTCAATATTTATCCAATGTAATTACCACATGCCAGACCACCTGCCAGATATTGTAATGTCCATATAATACAATTACCATACACCATGTATTCCAATACCCATTTAATACCATTATCACAAACCATGCATATTACAGTTGCAATACTATAATAGGCTATGCTCGTACGTCCCACGTACCTTAATTTCCGAAGTCCGAGCCAAACCTTGCTCGAGTTCCATGCTCCGAGGAATATGTGCTAAAACACATAAACAACTCACAATCAAGAATAAGCATGCGATTACGTGTCCAAGCACGTTCAAGACTCCCAGTCATATCGTCAATCCATGATGATTACCAAAATAAAAGCCCCCCCCCCCCGGCTAAACATGCATAATACCCAAAATATACCATTAACAAGTTTAAAAGATAACCAAGAATTCAACCGGGAATTCCGTTTTATTGAACTTTGGCCTCAACCAATCCATTTTAAAAGTATAGCATTCACATTGGAATGTAGACATTGCCCCGGAAACGGCCCCTTAAAACCCCGATTCCAAAATCCCAACATTTTCCAAAATTTGAATAAAAACCCAAGGGAACAGGGCCGCGATCGATCGGCGCCAAGCCGCGATCGATCGCCATACCCTACTGTCCGAAAATAAACAAGCCGCGATCGATCGCCACACCTCGCGATCGATCGCCAAGACCCTCGCGATCGATCGCCCACTTCTCGCGATCGATCGCCGCTACTGCTCATCGCCTTCCCAAATCCAGTAGCATGTCGCGATCGATCGGCGCCTCGCCAAGATCGATCGCGGACTGCAATTTTCCGAAAACTCGAGCTTTAATGGTGTTTTTAACACCCAAACTCCAAACCAGCACCCCATACAACCTCAACACCTCAAATACAACAATTAAACTCCATGAAAACACTGAAATCAACATATTAGATTTAAACCCAAAATTCCCAAAACCCAAAGCCAACCAAAACCTCAACCAAAAGCTACCATACTACTATCAAACCGAAGCTAATGACGAGGGGGAGATTAATACCTGATTATCTTCGAGAAAACCGGCCTCCAAGCCAAGCTACCCGCGATTTCTCCTCCAAGGGAGAAAAGGGAAATGGGGGAGAAGGGTTTATCGCAGGAGAGGGGAGGGAGAGAGAGAGAAATGGATTCCAAATGACGGAATCCCGAGTCCAACTGGTATATATAGCAAAAATGCCCCAAAATACCAATACCTTCACCAATACATCATGATTCATTAAAAATCATCTGTTTTCAAAAACTCTCTCTCTAACTCAAAAACCCCCTACCGGTGCCCACACACAGCACCCGAAATTCTGAGTCACACTAAAAACCCAACTCGCAGGTTTTCACCGGAATGAGAATACGATCTCAACCTCGGGATCCAACGATCCCAACTAATCAATTAGACGAGCCCAGAAGGCCCGATTTACCAACCTCGGGAGATGCCGAACCGCAATTAATTCCTAATTGCCATAATTAAAAATCCATCCAGGATTAATACTACACCGGGATTAACACCATTAATTCCCGGACATCACAAATTTTCTTATAAACATTAACCAAAAGTGATATGTATTTATACAAATCAATATGACTTTTACGGTGATTTAGGTTCAATTACACTGTATGTTAGTTCCAGATTTCGAAGATGACAAAATATATTAGATCAATAAGAAATATGGCTAAACAGATCGGATCGATAAAAGAACTAAGAACCGTATCATAACAGACTGCTATCTAATCAGACGAGTCGAACCAAGGTTATACTAAACTAACCAGACCGACAACAGTTGTGCAAATCAGTCTGAAAGACCAACAACTATTTATTGAAGAAATTAATGCTAAAAAAGATTTAGTTGACCTGTTGACATTAGTTACCTTAAATGGTACCAGACATAATAGATCCTGTCGGACGAGTGCTGAAGCAACAACCACAAGAAATGAAAGTCTTCGCACAACAACCAACACATAAGACTACAGCTTAAAGACATTCAGAAGTTGAAAGTGACAAGATCCGAAGTTGAACAAATAAGAAAATATTAATGTTGGCAAAGACGTTTATATAAGGGAGAAACTTAAATGCTCCAACAACGATTTTTATTTTAATACAATCACAAATGATAGAGTGAAAGAAATCTTAGCACTATTGATCCTTAATGATCGAATAAACAATGAAACATTCTATGAACTTAGAGCATATCAAAATATACTTTTTCTTTGAGAGTGTTTTGCTTGCTTTCAAGATTTAGAAAACCTTGCTCTAATACCACTTGTTAGGATCGGAGTATTGTTTAGAAGGGGGGTTGAATAAACACTAGACTCAAATTCGATTCTTCTTTGTTACTACAGACTGTTAAGTACTGCAGTATCTTCTCAATTAATTGCAAGTCAATAGACACTGATAATAGTGCTGAAGACGTCTGCTGGACTTGTGAGTAATAACAACTGAAAGGTAAATTGTAGAAAGTAAATGACACAAGAATTGTTTCTGGAAGTTCGAAGCACAACGCTTCTACATCTCCCCTTCTTCCTTTGCAGGAAGGATTCACTAGAAGACTTTGAGTAATACAATTGTAATGCCCCCGAATTGATTAATTGCTTTTAAGACATTAATTATGTTCATGTGATTAATTATTGTGATAATTGATCTTGTATGTGGATGTAATTAGCATTGTGGTGAAGTGCTTTTAAAGTGCCATGTTGTGATATTTTATTCATCATGCTAAATGTTGGGGTACAAGTTAATTAAAGGACTTTAAACCTTTACCCCACCACATTTCATTTCACTTTACCTTTTAACACTCAAAATCCCCAAATCATCTCCCCAAAAACCCTCTCTTTCCCTCAAACTCGTTTTTGCCTTCAAGGTGGACAAGAAGTCCTTGTAAAAGCTCCACTCTTGTGATTCTTGGTAAGATTAAGACCTAGGATGTATATATATCACTCCTTGTTGATCTTGTAGTGTTTGATTTGAGTTTGGAATGGTTTTGAAGGGTTTTGAAATGGGTTTGTTGAGATTGGTATGATTTTAGAAAGGATGTTTGATTTTTTTGGTGGTTTAATGATGTTTGAGGAAGGTTTTGAGTGTTTTTATGTTGTTGAGTTGTTGGAATAAATGTTGTTGAGGTTGGTGAAGATTTAATGTGTAAAATGATGGGTTGTTCCTGTAGGTACACTTTTGGACCAAGACTAAGGGACAGGTTGAGTCAATGAGCTAGAGGAGCATAAAAGAAGATAGAATACAGAATTGCTTTTTGGATAGTTTCTACTCTAGGAGTAGTATAATTCTATCGATATATTTCATTTTGAGAATGTAACTAATTTAACTTTTGAAAATTTATTCTTGGCATGTAATCTGATTAGCTCAAAACTACAATCGGAACCCGAAGATGTCATTAATGCATGTTTAGTCCATAATACGTTATTAATATGATGTTAAGGTAGGAAGACCCTACATTAGTGGTATCAGAGCAGTGGTTAGAGAACACATGAATGAGTGAAGGGTAACCTTAGCAATAGGTTGGCTAGACGCTTACTTTTGACATGTTATGTTGCATATGAAGTATATGGCTGTTATGATAACATGTTATGGCTTTCTAACGACGTATATATATATGAACTGCTTGTGGATCTTGTTGTAACCCTTGTATTGCAGTATGGCAACGAATATCGACGTTGGCGACGCCGTAAGTGTTAATGCTAGTGTGGGACGCACAAATCCCCTACCTCCGCCAGCCCTAGGCGAAGAGCCGTCCGAGCAACAGTTATTACCGGGAGAGTTGAGTTTGACTCAATTCCTAGCATATCGGCCCCCGACATTTGAGGGGACTGAAACAGGGGAGCGAGCCGAAGAATGGCTAGAAAGAATAGAGCAAATATTTGTGGCAGCCCCGTGTGTAAAGACGGCCTGGATAAGGCTAGCAGTGTTCCAATTAGCCAAGAAGGCACTGATGTGGTGGAAGACCACCGTGATTAAACAGGAGGCACAGGGTCAAGAAGTAAACTGGAAACTGTTTAGAACTAGATTTCTGGCCCGATATTTTTCAGCGGCTGCACGTCAGGCTAAAGAGGATGTGTTTACTAAATTGAAGCAAGGTACCATGCCGATGTCAGATTATGCCCTCCACTACTGTTCTCTACTCAGATATGTACCTCATATCGCCGCCAATACTCAAGCAAAAATGAGGAACTTTATGAAGGGCTTGAGGCCGGAACTGTATGATAGGGTGATCACTTATGGCCCTACTTGCTTTGACGATGCACTTGCACGGGCTGAGTTAGCTGAACTGGGGGTTGGTGCATACCCTGATGCTGTACCACCTCCAGCACCCCCTCAGAAATCTACTTCCGACAATTTGAAGCCAATGGGTGATCAGTTTAAGCCTGGGGGGAACACTTCACCGTCTAGGTTCAGTGGTAGGAGGCCCGAGAACCGATGGAAAGGAAACCGCAGGAATGACGCCCCACCAAGAAGAGGACAGTCTCGGGGAGACAGTGTGTGATGACCAGGGATTATAGATGTTAATCCCGGAGTGTTAATAACCCCTAAAGATGTTTTACGTAGCGATTTGGAGTTTAATCGCGATGTTGGGCCTTCTGGGCTCGTTTATTTGGGTAGTTGGGATCGTTGGATCCCGAGGTTGAGATTGTATTCACATTACGGTGTAAAACCTAAGAGTTGGGTTTTTGATGTGTCTCGGAATCTCGGGTGCTTGTGTGAGCACCGGTAGGGGGTTTTGGTGTTAGGGAGAGAATTTTTGAAAACAGATGATTTTTAATGAATCACGATGTATTTGTGGGGCTATTAGTATTTCGGGGTATTTTGCTATAAATACAAGTTGAACCCGAGATTTTTATTAAAAATTGCATTTCAGCCCCACCTTCCCTTCTTCTCTCTCCCCGCCGAATCCCGCCTGCTACAGTCCCCCGCGCACGAAAACGCTTCGGCCGCCGCCATCCCGCCGCCGTTCGGCGCGTCCGACCTACCCACGGCTTCGTCTCGTCCAGGCGCTCCTTTCCCCTCCGGTAATTTGAAATTTCATCGCGGTTTGAGTTCGGATTTTGCAGATGAGCGCCGATCCCCAAATTCTAGGGTTTATCGATTTTGGTCGATTTTACTTCCGATTTTCGTTTGGGTAACGTTCTTTACCTCTTTTTCGTCCCTCTCATGTAATTCCCTGCTATATTTGGTGATTTTGGTTCGAAATTATTTTCGAATTTTGTGGGGTTTGGTTCGAAAATTGGGGGGGTTTTGGCAAGGGTGATGATTCTTGCTATTGATGGTTTAATTCATGATTTAGATGCATTATGATGCTTGATTGTGTTCGAAATTGAGGAATTGGATTCGAAATTAGGGCTTGAATTCGAATTTTGGGGGTTTTGGCATGTGGGGCGATTATTGTTGTTATTAATTGATTAATTCATGTGTTGGATGAATTATGGTGATTATTTGAGTTTGATTTGTGTTGGTTGGGTTCGAATTATTGAAGGTGTTCTTGAGCAATTTTTCGATATGTTGCATTCGTTTTCCCTCCCTGCATGTACCCTGCCCCGGGTCTTTTAGATGTTTAATTGTCGTGTGTCGACAATATGTTGAGGGTTATGGGTGTGCTTGAGCATGGGTTGCATGTTCGTAAATAATCGTGAATTATTTATCGTGTTAGCACATCATTCCTCGGGGCATGGAACTCGAGCAAGGTTTGGCTCGGACTTCGAGGATTTAAGGTACGTTTAGCGTACGAGCATAGCTTAAATGATGTTTTACAAGTATGATGCATGATTTAAAATACATGAAATGCTTTACTATGATGGCACCGTGACTTGGTTACGTTATGTTGAATCACATGGTGAAATGCTTGGTGCCGCTATGAAGCGAGCAAATGATGGGTGTGGTCGCTACGGAGTGAACACCAGTAGTATGACGCTACTTTGAAGTAAGAAATGAAAATGTGGTATTGATTAGATATCTAGGATATCTGTATTTTATTCCCTATTGGTAATGAATAGGAACAGAGACGTAGTTAATCAGAGAAGTGATTAACTAGTATCGGAAGTTAAGGAAGTCTCAATATGATATCTAGAATTATGATAATTGCTAGATAAAGAAAGATGTTATGAAATGTTGTTAATTCGAAACTGGTTAGGGTTAACCAATATGATGATTAACTGCATATTCAGGATTTGATGATTTATCTGTTTTGAGAACAGGGTTATTACAGGGGTACGCTAGGATGAGGATGATACCATCCAGGAAGTGTCACATATGTTCCACAATATTTACATTTTCGTAAATTATGTATTATGTCCTTATGATTATGAAATTGTGGAATTGGTATGCTCACCCGTTGGGGGCTGTCTTTGGGGGTAGGTGAACAGGTACATCGATGGCTTTGGAGATGAGCTCAAGCTGTTGATTGGATGTACTCTCAGGATCGTGGTACCAGGGCTTGATGGAGCACGGTATCGTATAGAGTACCGATATATATATATACCCATGATGGTTATACACATAATTGTGATGCTCGCATGTGAGCACGATTATACTTGTTTATGGGTTGTATATAAAGGCATGAGCCTTTCTCTCTTTCCTTTCTATGTTGCATGCAATTAGAGGTAGAATTGCTAAAGGTTATGAGAGTCACTGGTGTATTGTGGGTGTTGAAACCCACTTTTGTTGCCATATGTGTGGTGTCTTCCCTGGCTGGGAATTTACTTGATATTGCTGCATTCTGATGAGTATTATGTTTTCCCTGGCCGGGAATTATATTATGTGTTGTACTTTTATTTCGGGATAGCTCTATTTATGGGGAGACTCTGCCCAAATTTTTATAAAAGTCCACAATGCAAAAAGTGATGTAATGGGCGAACTCTATGAGTCTCTTGTTATTAGGAAGATGAACTTATAACATTGTATGTTAAAGAAAACTTTGCAATTGCCATTCCATGGTAAAGTATCATCTGAGTTTCCCGAATGATTTTATGGAAAGCATGTGCCACACATAATGATTAATACACTAATCAAGGGTTAAGTATATGGGGTCCTTACATTAGTGGTATCAGAGCAGTGGTTGCTCATTGGGGCTGTTGAGGGCCTAGGAAGTTATTGATAGCACATATTTATGCATGATGGCATTAATGTTATACGACATGACTAATTGTTTATGTGCTTATATGATATGAAAAGTGGTATTGCTAACCATTGTGGTTGCAGGAATCGTGTGGAACACGATAGGATGGCATTAATAGCGATGTCTAACACTCTATATGCTACGTGCTAAGGAACCTGATTTTGAAGAAAATCAGGGAAAAGAAAGATATGATGTATTGTCTGATGACAGACTGGGTAGACAACCGACAGTGGAATACTTCGGTATGGTCTCAATTATTATTGAATATACTAATGCGTTTGTTCATGAAATGTTCAAGCAAGGAAGGTGCGTAAGAAACGTACGGGCATCAAACGGTAACATATTCTTAAACTATGACTTTGCATTGATTGCATAAGTGTTTATGATGATGATTATGATAAGTAAGTTAAGATGATAATGGTTATGATAAGTAAAGATGATATGATGTTTATGATGATGATTATGATAAGTAAGTTAAGATGACGATGTTTATGATAAGTAAAGATGCTATGATGTTTATGATGATGATTATGATAAGTAAGTTAAGATGATGATGTTTATGATAAGTAAAGATGATATGATGTTTATGATGATGATTATGATAAGTAAGTTAAGATGATGATGTTTATGATAAGTAAAGATGATATGATGTTTATGATGATGATTATGATAAGTAAGTTAAGATGATGATGTTTATGATAAGTAAAGATGATATGATGTTTATGATGATGATTATGATAAGTAAGTTATGATGACGATGTTTATGATGAGTAAAGATGATATGATGTTTATGATGATGTTTACGATGATGATGATTATGACGATGTTTATGATGACGTATATGAGATTGGGTAAGGTGCCCATGTGGTAAGATGCCACACAATGTTTATGATATGGTAAGACGCCATATGATTGGGTGAGATACCCATGTGGTAAGATGCCACATAATGTTTATGATATGGTAAGACGCCATATGATTGGGTGAGATACCCATGTGGTAAGATGCCACACAATGTTTATGATATGGTAAGACGCCATATGATTGGGTAAGATGCCCATGTGGTATGATGCCACACGATGATTGTGTTATGGTAAGATGCCATATGACGGGGTAAGATGCCCATATGGTAAGAGGCCATACGATGTTATTATGTGGTAAGACGCCACGGGGTAAGATGCCCATATGGTAAGAGACCATACGATGTTATTATGTGGTAAGACGCCACGGGGTAAGATGCCCATATGGTAAGAGGCCATACGATGTTATTATGTGGTAAGACGCCACGGGGTAAGATGCCCATATGGTAAGAGGCCATACGATGTTATTATGTGGTAAGACGCCACGGGGTAAGATGCCCATATGGTAAGAGGCCATACAATGTTATTATGTGTGGTAAGACGCCACGGGGTAAGATGCCCATATGGTAAGAGGCCATACGATGTTATTATGTGATAAGATGCCACAGGGTAAGATGCCCATGTGCATGAATATGAACCAGGGAAAATGAAAGAAGTTAATGATAACCAGCAAGCTTACTCAACTATGATTTCGTACATTTACTGTTATAGTTATAAGATGATGATGCTTATATGATGATGATGTATAAGATGATGATGCTTATATGATGATGATGTATAAGATGATGATGCTTATATGATGATGATGTATAAGATAATGATGCTTATATGATGATGATGTATAAGATGATGATGCTTATATGATGATGATGTATAAGATGATGATGCTTATATGATGATGATGTATAAGATGATGATGCTATAAGATGATGATGCTTATATGATGATGATGTATAAGATGATGATGCTTATATGATGATGATGTATAAGATAATGATGCTTATATGATGATGATGTATAAGATGATGATGCTTATATGATGATGATGTATAAGATGATGACGCTATAAGATGATGATGTATAAGATGATGATGCTATAAGATGATGATGCTTCTATGATGATGATGTATAAGATGATGATGCTTATATGATGATGATGTATAAGATGATGATGCTATAAGATGACGATGCTTATGTGATGATGATGTTATAAGATGATGATATTTATGAAATGATGATGCTCATATGATGAAGATGTTATAAGATGGTGATAATTATAAGATGATGATTTTAATCATTCATGTCAAGAATTAATGACTATATGCATGGCTATGATACAGGGACATTGGAGTGTCCAGGGTATATAGGCATTAGAGGAATGTTGGGTAAAGACCCACTACTCTATTGATTTTCTTCCCACAGTATGGTATGCCGTGCGGGAACGTCCATCTTATTGGTAGGTTTGAGGTGAACCTAGAGAGGCAGCGACTAGTTTGTCTGCCGTGTGTGTGCAGCACCAAGAGGGGCTTGTTAGAGCCGTTATACTGCTCGTAGGAACCAAGTGTGGCAAACCGTAAGGCGATACGATGTGGATTGTGGTGGACTCTAGTAGTCACCATGTCATCGAGGTTGAGGTTGTGCATGCCTCACTGAAACGTGTATACGTTTATGTTTAAATCTTGGTGAGACTTGTCTGGGACAGCTCATGATGTTGAAGTACCAACAAGAGAGTCATCAAGTCATCGTTGATTCGATCTGGGAATCCATGTATTTGGGATGCAATGGGTTTATTGCATGTCCTTTCAAATTTGAAACTCTAAGGAGTCTCGATTGTTTCTTTATGACCAGGATGTGGTTCTTGGGATATCCGGAGGTGGACATCTTATGAGATATCTTTCGTGTGAATCTATGGCCGTGAGTTGCCCAACTTGAGTTGCAATGATGCGACTGCTCCTTCGATAGAGGAGGTTTGGAAGTGGAAACCAGGTTTGGTATGTGTACACCGTGGTGTACTGATGTTTCCTTTGTAACGATGTATGTTAGACATCGTGAGTCATGATAAGAGATGTCAATGGATGATATCTACGATGGGATCGGGAGCGATTCGAATCCTTGCAGTTTCAGTTGACTAACTGCTTTTGGATTATTAGCGTTGAGTTGTGCTGACGCTCTTTGACGTTATGATGGATTTGGAAGTCTATTCCACTCCAGAGTTTGACACGAGGTCAACGTTCTCACGGTTGAGGTGTCATTTAGGATGCGTTCATACTAATTGTATTAGAACTAAGGACGACTGTCCGATCTACAGCCGTAAGTATTGGTTGTTTTGCAGTCATGAAAGGCTGACTTTTAGGATGACCCGCATTGAGGTACGTTTTGCCTCTTGGGTGATATATTGGTTTTGGGTAAGTCGCCCCGTTTCAGAGTTTGATGAGAAGTAAGTATCCTCGCGTTTATTAATACGATTCTGTTATGATCAAGAATCGAGGTTATGGCTCCATGTTGTGGTGTACTCCGGGGGTTACGGGATACATCGGTGCTAATTTCGAGGACGAAATTCTTTTAGTGGGGGATATTGTGATGACCAGGGATTATAGATGTTAATCCCGGAGTGTTAATAACCCCTAAAGATGTTTTACGTAGCGATTTGGAGTTTAATCGCGATGTTGGGCCTTCTGGGCTTGTTTATTTGGGTAGTTGGGATCGTTGGATCCCGAGGTTGAGATTGTATTCACATTACGGTGTAAAACCTAAGAGTTGGGTTTTTGATGTGTCTCGGAATCTCGGGTGCTTGTGTGAGCACCGGTAGGGGGTTTTGGTGTTAGGGAGAGAATTTTTGAAAATAGATGATTTTTAATGAATCACGATGTATTTGTGGGGCTATTAGTATTTCGGGGTATTTTGCTATAAATACAAGTTGAACCCGAGATTTTTATTAAAAATTGCATTTCAGCCCCACCTTCCCTTCTTCTCTCTCCCCGCCGAATCCCGCCTGCTACAGTCCCCCGCGCACGAAAACGCTTCGGCCGCCGCCGTCCCGCCGCCGTTCGGCGCGTCCGACCTACCCACGGCTTCGTCTCGTCCAGGCGCTCCTTTCCCCTCCGGCAATTTGAAATTTCATCGCGGTTTGAGTTCGGATTTTGCAGATGAGCGCCGATCCCCAAATTCTAGGGTTTATCGATTTTGGTCGATTTTACTTCCGATTTTCGTTTGGGTAACGTTCTTTACCTCTTTTTCGTCCCTCTCATGTAATTCCCTGCTATATTTGGTGATTTTGGTTCGAAATTATTTTCGAATTTTGTGGGGTTTGGTTCGAAAATTGGGGGGGTTTTGGCAAGGGTGATGATTCTTGCTATTGATGGTTTAATTCATGATTTAGATGCATTATGATGCTTGATTGTGTTCGAAATTGAGGAATTGGATTCAAAATTAGGGCTTGAATTCGAATTTTGGGGGTTTTGGCATGTGGGGCGATTATTGTTGTTATTAATTGATTAATTCATGTGTTGGATGCATTATGGTGATTATTTGGGTTTGATTTGTGTTGGTTGGGTTCGAATTATTGAAGGTGTTCTTGAGCAATTTTTCGATATGTTGCATTCGTTTTCCCTCCCTGCATGTACCCTGCCCCGGGTCTTTTAGATGTTTAATTGTCGTGTGTCGACAATATGTTGAGGGTTATGGGTGTGCTTGAGCATGGGTTGCATGTTCGTAAATAATCGTGAATTATTTATCGTGTTAGCACATCATTCCTCGGGGCATGGAACTCGAGCAAGGTTTGGCTCGGACTTCGAGGATTTAAGGTACGTTTAGCGTACTGATCATAGCTTAAATGATGTTTTACAAGTATGATGCATGATTTAAAATACATGAAATGCTTTACTATGATGGCACCGTGACTTGGTTACGTTATGTTGAATCACATGGTGAAATGCTTGGTGTCCGCTATGAAGCGAGCAAATGATGGGTGTGGTCGCTACGGAGCGAACACCAGTAGTATGACGCTACTTTGAAGTAAGAAATGAAAATGTGGTATTGATTAGATATCTAGGATATCTGTATTTTATTCCCTATTGGTAATGAATAGGAACAGAGACGTAGTTAATCAGAGAAGTGATTAACTAGTATCGGAAGTTAAGGAAGTCTCAATATGATATCTAGAATTATGATAATTGCTAGATAAAGAAAGATGTTATGAAATGTTGTTAATTCGAAACTGGTTAGGGTTAACCAATATGATGATTAACTGCATATTCAGGATTTGATGATTTATCTGTTTTGAGAACAGGGTTATTACAGGGGTACGCTAGGATGAGGATGATACCATCCAGGAAGTGTCACATATGTTCCACAATATTTACATTTTCGTAAATTATGTATTATGTCATTATGATTATGAAATTGTGGAATTGGTATGCTCACCCGTTGGGGGCTGTCTCTGTTGGGGGCAGGTGAACAGGTACATCGATGGCTTTGGAGATGAGCTCAAGCTGTTGATTGGATGTACTCTCAGGATCGTGGTACCAGGGCTTGATGGAGCACGGTATCGTATAGAGTACCGATATATATATATACCCATGATGGTTATACACATAATTGTGATGCTCGCATGTGAGCACGATTATACTTGTTTATGGGTTGTATATAAAGGCATGAGCCTTTCTCTCTTTCCTTTCTATGTTGCATGCAATTAGAGGTAGAATTGCTAAAGGTTATGAGAGTCACTGATGTATTGTGGGTGTTGAAACCCACTTTTGTTGCCATATGTGTGGTGTCTTCCCTGGCTGGGAATTTACTTGATATTGCTGCATTCTGATGAGTATTATGTTTTCCCTGTGTGTTGTACTTTTATTTCGGGATAGCTCTATTTATGGGGAGACTCTGCCCAAATTTTTATAAAAGTCCACAATGCAAAAAGTGATGTAATGGGCGAACTCTATGAGTCTCTTGTTATTAGGAAGATGAACTTATAACATTGTATGTTAAAGAAAACTTTGCAATTGCCATTCCATGGTAAAGTATCATCTGAGTTTCCCGAATGATTTTATGGAAAGCATGTGCCACACATAATGATTAATACACTAATCAAGGGTTAAGTATATGGGGTCCTTACACAGTGTTGGGGAGGTCCAATGCTCTCTTTGTGGGCAACCACATATGACGAAAAAATTGTGTAGGATGTTATGTTTGTGGCGACAGAGGCCACTTTGTTCGACAGTGTCCCAACAAGGGAAGGCAGCAGAACTCTACGGGGAGGTCTACGGACAGAGCAGCACAGCACAGACCCCCATATGTACCGAGGCAGTATGGAAGTCAGCCTACGGGGCCACCTCAGGGACAGGTGTATGCATTGATGAGGGAGCAGGCTACAGCGGCTCCGGAGGAGGTTATAGCGGGTACGTGTCTTTTATTTACGCACCCTGCTTTTATATTGATCGACACAGGTGCGTCACACTCTTTTGTGTCGACGAGTTTTGTGGAAAGACACCACATATGCACTTCTCCGTCGCCCACGCCTCTTGTAGTCTCGACACCCACTGGAAGGAGTTTGATTGCTGATCAGATTGTCTATGATGGCCTCATTTATTTTGAGGATAACAAGTTAAGGTCGGATTTGATCGTTCTGGGAATGTCAGACTTTGACTGTATTATGGGTATTGATGTTCTGAACAAGTACCAGGTAGTTGTGAACTGCAGGCAGAGGACTGTCCGATTCAGATCTGATATGGGAGTTCAGTGGACATTCTATGGGGATGGTTCTCGTTCAAAGATTCCGTTGATATCTGCGGTCAACATGACACAACTATTGGAACGAGGCCATACATGATATCTTATCTATGCTGTTGATATTTCTGAAAAGAAGGAAGAATTAAAGGTTGAAGATGTGCCCGTAGTGGCGGAGTTTCCTGATGTATTTCCTGAAGAGATTCCCGCATTCCCACCGGCAAGAGAGGTCGAGTTTGGAATCGAATTACTACCGGGGACGTCAGCCATTTCTCGTGCCCCGTATAGGATGGCACCAACGGAGCTAAAGGAGTTAAAGGTTCAGTTGCAAGAGCTCCTTGACAAGGGCTACATACGCCCTAGCGTATCGCCCTGGGGTGCGCCTGTTTTATTTGTTAAGAAGAAAGATGGATCGACGCGTCTATGCATTGACTACAGGCAACTGAACAAAGCCACAGTGAAGAACAAGTATCCGCTTTCGAGGATCGATGATTTATTTGACCAGTTGCAGGGTACGAGACTCTACAGTAAGATCGATCTGAGGTCGGGGTACCATCAGATTCGGGTAAGGGAAGATGATGTGCAGAAGACAGCTTTCAGGACCAGATATGGGCACTATGAATTCTTAGTCATACACTTTGGGGTGACGAATGCCCCAGCTGTTTTCATGAGTTTAATGAACAGGGTATTCCAGTCATATTTGGACCAGTTCGTCATAGTCTTCATTGATGACATACTTATCTACTCCCGGACTGAAGAAGAACATGTAGAGCACTTGAGGACAGTACTCCAGGTCCTTAGGAGTCACCAGTCATATGCAAAGCTCAGCAAGTGCGAGTTTTGGTTGGACAGTCTGGTGTTCTTGGGTCATGTTATATCTAGCAGTGAGATATCTGTGGATCCCAGGAAGATTGAAGCTGTGATGGAGTGGGCTACACCCACTTCTGTACCCGAGATACGAAGCTTCCTTGGTTTAGCGGGTTATTACCGATGTTTCGTCGAGGGATTTTCTAAGATCGCTAAACCACTGACACACTCAGAAGGGAGTCCCGTTCTTTTGGTCCCAAGCTTGTGAGGAAAGCTTCCAAGAACTGAAGCGTCGTTTGACTACGGCACCTATTTTGGTGATTCCGTCTGAGAATAAGAAGTTTGCCTTGTACACGGATGCGTCATTGCAGGGTCTGGGCTGTGTATTGATGCAGGATAAACAAGTGGTGGCCTATGCTTCGAGGCAGTTGAAACCTCATGAGACTAGATACCCAATTCACGACCTGGAACTTTCGGCCATCATTTTCGCCTTGAAGATTTGGCGACACTATCTGTATGGTACTTCATTTACCATTTTTACAGACCATAAGAGCTTGAAATTCTTATTCACCCAAGCAGAACTGAATATGAGGCAAAGAAGATGGATGGATTTACTCAAGGATTATGATTGTGAAATTGAGTACCATCCAGGTAAAGCAAATATGATAGCAGATGCCTTAAGTCGAAAGGTGAAGAGCACCGCTGAGGATACTATGAGCTTATCAGCTATGATAACTTCTTATTGCCATTTAGGCTATGATTTTGATGTGGACACGTCGCCGGTGCTAGTGTCGACCTTATTGGCTGAGCCAGACATATTTGAGGCCATTAGGAAAGCTCAGAGGTCGGACGATGAAATTCAGAGATGGTCATCGATATACTCCAAGGGCAACCATCAAAGTTCCGAGTGGCTGAGGATGGTTCCTTGAGACTTGGCAACCGTTGGGTAGTGCCAAGGACACCAGAATTACGCCAAGGAATCTTGCACCGTGCCCACAGTAGCCGGTTTAGTATCCACCCAGGAGGAAGGAAGATGTACAAGGACCTATGTGGTCAATTTTGGTGGAGACGCATGAAGCGTGAGGTGATTGCTTTTGTTAAGAGATGTCTGATCTGCCAGCAAGTAAAGGCAGAAAGACAGAGGCCTGGGGGTGAGCTGAAGAGCTTAGAAGTACCTAAATGGAAGTGGGAGCATATATCTATGGACTTCGTGACCCACTTACCAAGGTCGGCCTCTGGATTTGATGCGATCTGGGTGATCGTAGATAGGCTGACAAAGGTAGCCCATTTCATCCCTTACAGTATGACTTTCACATATATAAAGATGGCCCAATTATATGTGCGGGATGTGGTGAGATTGCATGGTATTCCAGTCTTGATAGTGTCTGACGGAGACCCGAGGTTCACTTCACATTTCTGGGAGGGTCTCCAGACAGCTTTGGGCACAGAGATAAGACTGAGTACGGCCTATCACCCCCAGACAGATGGTCAGACAGAGCGCACTATTCAGACGCTCGAGGACATGTTGAGGGCATGTGTTTTGGAATTTGATACTCCGTGGCAGGATTCAGTGCCACTGGTGGAGTTCTCCTATAATAACAGTTATCAGGCGAGCATTCAAATGGCTCCTTTTGAAGCTCTGTATGGACGACGATGTAGGTCACCGCTGTATTGGGAGGACTTGACAAGTAAAGCAGTCGGAGGACCGGATATGGTCAAGGATATGGAAGAGAAGATCAAGATGATACACCAAAAGATGAAAGCGGCCCAGGATAGGCAAGCAGCCTATGCCAACAAGCGACGACGACCGCTAGAATTCCAAGTAGGAGATAAGGTTTTCTTGAAGATCTCACCCTTCAGGGGTGTCGTCCGGTTTGGTATGCGGGGAAAGTTATCTTCGAGGTATGTTGGGCCATATGAGATATTGCAGCGCATCGGTACTTTGGCCTACCGTTTGGCTCTACCGCCGTCTTTATCCGGTATTCATGATGTCTTTCACATTTCTATGTTGAGGAAGTATGAGCCAGATCCGTCTCATGTATTGCAGCCTTCAGAAGTTCAGTTGAGTTCAGATGTATCCTATATTGAACGACCGGTTGGAATTCTGGATCGTGAAGATCGCAGGCTACGAAGCAAGGTTATACCAATGGTCAAAGTTCAGTGGGATCGTCGGGGTGTCGAGGAGGCTACGTGGGAGACGGAACGGCATATGGTGCAGCACTACCCGGAACTATTCTCTGGTATGATTTATGTTTAAATTTCTTTTTGGGTAAGTGCATGCGATTTTGAGGGCGAAATCTTATAAGTAGGGGAGTAATGTAATGCCCCCGAATTGATTAATTGCTTTTAAGACATTAATTATGTTCATGTGATTAATTATTGTGATAATTGATCTTGTATGAGGATGTAATTAGCATTGTGGTGAAGTGCTTTTAAAGTGCCATGTTGTGATATTTTATTCATCATGCTAAATGTTGGGGTACAAGTTAATTAAAGGACTTTAAACCTTTACCCCACCACATTTCATTTCACTTTACCTTTTAACACTCAAAATCCCCAAATCATCTCCCCAAAAACCCTCTCTTTCCCTCAAACTCGTTTTTGCGTTCAAGGTGGACAAGAAGTCCTTGTAAAAGTTCCACTCTTGTGATTCTTGGTAAGATTTAAGACCTAGGATGTATATATATCACTCCTTGTTGATCTTGTAGTGTTTGATTTGAGTTTGGAATGGTTTTGAAGGGTTTTGAAATGGGTTTGTTGAGATTGGTATGATTTTTGAAAGGATGTTTGATTTTTTGGTGGTTTAATGATGTTTGAGGAAGGTTTTGAGTGTTTTTATGTTGTTGAGTTGTTGGAATAAATGTTGTTGAGGTTGGTGAAGATTTAATGTGTAAAATGATGGGTTGTTCCTGTAGGTACACTTTTGGACCAAGACTAAGGGTCGGGTTGAGTCAATGAGCTAGAGGAGCATAAAAGAAGATAGAATACATGATTGCTTTTTGGATAGTTTCTACTCTAGGAGTAGTATAATTCTATCGATATATTTCATTTTGAGAATGTAACTAATTTAACTTTTGAAAATTTATCTTGGCATGTAATCTGATTAGCTCAAAACTACAACCGGAACCCGAAGATGTCATTAATGCATGTTTAGTCCATAATACGTTATTAATATGATGTTAAGGTAGGAAGACCCTACAACAATCCCGTTGTACAACCCTGATTCAACTGGATATACCCCACTACCAGACTGAAACTCCTAGTCTCTCAATCTGTTCAGACACAATCTGTCTGACAGTTACAAAGAGCTCACTCTTCTATCTTAGAGCAAATACAATTGATAAAGTGAATTAATCTAAGCACAAATGATCCTTAAGCGATCAAATAAGACAATAAGTCGTGCTTCTAACTTTGAGCAGATAGATAAGATGAAGTCTTTCGATGATAGTGTTCTGCTCAAATGAATGCTCAAATAAAGTGATTGATTTTTGATCTCGTATGCGTGTTGAATCTCTTGTATCCGACACTTTAAGCATTTTAAGTTGCACCTATATATAAGCATTTCTGCCAACGACAATATTTCCTTTTGTGTGCAACTCTATACTTTGGTCAGTCTCTGAACAAGCAGCAGTCTTCTATATTAGACACTTTCCCTTCTGGTCTGTTCTTTCGGCGCTTGTCAGATAAGATCTCCTTTGTCTATTTTCCATTTAAGGTAATCTTTAGTCCTTGGCCTTTTTCAGCATTAAATGCACCATTAAATGCTTCAATAAATAGTCGTTGATTATTTGGACTGATGAACGAAGTTTGCTAACTTAGTAAGTTCTGATCTGTTCTGCATTGATCTAGTCTGTTCTGATCTGGTTGACATCGATCTGGTCTGTTTGTCACTAACTTTATCGGTCTGGTCTGTTTTGTCATTGACTTTATCGATCTGGTCAGTTTTGTTATTGACTTTATCAGTCTGTTCTGTTTTGTCATCTTTAAAATCTTTAACCAACAAATTCCCCTTTTTTGATGATGACAAAACCTAGCTTCTTTATTCTTTTATTAAGTCCTTTTTCTTGTAGGAATTTTGTTTAGATCGATTAAGTCTTTTTGTTCAAAATAAATGAACTATTCAAAATAAATGATAAGACTGAGAATTCCGACCGATTCAGATCGATTAAGTCTTTTTGTTCAAAATAAATGAACTATTCAAAATAAATGAATAAGACTGAGAATTTCGACTGAAAGACTTTTTACAAATTCGTCTGATGAATACATTTACATATGTTATTCATTACAGGCAGTTATATATGTCTTCTTTATGGGCTGTTGTTCTGTCTACTGTTCTGGCTTCATTTATTTATTCTTTGCCCCCTTTTTGTGAGCAGCAATCTCCTGAAGGAAATCTACGATCTGCGTAAGCTGAGCGCAGATAGCATACAAACGATGATCTTGGGTAAGGAGAGATTTTGCAACTACAGTTTTGACTTCGAAAGCCAGCTCGATCTGTTCTTTTCTCAGGCTGGTCTTATAGGATGCTTGCTGAGAGAACAGATCGTTCAGACCACGCTGAATACTGTTGATGCTCTTCATCATCTTGTCCTTGAATGAATCAAAATCCAGCGAGCTAGTCCGCTGGCTTTGATGTAATTCTCTTACTCGTTGGGAGAGAAAGAGAAAGTTACCCGATTACTCGCGAAGGGATTTGACCACTGATGGAGCATCATCAAGGGAGTCTGGAATTTCTTCAGCATGTGACACAGTCAGCTCTTTCCTTTTTTCAGTCGGCACAACAAAAGAGTCAGCAGATTGGCGAAAGTCGGACCGGGCTAGTTCCACCAGATCCGAAGAAAATTGATTCAAAAATGCCAAATCTGCAGCAGACTGATCTAGAGGAGAGTTTGGTTGGAAAGGCTCCTCAATTTGTAGAGCTGCAACAATGCTGGGCACAACTAGATCAACATCGACAAAGTCTTGTGGGACATTAGTCTGTGGTGCGACTAGTGTGCTGGTCTGAGCTTCTGAGACTGAGGACGCAAAAGGAATGGAAGTAGTAGGAGATTCCAGCAGTTCGTCCATTGCCTCAGCCTCTTCAGCAGACGGAGCATTAGGCAGTGGCTGCTCTACTGTCTTAATAATGGTTGGCTCAGAACTTTGCCCTGCCACAGTCTAGCTTGGGGTTGGGTGATACGGAATGGGAGGAGTGGTTGAAATGTTCAGCCGCTGGCGATGCATTCGGACATCCATATGAAGAGTTAAAATGTCCATCTCCAGCTGAGCTATGACCGCGCTGTCATCCTTGACATCGGGCTGGTGACATCAAAATTGGCTTTCTTGGCTTGGATAAGGAGGTTTGCAAGCCTCAGCCTGTGTTTTGCACAAAACAGATCTTTGCGATGCACAGCAATGCGAACATCATCTGTTTCTGTGCCTTTCAGAACCTCTTGTTCCATTTTGTGCAGCCGCTTGAGTTTACCAAATAACAGATTGAAGTGATTGACCGTTCTGTACTGGACCCATTCAACGAATACGACGGTGAGAGCCTGTACTTTGTCTTCAATGTCTTTCATGGCAATGTCAATAGCTGTTTGAGCAGCTGATTTGGGCTTGGAGGGTGCACACTCTGTCAAGGTGGCTTTGCCCTTTCCAGCAACAGATGAGGGCTTAATCCCTGATTGGGTATAATATCTCAATTCTTTGATTACAATCCCCTTGACAGCTGGGATATTGGATGGGACTCGGGGCACCACTTTGACTATTTTGGGTGGAGCTTTGGATGTTTGAAGTGGAGCTTGGGATTTTGGGAGTGGAGCTTGGAGTACAGGGGCTGCTTGGGTCGGAGGAAAGGTAGATATGGGTTTGGGGTTTAAGGTTGCCAGAGGTTTGGTGAGTTGGGTTCGTGGCTTCTTTGGTAGGGGTTTGGTCAGGGATGAAGTAGTAGAGGCAGACTGGGTTTCATCCGAGTCAGTCTGGACCACTACCAGTTTTCGCTTGGCCCTTGTTGTCTTCTTCTCTGCAGTCTGTTCTGCACCAACCTCCATTTTGATAGTCAATAAATCAGTGGAAGTTGGGGGAGCACTCTTGGATCTTAACAGAGCCAGTCCTTTAGGATTTATGACCTTGAACGGACTGAGTGCTGAAGATTTTCCCAGCTCAATATTCATGGACTCCAGCAACTTGCTCAAAGGAACGGCAAAACAGACAGCCTGCTTTGTTGACGTGATGGTCTCCAGCAAAACACCAAATAAAATGGAGGACCAGTTCACTTTCTGTCCAAAATGAATAGCTGCCATGGCCCCGAACTTCTCAGACATCACCGCGTCAAAACTCCCAGCCTCGCCCAGCAGTGGCTTTCCGACGATGTCGCAGAGTACTTGGAAGTGGAAAGACATCTCCTTCTTCTTGAATGAAGGCCTAAGTGTAAGTCCGAAGATCGAGACTCTTAATTGAAATTCTTCCAGAGTAGCTTTGGACAGATAGCGAAGTCGGACATGCCAGAGGTGGGAAGTCAAACGTCTCCGTAAACAGCTCCTGAGAGATTTCAACAATCTGGCCATTCCGTGCAGAAGAGATTGAATTCTTGCGAGATACGACGTTGGAAAATAGTTCTTTGATCGCCGATTCATAGACCACCGTGCAGCATTCCAAGAATTTCCACAGTCCTGAAGATTCCAGATTCTTGAATGTAGACACCATTTCTGTATCTTCCATCCTGTATATAGCATCGAACTCAACAAATAACGAATTGTGAGTAATGCTTGCCATTTAGAAAGATTAGGATTCAAATATAGAATAAGGAGGAGTTTAGGAAGCTATAAGCAGACGACGGTACATAGATAAAGTAAAATGGTGAGTGAGATGTATCCTGATATATAAAGAGATATTAGAAACATGTCTGTATCTCGATGACTGATATTTTAAAATTCAAATTTTAACGGACTGGATGAGAGTATAGTAAGGTGGTTAAAGTTAGATCAGTCCGGGCTGTAAAATATTACTAGGTTAAATATTGATAGTGTTTTGAGTCAGATCATAGGATAACATCAGATCGATAGAGATCAGTCCGATAATCAGGACCGGTCTGTATCTTACTGACAATTGTATTATCGATCTGTACTGACACTAAATCTTTAAAAACGAGGTTAAACATGCGTCAAATATATCACAATAAATCTATTAAACCAAGAATTTGATGAAAATAATTAAACTTAGCCTCGGGTAGTGGTTTAGTGAAGATGTCTGCAGCTTGCTGGTCTGTTGAAATGTACTCGATCCGAATCTCCTTTTTGCCAACATGGTCTCGAATAAAATGATGTCTGATATCAATATGTTTAGTTCGAGAGTGCAAGACTAGATTATATGTGATAGCAATTGCACTTGGGTTGTCGCAAAAGATTGGTGACTCAGCAGCTTGAATGCCATAGTCTCTGAGCTGGTATTGAGCCCAGAGCATTTGAGCGCAACAGCTTCCTGCGGTGAGATATTCTGCCTCAGCTGTGGATGTGGCAATCGATGTTTGCTTCTTGCTAAACCATGAGATCAATCTTTCACCTAAGAATTGACAAGTTCCACTGGTGCTCTTGCGATCGATCTTACATCCTGCATAGTCAGCGTCTGAATATCCAGTCAAATTGAAGTTAGAATCTTTTGGATACCAGAGACCAACATTCTGAGAACCTTTTAAATATTTTAAAACGCGTTTAGCTGCAATGAAGTGGGATTGTTTAGGGTCAGATTGAAATCTAGCACACATACAAACAGAAAACATAATATCAGGCCGGCTCGCTGTAAGATATAACAGCGATCCGATTAGACCTCGATACATTGTTACTTCAACTGACGTTCCCCCTTCGTCTTTATCTAACTTGATTGATGGACTCATCGGAGTTGAAGCAGTTGAGCAAGTCTCCATACCAAACCGTTTGAGTAGCTCCTTGGTGTACTTGGTTTGATTAATGAAGATTCCATTATCGAGCTGTTTGACTTGTAGACCCAGGAAGAATGACAATTCTCCCATCATGCTCATCTCAAATTGGCTCTGCATTAACTTAGAAAATTTCTGGCAAAACTTGGGGTTAGTTGACCCAAAAATGATATCATCAACATATATTTGAATTAACAGAGTATGTTCCCCCTTAATAAATTTAAATAAAGTTTTATTTACTGAGCCGATCTGGAAATCATGATCCAGAAGAAATTTCTTAGTGATTAAGAAATTCAGGAGGTTGCTCGATGTAGACTTCCTCCTGAAGTTTGCTATTAAGAAATGCACTCTTCACGTCCATTTGAAATACTTTGAAATCTTTAAAAGCAGCATATGCAAGAAAGGTTCGAATGGCTTCTAGTCTGGCAACTGGTGCAAAGGATTCATCAAAGTCGATTCCTTCTTCTTGTCTGAAACCATGTGCAACCAGTCTGGCCTTGTTTCTAACTACCACACCATTTGCATCTAGCTTGTTTCTGAAAACCCATCTGGTTCCAATAACATGCTGACCACTTGGTCTGGGAGTTAAACTCCACACCTGATTCTGTTCAAATTGGTTGAGCTCTTCTTGCATAACCTCTGTCCAGTTATAGTCAGCTAAAGCTTCGTCAGTCTATTTTGGTTCCAGGTTGGATATGAATGCAGCGTAGGTGAATTCTTCCATCATCTGTCCTCTAGTTCTTATGGATGCAAATGGACTTCCAATCACCAGATCAGGTGGATGCCTCTTAGTCCAGCGGTAGTTTAGTTCGAGAACATCTGACACTGATGGAGGCAGAACACTAATATTGTCAGTATTGATCTTTACGTTGGTATTCGCTACTATCAGATCAGTGACATCAGCTCGATCTAGTAGAACATCAGTGGCTTCTACCGCTCTGTCTGGTACTTCAGGTTCTGGTGGATTGTCTCTTACCCTGTTAACTGCATTCTCATCATCACTGTTAGCTTCAAGATGGATATTTTCCATCTGATTTTGAATCATTTCCTTGTGGTTCTCAATATCAAGAAATTCATCAAAAACTACATGAATTGACTCTTCCACAGTTAGAGTTCGATTATTGAAGACACAAAATGCTTTGCTAACAGATGAATATCCTAAGAATATTCCATCATCTGATTTAGATTCGAAAATGGTTAGATGATTCTTACCGTTGTTATGAACATAACATTTGCACCCGAAGATATGAAAATATGAAATAGTCGGTCTGTTATTTGTCCATACTTCATACGGTGTTGCATTTAATTTCTTATTAATCATGGACTGATTCTGTGTATAACATACAGTATTGACAGCCTCTGCCCAGAACTTTTGAGAGATTCCAGAGTCAGCAAGCATTGTTCTTGATGCTTCATTGAGCTTTCTGTTGCGTCGTTCTGCAACTCCATTTTGTTGAGGAGTGCGAGATGCTGAGTATTCATGTCTGATCCCTTGGTCATCTAGAAAGGATTCAAGATTTTGATTTGAGAATTCAGTGCCTTTGTCGCTTCGAATCCTGTCTATCCCAGAGGATATCTCGTTCTGAATGTGTTTCAACAGCTTGATCAATTGCGGGCCGGTCTGGTCTTTACTAATAAAAAATGTCCATGTAAAACGTGAGTAATCATCAATAACAACAAGAGTATACCGCATTTCCCCTAAACTTGTTATTGGTATTGGACCAAGCAAGTCCATGTGCAATAATTCTAAGCAGCGTGAGGAGGATTTGGCATTCTTGTTCTTAAAGGATAATCTGACTTGCTTGCCCATTTGACAAGCTTGACAGATCTTATCCTTACCAAAGTCGATCTTGGGCAGACCGATAACTAAATCATTTTTACATAGGCTAGAAATAGTCTTGAAATTAAGATTATTCAAGCGTTTATGCCATAGCCAATGTTTATTATCGTTATGAGCGATGAAACAGGTAGGTCAGGTAGATCATGATCCCAGTTAATCTTATAAGTATTTCCATTCTGATTCCTACCAGCATGGTTTTACCATTAGATGATTTAACAGTGCAAGTGTGTTTGTGAAATTCTACGGTATAACCATTATCACATAATTGACTTATACTAATCAGATTATAGCATAAATTCTTAACTAATAACACATCATTTATGATAATGTTGCCATGGACAATCTTACCATTGCCCACGGTCTTACCCTTTGAGTTATCACCAAAGGTGATCTTAGGACCAGTGTAATGATTAATATCAGACAGCAGCTCGATGTTTCCTGTCATGTGTCGAGAACATCCACTGTCTAAATACCAGTCTGATAGTTTCTTGGGTTCCTGTCAAAACAAGAATTACTGTTTGTACCCAATCCTACTTGGGTCCGGAACGGATTAGTCCTTTGGGGACCCATACTTGTATAACCCTGAATTGTTTGGGTCTGTGTGTGTCCTGAAATGTGTGTGCATTAATTGGTGATGGTGTTCTAGGGTGATGTATGTGATAGTGAGTGTAAACATGTTGTTTTGGTTTTTGGTTTCTGTTGGGAAGCATATACCTCTTCTGGACAGGCATACAATTATAGTACCAGTTGGGTTCACCTCTCGAGTTGCCTAACCAGTAGGCTTATGTCCATTTCTGAACTTTTGCCCCGGTCTAGCTTTCTCTATTGGCTCAACATAACCTATACCTTTGTGTGATGCCCTTTCCTTGATGAGTATTGGCTTAACAGGTTCTTAACCAATTCACTTGGTTAATATACTATGCTGGATCTGATAACGTTCATTGTTTGAACCTTGTTCTTCACTAGACACAGTTGAGATTTGATACCAGATGAGTTACTTTCATTTGTTAGTGTAGCCTATACCGGTGAGATCACCAGTAAGCCTTATTGACCCAAGCATCTCATCTTTTCTGGCAGTTGATGCGTTCCATGTGCGAACCAGTTTAATGAGTTTCTGGTGTGCACATCTGGCTTCGTTCCTTTCTTTCTCGAGTAGACTTACTTTTTCCATTAGGCATTCCAACTCCTTTGATTGTTTACAATCAAGTTTGTTGTTTTGTTTTTCCATTGGGATTGAATGTTTAGTCTTATAATTATCGAAAGACTCATACAACATCTGATACTCATTAATCATGTCCTGCAATGCGTTAGTGAGTTCATTATGTGTAAATTCAGAGAGATTAGAGTCAGTTACCTCACTGTCATCATTGACCATTAGACAATGAACTTCTTCATCTTCACTCTCACTGGATGAGCTGGTAGATTCTTTCTGATTCTGATTCTGAATCAGCCCATTTGCTCTTGTTTTCTTCAGCCACCAGTACTTTATGGTCTCTGTCCCTTCTGGATGATCTTCTCTTTTCCTTGGACTTCCTATGGTCCTTGGATCCTCTCTTCTGATCATCCTTCTTTGGCTTAGGAATGTCAGCGATAAAATTTCCTGGTTTAAGCAGACGCGATCATCCTCATCTGATCTACTTCTGAAGTTCTGCTTCATTGGATAAGATTGATATGTCTTCTGATTCTTTTTCATAAATTTTCCAAACTTCTTGACAAACAGTGCCATTGCATCATTGCAGATTTGTTCGGGAGTCATCTATGTTGTGGTGGACAAGGACTCTGATGCAGTAAGGCTTTGGTTGGTTGACTGGTGCTGGGTTCATCTTCAATCCGAATGCCTAGTTCAAACTCGTATGCCTTTAAGTCAGCAAATAGATCATGTAGATCTATCTTGTTTAAACCTTTGGATTCTCTCATGACAATTGTTTTTACATCCCATTCTCTTGGGAGACCTCTCATGACCTTTATGGTGACTTCTCTGTTGGATAGATCCTTACCTAGGCTGTTGAGTTCATTGATGATTCCAGTTACTCTTTCATCATACTCACTGAGAGTTTCTCCATACATCATTTTGATGTTTTCGAACTTCTGTGGAGCGACAGTGAGCTTGTTTTCCTTGGTTTGGTCATTCCCTTCACACATATGAGCAATATTTTCCCAGATGTCTTTAGCAGTGGGACACATCTTTATTTTATTGAACATATTTTTGTCCAATGTTTTGAACAATATGTCTTTAGCCACATTGTCCAGATTTGCTTTTTTCTTTTCCTCATTTTTCCAGGATGCTCTGTCCTTTACGACCATCTGAGGTTCACCACTAGTAATGGCAGCTGCTGTGTTGATCTTCATGATCGGTGACGAACCACATGTCATCGTCTTGAGCACTCAGATGTGCTTGTATACGAAATCTCTAGTCATCGTATTCATCTTTCTTGAACATGGGAATATTGCTGAATGAGGCCATCAGTTTTTAGTATTTATCAAGATTGAGAAAACCTTGCTCTAATACCACTTGTTAGGATCGGAGTAGTGTTTAGAATGGGGGGGGGGGGGGGGGGTTGAATAAACACTAGACTCAAATTCTATTCTTCTTTGTTACTACAGACTGTTAAGTACTGCAGTAGCTTCTCAATTAATTGCAAGTCAACAGACACTGATAATAGTGCGGAAGACGTCTGCTGGACTTGTGAGTAATAACAACTGAAAGGTAAATTGTAGAAAGTAAATGACACAAGAATTGTTTCTGGAAGTTCGAAGCACAACGCTTCTACGTCTCCCCTTCTTCCTTTACAGGAAGGATTCACTAGAAGACTTTGAGTAATACAATCCTGTTGTACAACCCCGATTCAGCTGGATTTACCCCACTACCAGACTGAAACTCCTAGTCTCTCAATCTGTTCAGACACAATATGTCTGACAGTTAGAAAGAGCTCACTCTTCTATCTTAGAGAAAATACAATGGATAAAGTGAAATAATCTAAGCATAAATGATCCTTAAGCGATCAAATAAGAAATAAGCCATGCTTCTAACTTTGAGCAGATCGATAAGATGAAGTCTTTCGATGATAGTGTTCTGCTCAAATGAATGCTCAAATAAAGTGATTGATTTTTGATCTCGTATGCGTGTTGAATCTCTTGTATCCGACACTTTGAGCATTTTAAGTTGCACCTATATATAAGCATTTCTGCCAACGACAATATTTCTTTTTGTGTGCAACTCTATACTTTGGTCCATCTCTGAACAAGCTGCAGTCTTCTATATTAGACACTTTCCCTTCTGGTCTATTCTTTCGGCGCTTGTCAGATAAAATCTCCTTTGTCTATTTACCATTTAAGGTAATCTTCAGTCCTTGGTCTTTTTCAGCATTAAATGCACCATTAAATGCTTCAATAAATAGCCGTTGATTATTCGGACTGATGAACGAAGTTTGCTAACTTAGTAAGTTCTGATCTGTTCTGCATTGATCTAGTCTGTTCTGATCTGGTTGACATCGATCTGGTCTGTTTGTCACTGACTTTATCGGTCTGGTCTGTTTTATCATTGACTTTATCGGTCTGGTCTGTTTTGTCATTGACTTTATCGGTCTGGTCTGTTTTGTCATCTTTAAAATCCGTAACCAACAACCTTTCAAAATAAATGAACAAGACGATTTAAAGAACGGAGATTTCTCATTAAAGACTGTATTTAATACAGATACATCTTCATTTATGACTCTTATAGGATCCAGACGGCTTTTTACTTATGTCTGTCCTTTCCCACTTTTTGTCAATATCTCTGGTCTAGAGAAGATCCACGATTTGGGATAGCTGAGCAGAAATAGCATCAAGTTGATGATGTTGGGCTATGAGCTATTTAGTGACCGAGGTCTTGACTTCTGTGACGAACTCAAGAGTGGTAGTCTTCAGATGGTACGATCAGTGACCTGTTGTTTGAAGGTCGTTGACGCACTTCTGTAAAAGTTGAATACTTTTCATCATGGATCTCTGAAATGGGAGTAGTCAAGAACATGCCACTTCTAATCTAGTTTAATATCCCGTAGCCATTGGGATATGAAGACGAAGCTCTCAGATAGGTCTTTGATGGACCGGTGCAGAGAAGAGGGGTCATGTTCAAGATCTAGTGAGTCTGGAGCAGCTTGAGATGTGGTCATAGTCAGCTCTTTTCCTTTGCCGAAGGAAGTAGTCCGATGTTCTAATTCAAGCTCTTGAGAAAATTTTTGAGCAGATTCCAATAAGATAGGCAGAGCAGACGAGCTTAGTTTGTTAGCGCCCAAAGGTGTGATATGCCATCCAGGCAAGAAACTAGGTATTGTTGTATTAGCTTATCTTCTTCGAATACTCGATCTGGTTGGACTGATTTTGGTGGCGCCGAAACTTCGTAGATGCGGGAGGAGATAATTGCCACTCTAGTCCTTCAGACTACGTTTCTTGAACAATCTCAGAGACTACAATGCCAACATCAACAACATCTTTTACACTGAGAGATCCTGCTGCAGACTTAGGGACTACAGCCTGGTCTGGAACATTATACAGTTCTTCCACTGCGGTCTGTTCTAAAATAATTATAGATTCATGCTGAGGAGAAAAGACAGGTGATTCTAACAACATTGACATTGCCTTAGTTTCTTCAGCAACAGCTGGAGCATTAGTGTAAGACCCCTCAAAGATAACCCATCATTAGGAGTTAAGAAGCACATAATCTTAGCTATGTGCGAGGATTCAATAAAAATTTGGGCAGAGTCTCCCCATAAACTTGACTCCCAAAAAAAATCAAAGCAACAAAATCAATTCCCCCATCATCACAATATCAACACAATCAGTTCCTCAATGAATCACCAAAATGCATCACTCATCTACTCAATCCATAATGCACCATATGCCTAAAACATAAAGTACATATAACACAAAAACATAATGAGGAACTTCGAGATAAATATACAAGTCATAAACACATATCCATGATGCTCACAAGCGAGCATTAAATAAAGGAATATATATCTATTTGTATAAATCACATTACCCAATACCCATACTGGTATCACGCTACTGGGAGTATTCTCATTCAATGGCTCGAACTCCCTTCCATAACCAATGTCGTACCTGTTTCAACAGAAACAGTCTCCAAACTGGGTGAGCATACAATATTACAATACACATATTCATAATAATGTATAAAGATCATGATGAGATCATAATATCACAATTTAAGATTATTGAAAATCTATAAAAATGTACTCCCTGTACAGTCATGAATCGGTATAGCTTCCACGAATTGTTCCTGTTTCAAACTCATACGCTTCCATAACATCAAGTTTCAATATCGTTATTTAAAATATGATACTTATCAACAAGGTAAATTCAATACAACCAAAATCTATTATTTATGCTTAATCATAAACCATTCCATATCGCATGCAATCCTGCCAATCAATCTATCTCATTCTCACACTTTCTCATATTGATCATGCCCAAGGCATCAATACTCAACTCATATACTCGGATCACGTACGACTACGTATCCTTCATACCACATATATATACACATATTCATTTATTCACTCGTATATCTCACGTACAATTATGTATCCACCATACCACATATGTCATACTCAACACACATATTCATTTCTTACGTTCCATCATTATATTCAACAATACATGAATATATGAATATGTAATTACTTCATAGTATGTATACCTGTTCGTACGTCACTCAACCTCCAAAATATCATCCTAACACGACCATATAATACCCAAAAGCCCGGGGCAATGCACACGTCTAAATTGTGACTAACTGTGTAGCAAATAATTTTCTGGATCTCGGGGCGAAGGCTATGAGTGGCTCTTGCTATTGGACTGTAAGGTACGTGTGACGTATGAGCATAGTTAGATATATTATTGTCATATTTAATGAATAATAATGATTGTGGTGATAATAAGTGCACATTGAGAATTATGGTGATGTCGCTGTTGAGTGAGCAATGAGTGATGTCGCCGCTGTTGAGCGAGTGAGAGGTTAGAGTACCGCCACTGTTGAGCCTGCAAGAAGTGAGAATGCAGTCGCTATTGAGTGAGCAATGTGAGATAATGAATTATGATTATGAAATTGTTGACTGAGAAATATTTTGATTTCTGTAAATCATTATTGAATGATTTAGATATGATTGATTATGGAATTGGCAGTTTGAACAAGTGTATAGTGAATCATTGTAATGATTAACTGATTTTGGAGTTTGTTGATCTTTGCTATTGTGACAACATGAACAACATGGGATATCTCATAGGGTCATGGTATATATACAGGGAGTATTTACTAATTTACAGCTTTTATGTTCTGTAAATTATTGATTGTTAGATTGATGATATTGAGATTGTGCCATTGGAATGCTCACCCCGTGTGGGGGCTGTTTCTGTTCAAACAGGTATAACATGTACATCATTGGCTCTAGAGACGAGTTCGAGCTGTAGAATGAGAATGCTCCGAAGACAGATGTACCGATATTGGTACTGGGTAATACGTTTATACAAATAGATATACATTTCCTTGTTCAATACTCGTCTGTTAGCATCAATATGTATAAATGGTTTGTATAAGGTCGTGAAACTTCTCTCTTCATTATGAGTTGCATGCAATTTAATTAAGGGAAATTGCTTAATGAATTGATAACATGTTAGTGCATGATAAGGTGTATGCTTATGCTAGTTGAGCTGTGTTGGAAATTGAATGTTACATTGAGTTATGTCAAAAAATCTATAGTTGATATGACAATGTTATTGAAGTATGTACAAGAATTTCCTAATGTGATAAAAGTTTGCACTAATTTGCACTAATAGCGGGATTAAGACGTGGGGTCCTTACAATTAGGCAGTGGCTCCTCCACTATATCGGTCAGTTGGTCAGTGATAGCATTGCATGCGCTGGTAGTTGGTTGTTCAACCACCATTGGCTGTTCACTTGGTTGCTTGGTCTCAGTGTGTGCTAGTGTTGTCTTGACAGGACTAGGAGGCGGAGTGGAGATCTTCAACTTCTTTCTGATAAACTTGACGGCAAGTTGCAGTGTGAAGACATCCATCTCTAATTGACAGAGGTCTGCTTGCTTTCGTTTCTAGCCATCAGATCGATATTCCTAACCCAGCAGACCGATTCTGCACTTCATTGAAAAGTAGTATGTAAAGTTTAAACTGATTGATAAATCGATCTCTTCTGTTAACAGAGTTGAAATCACCCGTTCACGAGAAAATAATGAAAATTTGGTAAGTGTTGATTCAGCCCCTCTAAACACTTACACTCGAATCATCTCAAAACCAGAATGTGCAAAAATAGGTAATATCACAAAAAATTGATTGGGAGTTCTAAACATGTATAATAATCTTTCATCTCCCATCTATTTTCTATTAGGCTCAAAGGATTATTAATGGAATAATTCAATGAATGAAAACTTATATATGCCCAAATAACTTCAACAATCACCTAGGTCATCTATGTGTTTATTTCAAATGAACTTTTAGCATCACTCAAGCGAGTTTTAAAAATTCACTAATTATTTTAGAATCACAAAATTCACATAAATTTTCTTTAAACATAAAATTACTCAAATGGTCGTGGTTTCAAGTGCTTGAATATGTGTGAAACTCAAAAGCAAATAACTAAATATAAGGGTTGATCATTTAGACTTTAACAAAAATTATAAAATCTTCACAAGTAAATATCAATTCTTCACCATTGGCCTTCACAGTGAATTCAATTCATGACTTTTGACCAGAAAAAGAAAAAAACTATTCATTGGATGAATTAAGTTGATTAGGAAGAGCCCTAATCATATAATAATAATATGTTATATTATTATGGGCCTATTTTATACAGATATATGAGATATATATATAAAATTGGATATGCACATACGGAGGTAATAATGGGATGGGCCAGAGAGTTTTTGGAAAACCCTACTCCTAAGATTATTAGCCGCCTAACATACATGTATATATATAAGTCTGCATTAGGTTTTGATCAGAAGTTAATTAAGAATTAACAAACGCGAAACCTAGCAGACTACTTGTGATAAAAGAGCCGTCACTTTATTTGGCGTCACTCATTCCTTTCACGGTTGAAGATCAAGTCTAGCAACTTGTTCTTCAACACCCCTTAATCGATTCGATCGTGTGGATACCGGAGAGGCAAAACTTGAAAAGTTTTGCTCCTGACTCGAGGACGTGTTGGACGCTGCTTCGTGGATTCTGCTCAAACACGCTACAAAGGTATAACTCTTGACACCCGATATGAACACCTGTATAGGTCCTCGGTTGGGAATCCAAATTTTTATTATTCCGCTGCGTATTTGCATGTTGGATTCCTTACAGTGGCATCAGAGCCGTGGACGAAGCTCATATCGGGGTTGCATGATAATTGTGTTATTAGATTATGGGTTAATGATTTCGTGCTTATTATAAACTGTAAAAACATATATGATATGTTATAATAAGATTGTGGAAATCATCTTAAAAATTATATATGATATATTGATAAATTTTATGTATTGGATACATGTATGCGCGTGACTGATACAGCAAGGTGGGCGAACGTAACTCGATAGTCAGGCGAACGAAGCACACGAGCAGGCGACCATATCTCAAAAGTCAAGTGAGCAGGGTTCGCAAGGCGGGCGACCACCCAAAAGGGGTGGGCGACTGTGCCCAAAAAGGGGTGGGCGGGCGACTGCCCACAAGCAGGGGCGGGCGACCGCCCCTATTTGGGCGGGCGACCTCACACATGGAGGGGCGGGTGACCGCCCCTATGTGGGCGGGCGCACCTCTGCTCTCGTGCGCGGGGTACGAGACATTCGATGTCCGCGGGGTCCGAGACATTTGATGTCCGTACGATAATTTCTGTAATTTTATTTTACAGTTTTATTATCTTAGAATTAAATTTTAAATGTTTTAGAATTTAATTCATTTATCTCCAAGCATGTTTTATGTGTTGTTTGAGCATGGTGCATGGTTATAGTCCTATAACTTATTAGATAGGAATTTTGTGAATGGTTGTAATTATTTATACGGCCTGCGAGTCGTGTCTTCTCTATTTTTTTCTGTATGTATTCCCTCCCCTATGCTCCCCCTCGAATGTAACTCTAGGACTTCTCTAGATCATGTAATTGTTATATAGTTTAGTTAGAGTTTTTTTTTATGGAGATCAATGAAGATGGACCATGGTGCCGGGACGAGGAGGCCATTCACAAAAGGACCAAAGAGGTGCTTGGAGAAGTTACCCTTAGGTTGACCTTTTAGATTTTCTCATTGGCTTGAGAAAATCATTAGTTGTGGCTATAACCATGTCACGTTTATTTTATGTTAATGTATGTGATGCATGTTTATCGTTTTATTTAATATTGATGAATGATATACATATATGTAGATATGTATATATGTATATGTACCCGACATATTTTCAATATTAATAAAATACTCGTCAAGACTTCGATTGAACATGTGTGGGTTTGCCAAAGCAAAGCACCGTGACAATCTTAGTAAGGCGCGATAGGATAAAAGGGATATCCGTGTTATTTTAAATTGGGTTCGACTTAACTAGCGTTATCTCAATAGGATTGGGAACCTAGAGGCATGGGGTTGGGAAATAATTAATTAGATGAATTAGAACAAAGTGTTGTTCGCCAACCATCCAAGAGTTACATGTGATGGAATTGACAAAGCGTTGTCTACCTAAATAACCGAGTCATGGCTGATTAGCCAAAGCTAACTCAAGGTTAAGTGAAATATGGATCTTGGCCCACTAATAGTTTTTGAGGGTTGATGTTTTTAACTAAATAGTGGGAGTATCATTTTATATAAGACCTTATTAAATGATTAAAATTGTAAGGACCCCCGTGCCCTTAACCCGATATTAGTGTATTAACCACTGTACTTAGTGCACTATCATGTTAACAAGGGGAAAGTAATTACATGCAACTCTAGCATGAATGCCATCTATAAAATTCCTTTACATTAATCATGTAATGTCTATACTTTCCCAACATATTCCATAAAACCTATCATGCACCTTTCAACATACACTAGTATGCTCTCCATTCATTTAGCAATTCCACGTTTAATCGCATGCTAACCGTAAATGAATAGAGAAAAGCCGTAGCCCATTTATACATTCCATATACACATAATATGTACTCACATAAGAGCACCCAATGAATAAGCGTATATCTAATGTATAAAACACTCTACGGGATACCATTACTGGTGCTTCGATCCTGGAAGCACCTCTCAAGCGCAGCTCGATCTCGACTCTGGATCTGAGCGCCTATCCATCCAGCTCTGGTACCTCAATCCTGGAAGTACTTCAATCAACAGCCCTAGCTCAACTCCAAAGCTGCTGCTACACCTGTACCACCTGCCCCAACAGAGACAGCCCCCACACGGGGTGAGCATACCAATATCCCAAATCCAATAACCACGACAATACAATTCATAATTTACAACAATGTAAATTGCTATGAAATATAAAATATACTCCGTGGATGGTATCATCCTCATCCGGGGTTTCCTGTACTGTCCCTGTTCTCAAAACACTAAAACCATCAAATTCCCAAATGCCAGTTAATCATTACATTGATTAACGAATTCATTAGCCATATACCGGTATCATAATCAATACTATCAAATCATTAAACAATGATTACAAAATCCTCATATATCTCACTTATGGTTCCATAGTTCTATTTCATAGCTCGCTCTACAATAGCGGCGTTCCATTTCCGCGCATACTCAACAAAAGCGGCGTCATAATCGACGTTCGCTCACATGCGACAACATCCCAATCATTGCTCGCTCAAAAGCGGCACCATGCAATTCTCAATGCATATATAGACATTTGAGGCAAGTACCATAAACCATGCATTTCAATCTCCGTTTATTGCTAATACCATGTGTCATGCATTTCCACACACATTCATTGCAATACAGTGTACCAAGCACTCAACAATTGCAATTATATTAAAGGGCTATGCTTGTACGTCATACGTACCTTATAATTCCGTAGTTCAAGTCCAAACCTTGCCTTGGTCCCGTGACCGATGAATTTTATGCTAAACACGATAATAATCCACAATTAATCTCAAGCATGCAATCATGTGCCCAAGCACGTTCACAAACCCCAAATATATCGTCATCCATGACGATTAACCATTTTAAAAGGCCCCGGGCGAAGCATGCATCAAAAACTCAACACAAAATAATTCCCCAAAATAAGGCATTGGCGATCGATCGCATGATTTCAGGCGATCGATCGCCTCGCGAAAACAGGAACAGATTTCAGGCGATCGATCGCCTCGCGAAAACAGGAACTGGCGATCGATCGCTCATTTTCAGGCGATCGGTCGCCTCTTAGCGTAAATGGCCACTGCCTCATGGCGATCGATCGCTTCATTTGAGGCGGTCGATCGCCTCACTGTTCATCTTCCTGAAATTTCCAACGATGTCGCGGCGATCGATCGCCCTGCCCTAGGGATCGATCGCCTCGACCTGTAAAAGCCAAAAATGGCGTTTTTCTTGCAAAAATTTGCCCAACAAAAATCCTCATACCCCTTACAACATTAAACCTCAAAATAAACACCATAAAAACTCCTCAAACCAACCAACCCAAAATTCTTTAAAATTCCAAAACTCAAACCCAACCCATAATGCAACCAAACCACTCAAAACCACATTCAAATCGAAGACAATTACGAGGGGAAGAAACTTACCAACTTATCTTCGAGAAATCCGGCTCGTAGGACGAGCCTCCAACGATTTCGCCCTTCAAAGGGAAAGGGGAAGGATTTGGGTGAGAGAGTGGCGTGAGAGGGAGAGGAGAGGAGAGAAATGGATTCCAAAATGACGGAATCCCGAGTCCAACTGGTATATATAGCAAAAATGCCCCAAAAATACCAATACCTTTACCAATACATCATGATTCATTAAAAATCATCTGTTTTCAAAAACACTCTCTCCAACATCAAATCCCCAGACTGGCCCCAACATAAGGCACCCCGGACACCAAGCCCCACTAAAAACCCAACTCATAGGTTTTTCACCAAAATGAGAATACAATCTCATCCTTTGGATCCAACGATCCCAAATGCCCGATTAAACAACATCGGGAGACACAAAACCGCAATTAATTCCTAATTGCCACAATTAAAAATCCATCAAGGATTAATACCACACCGGGATTAACACCATAAATCCCCGGACATCACAATTATCCCCCACTAATAAAATTTCGTCCTCAAAATTTGCACCGGCATACTCTACGTAACACCAGGATTACACAAACAAAGTAACGCCACAACCCCGATTCTGGACCACATTAGAATTGAATCATCAACTGCGAGAACACCAATCTCGCACCAAGCTCTACAATAGAGCAACGCCAAAACCAATATAAACCCGAAAGATAACAACATACCTCGATGTGAATCGTCTCGGAAGTCAGTCCATCACGACTGCAAATCAATCAAAAACCTTTGGTTCTAACATAGATATCTCTTCATGATATCCACTACTCGCCCACGATGCTTGACACGCATCGTCATGATGTGGACCATTAGTATACAACAGTATACTCACAGAAAATCCGGTTTTCGCTTCCCAGTCCATCTCCTCCAAAGGAGTAGTTGCACCACTTGCAACCCGGATCGGGTAAACCACGGTCACTAATCCACACAAAACACATCACTACAGATGTCTACAACCATGTGTTCCAAGAAATCCCATCTTGGTCCAAAACACACTATCGAGACTCCACAAAGTCTCAAGTTCCACAAAGGACATGCAAGACAAACAATTGCATTCCCAAACACGTGTCGACCGTGACACTAAACAAATCCGAATCCTGGCCATCCCTCATTTATCCTGGGATTCAACAATCCTAAAACAGGAAGGCTATCGAATTATCCAACAAGAACTACCAAGGTTCCAAAACACGACAATCCCTCCTCGGGGAAGTCAAACGGACCTCACGATTATTCCTCAGAATACATCGTGCCATCGAGATTACCAATCTAAAATTGCCACAATCTCCCACCGGAGATTCATCAAACCAAACACACTAACCCGACATTCAACAAGGAACGAATTAGAGTTGGCATTCGTATACACACACGGGTATACATGTCTAAGCACCCACAACAGGCACACTCAAAGCAATATACTCGGGTATCTCCAAACATAGCCAAAGTCCCAAAACCTACTGCCAAACCTCGATTACTCTCACTCCACGGAGAATAGTGGTCGACAGACCAAAGCCAAAGGGTGTGATTTCAACATCAACACCACACAACCAAAGCAACGAATCTCCCAAAAGATTCAACCGGCAGGTATATCAATACCGCCTTTCCCAAAATGATAGTGTCATGAATCCATGACCTTCCAACCTCGAACCACCGTCCTGAAAACTGGATATATACATACCAATATATATCTCGGAACCAAAATATGCAACTGGTTCAGAATAGTGCATCGAAACCACTATTATTAAATCGAAACTCATATATGACAGGTATACTCAACCAACGATGCCCTGTACTATTGTCATAGTACTTACATAACTCGAGCATCCCCCGGAGACGTCTCCTCGAACGTCTCACTGGAAGTACGAAGCCATCACCTAGTCCAACACTAGTAGGGCTTACCCTGGTTGATTCACGATCAACCCTCAACCAATACTAGCTGCCTCCATGACAGTACAATCCAAATCTCTCCAAGAGATAAAGTCAATATAGTAGTGTCACTCTACTAACCATACCACACAATTTCAATTGTGACTTCCGTCGCATACCATATGCAAAGATGCTCAACCAGAGCTAACAACGACTTGTCGACGCTCACGTTGGTATTTCCAACACAATTGAGTTGTCCCAAAACAAGCCTCTTAAAACATTTGACGTATAAACGTCTCCGCGAGGTATTCCCTGCCTCAATTATCATTACTCGAACAATATATACTCCAAATATGTGCTGCGGTACAATCCCTGTACGGAGCACCCAATAATTCTTCGAGCAACTTGCTCGGCATAATGGTCTCGTCAACTAGTGACCCAGACACTACCATGTGCCCACCAAAGGCACTCAAACCATACAACTCAATACATAACATAAATGTATTAATCATCAAAACGACGCTACACGTCTACATAGAACATCAACTATGTCATCGTCATCCCGTGACGGCATATGTCAACATATGACATCCAATTAACATCGTCAAACATATGACGGTACATGTCAATACACGACATCCATAATCTCATCGTCAAACACATGACGTATATAGCAACACGTAGTATCCACAATAATGCTAACAAAAGTAATATGCCATACCTCATCGCTATCAAGATAGCGGAATACCTGTATCCATCGTCCACCAGCGGTACACAACAGCACCCATCGCTCGTAGGCGACATAATCCAGTGCTACGCACATAGCGTTATAACCCATCGCTATAGAATCAGCGGCATGATCTCTCGTCATAGAGTCAGCGGCATAAGACATCGCTATAGATATCCGGCGGTATGAACCATCATCATAGGTGTAGCAGAATGACCCATCGCTATGTAATACCCGGTGGCACGAATCATCGCCAATAGAATACCCGGCGGCATGAACCATCGCCAATAGAATAGCGGAATGAGACATCACTATCAATATATCCGGCGGGAAGAACCATCGCCAATCAATATAGCGGAATGAACCGTCGCTATCAATATACCTGGCGGCAAGAACCATCGCCAATCAATACATCTGGCGGAATGAACCATCGCCAATAGAATAGCCGATCCCTAGTCATTGCCACGGTAGTGTATTTTAATGCCCCTCGCTCGAATAAAACATGCGGTACTCCAACCCCTTGCTTCACATATAGGCGGCATAGAATAACCTCGCTTAAATGGACATGCGACGCTCCCACCCATCGCTTCACATTTTAGCGGCAAATATTCTTTCCTCGCCTCATATGATGACCACGCTTTAATGTGACATGCAGCGCTCCCACCCCTCGCTTCACATTTTAGCAGCACAAAACAATAAGTAGCGGCAAGCATTTAAAATCATCACTCATCCATAACAATGACTCATGGGATATCACCAAGTATTCCGTCTATACCTGCAACACAAAGCATATTCCATATTCCAAAATACATCATCATGAGTGTATTTTAATGCACCTCGCTCAAATGCGACATGCGGCACTCCCACCCCTCGCTTCAACATTTGGCGGCAGAGCATTAAAATCATCACTCCATTGTACACATGCAACCACAATGCATAATTCCATGATGTATATAAAACGCAGGTTACCGTTTCGTATCTTTCAACCCTGGCCTTAGCCTTTCGCGTCATAGTGTCCCTACAGGAACAATCCCAAACCATGAGCATACGATAATCCATATTCCCCACAATATGATTATAATGAGTAAATGCATAAACTACGAGTACAAAGTACTTCCCGTATCCCAATGTATTTCAAAATGCTCCATTTGGTTGTCCCTGTGTCCCAACTCACAATCATAATCAACAGGTTATATTATGATTCTATAGATGTCATGACATATAATCGTTTCACTATGATCACATATCACAAATGCACGTAAGCAAAATAGTTGTGTCACACAACACTAACTACTATCATGCATAAATATGTGCTACTTATCCCTATCAGCATGTTCCACGCCTTCAACAGCCCCAAAGAGCTAACCACTGCTCTGATACCACTAATGTAAGGACCCCCGTGCCCTTAACCCGATATTAGTGTATTAACCACTACACTTAGTGCATACTATCATGTTAACAAGGGGAAAGTAATTACATGCAACTCTAGCATGAATGCCATCTATAAAATTTCTTTACATTAATCATGTAATGTCTATACTTTCCCAACATATTCCATAAAACCTGTCATGCACCTTTCAACATACACTAATATGCTCTCAATTCATTTAGCAATTCCACATTTAATTGCATGCTAACCGTAAATGAATAGAGAAAAGCCGTAGCCCATTTATACATTCCATATACACGTAATATGTACTCACATAAGAGCACCCAATGAATAAGCGTATATCTAATGTATAAAACACTCTACGGGATACCATTACTGGTGCTTCGATCCTGGAAGCACCTCTCAAGCGCAGCTCGATCTCGACTCTGGATCTGAGCGCCTAACCATCCAGCTCTGGTACCTCAATCCTGGAAGTACTTCAATCAACAGCCCGAACTCAACTCCAAAGCTGCTGCTACACCTGTACCACCTGCCCCAACAGAGACAGCCCCCACACGGGGTGAGCATACCAATATCCCAAATCCAATAACCACGACAATACAATTCATAATTTACAACAATGTAAATTGCTATGAAATATAAAATATACTCCGTGGATGGTATCATCCTCATCCGGGGTTTCCTGTACTGTCCCTGTTCTCAAAACACTAAAACCATCAAATTCCCAAATGCCAGTTAATCATTACATTGATTATCGAATTCATTAGCCATATACCGATATCATAATCAATACTATCAAATCATTAAACAATGATTACAAATTCCTCATATATCTCACTTATGGTTCCATAGTTCAATTTCATAGCTCGCTCTACAATAGCGGCGTTCCATTTCCACGCATACTCAACAGCAGCGGCGTCATAATCGATGTTCGCTCACAGGCGACAACATCCCAATCATTGCTCGCTCAAAAGCGGCACCATGCAATTCTCAATGCATATATAGACATTTGAGGCAAGTACCATAAACCATGCATTTCAATCTCCGTTTATTGCTAATAGTATGTATCATGCATTTCCACACACATTCATTGCAATACAGTGTACCAAGCATTCAACAATTGCAATTATATTAAAGGGCTATGCTCGTACGTCATACGTACCTTATAATTTGGTAGTTCAAGTCCAAACCTTGCCTTGGTCCCGTGACCGATGAATTATATGTTAAACACGATAATAATCCACAATTAATCTCAAGCATGCAATCACGTGCCCAAGCACGTTCACAAACCCCAAATATATCGTCATCCATGACGATTAACCATTTTAAAAGGCCCCGGGCGAAGCATGCATCGAAAACTCAACACAAAATAATTCCCCAAAATAAGGCATTGGCGATCGATCGCATGATTTCAGGCGATCGATCGCCTCGCGAAAACAGGAACAGGCGATCGATCGCTCCTTTTCAGGCGATCGGTCGCCTCTTAGCGTAAATGGCCACTGCCTCATGGCGATCGATCGCTTCATTTGAGGCGGTCGATCGCCTCACTGTTCATCTTCCTGAAATTTCCAACGACGTCATGGCGATCGATCGCCCTGCCCTAGGGATCGATCGCCTCGACCTGTAAAAGCCAAAAATGGCGTTTTTCTTGCAAAAATTTGCCCAACAACAATCCTCATACCCCATACAACATTAAACCTCAAAATAAACACCATAAAAACTCCTCAAACCAACCAACCCAAAATTCTTTAAAATTCCAAAACTCAAACCCAACCCATAATGCAACCAAACCACAAAACCACATTCAAATCGAAGACAATTACGAGGGGAAGAAACTTACCAACTTATCTTCGAGAAATCCGGCTCCTAGGACGAGCCTCCAACGATTTCGCCCATCAAAGGGAAAGAGGAAGGGTTTGGGTGAGAGAGTGGCGTGAGAGGGAGAGGAGAGGAGAGAAATGGATTCCAAAATGACGGAATCCCGAGTCCAACTGGTATATATAGCAAAAATGCCCCAAAATACCAATACCTTCACCAATACATCATGATTCATTAAAAATCATCTGTTTTCAAAAACTCTCTCTCCAACATCAAATCCCCAGACTGGCCCCAACATAAGGCACCCCGGACACCAAGTCCCACTAAAAACCCAACTCATAGGTTTTTCACCAAAATGAGAATACAATCTCATCCTTTGGATCCAACGATCCCAAATACCCGATTAAACAACCTCGGGAGACACAAAACCGCAATTAATTCCTAATTGCCACAATTAAAAATCCATCAAGGATTAATACCAAACCGGGATTAACACCATAAATCCCCGGACATCACAAAAATCATAAACTTATTTTGCATATATATATTGTAGATATCCATGGCATCAAACAATGTTACAAGCACACTTTCATTGCGATCGGTCCTTGAGAAGGACAAATTAAATGGGACAAACTTCCTAGACTGGTATAGGAATCTGAGGATTGTCCTCAAACAAGAGAAAAAATCAATATGTCCTTGAGGAACCCTTACCTGCTGAGGAACCTCCCGTTACGGCCGCGAGAGCCGATAAGAATGCTTACAAGAAGCATCAAAATGACACACTTGATGTTGGTTGTTTAATGCTTGCAACCATGAACTCTGAGCTTCAGAAGCAACATAAGGAAATGGATGCGTTCAATATGATTGAACATCTAAAGCAACTTTACCAACAACAAGCTAGACAAGAGAAGTATGACGTCTCTAAAGTGTTATTTCAGTGCAGAATGGTAGAAGGAACCATTGTTGGATCTCATGTACTCAAGATGATTGGATACATAGAGAATCTTGAGAAACTAGGTTTTCCGTTGGACCAAGAGTTGGCCACTGACGTAATCTTGCAATCGTTGCCTGATAGCTACAGTCAATTTGTTCTGAATTACAATATGAGTGAAATTGAGAAGACTCTACCGCAGTTGCTAGGTATGTTGAGAACTTACGAAGCAAACTCAAAGAAGTCTAAGCCCACAAATGCACTTATTGTGAATAAGGGCAAGGGAAAGGCTAAAGCAAAAGGCATTAAAAGGAACAAGAAAGTCTTTGTCAAACCTAAGCCTCATGCTACTGCACTTAAGCCAAAGGGAGGAGTGGCTAAGGAAATAAACTGCTTCCATTGCGGTAAGACCGGTCATTGGAACAGAAACTGCAAGTTATACCTGGAAGATCTTAAGAAGACAAAGGGAAGTGTGACTTATACTTCAGGTTTTTTTGTTATAGAAGTCAATTTATCTACTTCTTCATCATGGGTATTAGATACTGGATGTGGTTCTCACATTTGTGTTAATGTGCAGGATCTCAAAAGGAGTAGAGTTTTGGCTAAAGGCGAAGTTGACCTCCGAGTGGGAAATGGAGCAAGAGTTGCTGCATTAGCTATTGGAGATTATTCATTAACTTTGCCTTCTGGTTTAATATTAGATTTACAAGACTATTTTTTTGTGCCATCTATTACTAGAAACATTATTTCAATTTCTTGTTTGGACAAGATTGGTTTTTCATTTATTATAAAGGACAAATGTTGCTCCATTTATTTGAATGAGATGTTTTATGCTAGTGCACAATTGATTAATGGTCTTTATGTTTTAAATCTAGATATGCATGTCTATAACATAAATACTAAAAGGATTAAGAATAATGATTCTAATCTAACTTATCTCTGGCATTGTCGCTTGGGCCATATAAACGAGAATCGCATATCAAAACTTCGTAAGGATGGAGCTTTAGATTCATTTGATTTTGAATCATATGAAACATGTGAATCTTGTTTAATGGGCAAGATGACTAAAGCCCCTTTCAAGGGACATGTTGAAAGGGCAAGTGACTTATTGAGTCTCATACATAGTGATGTATGTGGCCCAATAAGCACACAAGCTAGAAGTGGTTTTCAATACTTCGTTACATTTACTGATGACTACAGTAGATATGGGTATGTGTACCTAATGAAACACAAACATGAAACCTTTGAAAAGTTCAAGGATTTCAAGAATGAAGTACAAAACCAGCTTGGCAAAAGTATCAACATCCTTCGATCAGATCGAGGAGGTGAATACTTAAACCAAGAGTTTCATGACTATCTAAAGGAGTGTGGGATAGTCCCACAACTCACACCTCCATATACCCCACAATGGAATGATGTATCTGAAAGGAGGAATCGAACTTTGTTGGACATGGTTCGATCTATGATGAGTCATGCAGATCTTCCGATTTCCTTTTGGGGACATGCTTTAGAAACAACAATATTTATAATGAACCGTGTTCCATCTAAATCAGTTGAAAAGACGCCATATGAGATATGGACTAAGAAGCGTCCTAGTATGTCTTTTATGAAGATTTGGGGCTGTGGGGTTTACGTGAGACATCACGCCTCCAATAAACTTGGACCCAAATCTGATAAGTGTTTATTTGTCGGGTATCATAAGGAAACGAAAGGATACTATTTCTATTATCCCACCGAGAACAAAGTGCTTGTTGCTCGGACATGTGTCTTTCTTGAAAGAGAATTTATTTCTAGAAGAACCAGTGGGAGACAAATAGAACTTAGTGAAGTACAACCACAAGAAAACACTGAACATGATATTGAGATGGAAACAGAGCAGTCACCACAAGTTGTTGTGGATGAAATGCCTGCTCAAGAGACACAAGCCCAGCGTAGGTCTGTAAGAGTACACCGGGAGCCACAGAGATATGGATTTCTTGTGACTCAACAAGGTGACTTACTACTCATTGATGAGGATGAGTGATCGCTAATATTTTAAACAATTATTTCCAGTGTAGCGATTTTATACCGCAAGTGCACGGTGTCAAGTTTTAGTATAATGATAATATAAGTACGGATTGTCGAACCCACGAGGACTAGGAAATAAGTACCAAACTCCACTAGTTTAACTATATTTAGCCTACGAAAAATGGTTATGACTAATCAACTAAATTAACTAACTAATTTAATAATAAACCCAACCAAACAATAGAGAATGGGAATAAAATCAATAGAGACAATTATCAAGACTTTCGGTTCACCTATGTAATCCCCCACAATTCGCCTATAAGTTAAGTATTAATTCAAACAATCTAAGGTGACGAGTTTTCCTAATTCACTTGTTATACCTTGGTCCGGCTATAACAAATCTAATACTAACGTAACAATAAGCCACTCTCGTACCCTTATTGAACAATTAATATTGTAAATCGATCTATGAAAACTTCTAGCCTTCGATTTTGGTAAATCTATTGCTATCACACATGTATTGGACTTTATCTCTCGATCTCAGCCTGAAATCCACGGCATAAATCACTATATCGAATTCCAATTTTATCTCTCGATCTCAATTGTAATTTAATATCATTCAAGGATGACCAAACCCTTAAAAGCATGAAGAACAATGATCTATACACTTAGATAAATAAGAATCAATCAAAAAACAATCAATTTAAATCATGGGTTCATAACATAGGATCCCCTAAGTCTTGATAACAAACTTAGCCTAGCAACATATTCAATATCAAATGCAAAATTATGTTTTTCAACATCAAAAGCATAAGAAAATTAAATAGAAACAAACAAAGTTTAGAAATACGTATAAACTAGCGATGTTGAATCGCGTCGTCGATCCGTAGCTCCGTCTCTCCCTTTGTTTTACTGCACGTACGTGACTTGTTCTTCACCAACACCTTGCTGCCGTGCATCTACTTCAACTCCTTGCTGTTTCCGTGAAAATCCCACACTGAACTCACTTCAGAATTTTGCCCCGAACTCCTGCTCCTCTCGTTCGTTGCTGTTCCTCCCTCACGTAACTTTGTTCTCCTGTCGCTGCTCCTTCTTCCTCTTCACGTGAGTTCTTCCTCTCCTCCTTTGCACGTTGCTGCCCTTCACCTTCCTCTCTGTATGTTTCTGCACTTTCCTCTCGTCTCTTTTCTTCTGTCTTGTTCACCCGCTTCTTCCCGTCACTTCTCTCGTCTCCCGCTCTTCTCTCGATCTGCTGCTCACCTCCTCCTCCCTTCTTGACTCGTAACTCTTCTGTCTGATATCCTCTCGTCCTCTTCCTTCTGAAAACTCTCCCCACGTCTCTCCTCTGTCGTTTTTCGTAACTCCTGGCCTCCTAAATCTGATATTGCTCACTTATCATATCTGTCGCTAACTCTTATCTGATATCTGCACGTGAATGTTTATCCCCTTTCCTGTACGTCTCCAATCCTGAATATTAAACTCCCGCTCTCTTCCAATCTCATGCCATCTAATGTATGCAATTAATTGGTCTCCTCCCCCTCACGTAAACTCACGTAACTATATCTCACTTTCCTGCCGTGTCAATTTGCTATCTACCTCTTCAAGTTACGTGTGTTGCTATATATCTCAGTCCAATTTATTTTCTTCCTTGTTCGGTAATTTCGGTGGTACTCGATTTGGTCATTTTTCATTAATTAAAACTCATTTTCTCCACTTTTATGTATTTGGACCTGGATTCCTGAAATAAACAAATATATACCAAAACGCGTAATATTTTCCAGGAATCACTATAAAAATACCCGTAATCATATATCAAATTAAGTGTAAAATTCACACTTATCAACTCCCCCAAACTTAAACTTGATCGTCAAAAAGTAGAGTTCAATATTGAAGTCTCAAATAAACCAATTCATAGTCAATCATGTAGCTCAGACATCCAGTTACAGACGAACAAAAATAAATCAGAAAGTTTAACAAGTTGTATTTTCTCCTAGATCAAGCAACATGTCTCCAAATCAGAACGTGCGTGTGTGCTATTGTCACTTTCAAGTTCCATGCAATTTTCATAGATCAAATAATGCTAGGCAATGAAAGTTAAGATTATCCTTGAGCACCCCTTAGTCCTATTTTCAAACAACTTCTCCACTAATGTAGTCACTCCCTAGACTTGGATCAATATGTCTTTTTAAGCTTGTAGTGTTAGGCCTAGGTGTTGGCTTCAAAGAAAAGATAGGATAGCACAAAGAAGAGAGTATAAGCATGTAATATTCATAGTTTTAGCACAAAAACGAGCTTCTCTTCTTTTTCTTTTAGCCTTGGCCACTTTGGGTCTTATTTAGATACATTTTTTTCCAAGGCTTTATCTATCGTTTTCTTTTCTCATTCATCAATTTTTCAATAATAAGCTCATCAAAATATAGCAATGTATGTGCATATAATGAGAATCATTATACTCCATTAAGGTGATAATTTTTTTTTTTCAATTTAGGCTCATATAGGTGGGTATAATGAGTTGCCAAAGAAATTTGTTGAATGGGGGCTAATAGTATGTTCAACATACTCCATTCTTTTGCAATTAGGCTCAAAATGTGACACTAGAGATGAATATATATCATGGTAAGCTTGATAGGCTCAAACGGTCCAAAGGTCGCCTATATCATCTCCTAATCAAGTTCATGACTATAAAATTTTGCCTTGAAGTGTCATCATCAAATAGTTTCTAAGGTACTCTAAGATACTCAAAAACAATTCAAGTTCACAAAAATTTTCACTACTACAAGTGCGTTTCACAAGATTATGACTCAAATGTGCTCAATATATTCCTCATCTTTGACATACTACTGAGAACAAGATATTCACAAACACGTTTTACAATCATCAAAACTCAAGTTGACATGCAAAGTGAGACTAATATCATCATGTAGTAGAGACCACAACTATGATTTATTCTTATCTTACTAATTGAACTCATTTTCAAGAAAAAAATTGTTGGTGCTCAAGAAACGATCAATTTCCAAATAAGAAGCATGAAACAGTAATGCACTCCCCCAAACTTAATTCATGCATTGTCCTCAATGTAATAGGCATGGAAAGTAAGACAAAACATTTACCGTTGACAACGACCGTCAGTGATCGTTGTCCAATTCCTCATCAGCTCGTGGGGTATAATGTTGGACAGATCACAGCACGCATGGAGTCTCGCCAAAATCAAAAACAAAAACAAAACAAACCAAAATAAACTAAAACAAAGCAAAGCGCTAAGAAAGAGTTCTTGATTTATAGTCCCAAGCTGGACTTTTACCGTTTACGCTCAAGTGCCGCAAGGGCCAGTAGGGGATGATTTTCCATCCTCCATGTGGTCTTGTCGTAACCACTTCTCTTTCACAGTGAATAGTCCCCCATGGTCATCTCTCAGTTTGAAGGTGTCGAATGGTAGAACATTGACAACTTTGAACAGTCCAGCCCATGGTGCATCAGACTCCCATGGAAAAAATCTCATCTTTTTCCTATTCATTAATACCGAGTCCCCTACACCAAATTTACCTCTTCTTAGTTGGCCATTCAATGTGACATCCACCTTCTTCTCACTCTTAACCTGCATCGCATCAACAAATAGTGTATCAATGATATTGACACTAAAACATCGGTGCTCAGTGCGTGTAGTGTTCAAAACTTTGAACATATCATAAGTTACTTGATTCCCCCTACTCGGAGGATCAACTTCCCTTCTTGGACATCTATCAAGGCCCTTCCAGTAGCTAGGAATGGTCTCCCTAGTATCAATGGCATGTCCGCCTCCTCCTTTATGTCTAGCACCATGAAATCCACCGGAATGGTGAATTTGTCAACCTTGACCGGTACATCCTCCACTATCCCATGTTGGTACTTGATTGACTTGTCTGCCATCTGCAATGAGACATTGATTGCCTTTAACTCTCCTAAGCCCAGCTTCCTGTACACAGACAAAGGCATTAAATTAACACTTGACCCCAAATCACACAAAGATTTATTGAAAGATTTAGAATTGAATTTGCAAGGTATACTGAAACTCCCTGGATCCTTTAACTTTGGAGGTGAATCATTTTGAATCACAGCAGAACACTCATCAGTTAAGTTTATCATCTCATGCTCTCCAAGTTTCCGCTTTTTTTTTTTTTTTTTCAGAATCTCCTTTAAAACTTAGCATAGTTCGGCATGTGCCGAATAGCATCTATGAAAGGCATCTCAATATGAAGATTCTTAATCAATTCTAAAAATTTAGCAAATTTAGCATCAATCTTTGCTCTCTTATACGCAGCGGGGAATGGGGGTGGGATTACCTTAGCAGGTGTGATGAGTGTATGGGTCTTAGTAGACTTAACTTTGTCGCGTGTTTGTACCTCTTCTTGCTTGATGTCCGTCTCACCTTTCAACTCAATGTGCACATCCTTATTCTCAGCGACCTCCTTTCCACTCCTCAACGTGATAGCATGGACTTGCTCCCTAGGTTTCGTCTCAGTGTCACTAGATAGTGATCCTTGTGCTCGTTTGGTTACGATCTTTGCTAGCTGTCCCACTTGGACTTCCAAGTTCTTTATCAATGCCTCATGATTGTTCATCCTTGTTTCAGCCGATGATTTGAACTTAGTTAGCAGTTCCTCCATGCTTGGCTTTGGTGCATACCCCGGTGGTGGTTGGGGATAGTTCCTGGGCCCAGTATTGTACGTATTTGGGTAGGGGTAGGTCTGTGGTGGTCGGTTCCCTACAAAACTAACAGCTTCATTAGTAGTAATGAATGGGTTACCAACTTGGCATTCAGTGCTCGGATGTCCTCCTTGGCAAAGCTCGCATGTAACAGTTTGAACTTGCATTGCATGCATGCTCAAACTATCCATCTTCTTGTTAAGCGCTTCCAACTAGGCAGCTAGGGCAGTGACTTCACTCACTTGATGCAATCCGACTTGCTTCTTTGGCACGTTCCTTTCAGACTGCCATTGACAGCTATTAGCAGCCATCTCCTCCAACAGTGTATAGGCCTCCTCGGGCGTCTTCCTCATCACAGTTCCTCCTGACGCTGCATCAATCATAGAACGATTAATCAGAAAATAAACCGTTATAAAATGTTTGTACCTGCAGCCAGATAGGGAGGCCGTGAAGTGGGCATCTCCGCAGTAGATCTTTGAAGCGCTCCCAAGCCTCATACAGTGTCTCTGGATCATATTGGGCAAATGTTGTGATATCATTCCACATCTTAGCCGTCTTGGATGGTGGAAAGAACTTTGACAAGAATAATTGTGCCATCCCAACCCACGTGGTAATCGACCCTGCAGGCAACGATTGTAACCAAGATTTAGCTTTATCACGTAAAGAAAAGGGAAACAAACGTAACCTGATGGCGTCGTCAGTAACGCCATTATGCTTGAATGTATCACAAATCTCCAAGAAGTTGAAGATGTGATCATTTGGATCATCTGTAGCGGCTCCCCCAAACTGGATCGAATGTTGGATCATCTGTATGATAGCAGGCTTGATCTCGAAGTTGTTAGCCTGGATAGTCGGTCTCGTGATACTCGACAGTGATCCATGGAATGCAGGGTGGACGTATTCCATGAGTGATCTTGTGTAGGGTCTTCCTACCTTAACATCATACTAATCACCTGTTAGGGACTAAACATGCATTTATAACGTCTTAGGGTTTCGGTTGTAGCTTGGAGCTAATAAGATTACAGGCCGAAAAATGAAATTTCAAACTTAACTTATTATATTCGCAAAAGAATGTTATGGCGATAGAATTAATTCTACTCCTAGAGTAGAGACTATCCAAAGACTTCCTGAATCCTAACATCTTTCATGCTCCTCATAGCTCACTGCCTCAACCCGGCCCGTAGTCCTTTAGTCCAAAGGTGTACCTACAGGAACAACCCATCATGATCATGTATATCGTTGCTTAACATCATAGGGCAATGTCATATAAATAAATGCATGAAAGTAATTGGTAACGTATACTTCCTGGTTAATTGCATTAACCCTTTTTGGTTGTCCCTGTTTCATAGCCATACATAAAATCATTAATTCTCGACATGAATGATTAAAATCGACGTCTTATAAATATCGTCGTCTTACAGCATCATCATCATATAAGCATTATCATCTTATACATATCATCATTTATAACATCATCATCATACAAGCATCATCATCTTATAACTTCATCATCTTATAACGTCATCATCTTATAACATCATCATCATTTAAGCATCATAACAAGATACAACAGTAAATGTACGAAGTCTTGGTTAAGTAATTTACTGGTTATTCGTTAACTTCTTCTTGTTAACCCTGATTTACCTTCATGCATATGGGCATCTTACCCCGTGGTGTCTTACCACTCAATAACATCGTATGGCCTCTTACCATATGGGCATCTTACCCCGTGCCATCTTACCACACAATAACATTGTATGGCATCTTACCATATGGGCATCTTACCCCGTGGCATCTTACCACATAATAACATCGTATGACATCTTACTATATGGACATCTTACCCCGTGGTGCCTTACTACATTATAACATTGTATGGCATCTTACCATATGGGTATCTTACCCCGTGGCATCTTACCACATAATAACATCGTATGACATCTTACTATATGAGCATCTTACCCCGTGGCGTCTTACCACATTATAACATTGTATGGCATCTTACCATATGGACATCTTACCCTTTTATAAACATCGTATAACATTGTTATAAACTTACTTATCGCAATCATCATCATAAACATCATCATCATATACATCATCATCATAAACTTACTTATCATAATCATCATCGTAAACATCATCATCATAAACTTACTTATCATAATCATCATCGTAAGCATCATCAAGATAAACATCATCGTAAACATCATCATCATAAACTTACTTATCATAATCATCATCGTAAGCATCATCATCATAAACATCATCGTAAACATCATCATCATAAACTTACTTATCATAATCATCATCGTAAGCATCATCATCATAAACATCATCGTAAACATCATCATCATAAACTTACTTATCATAATCATCATCGTAAGCATCATCATCATAAACATCATCGTAAACATCATCATCATAAACATCATCATCATGAACTTATGCAATCAATACATAGTCATAGTTAGGAGGGTGTTACCGTCCGATGCCCGTACGCTTCTTACGTACCTTAATTCCAAAAGTGGAGAAATTGAAGAACTCTATCTTCTCGATGTTGTTGGCACCTGGGATGGTTCTACACAACCATACAAATCGATATTAGAGGCTAAACAATAGCCAAATACCAAAAATTCAACAAAAGCATCATTTGCCATGTTTAACACAGCGGCGATCGATCGCTACTTGAGGCGATCGATCGCCTCCAATTTTTCTTCGCGGCGATCGATCGCTTCAAACATGGCGATCGATCGCCTAACACTTGGATTGGCTACTGCCTCTCGGCGATCGGTCGCCTCATTTTAGGCGATCGATCGCCTATCCTTCGAGAAGCCTACTGCTCCATGGCGATCGGTCTCCTCTTTTCAGGCGATCGATCGCCTCGCGCAGAGTCGCGATTTTTGCCATTTTTTGAGCATTTTCCAAGTTCAATCCCATACCATTCAAACCCAAACTTTCCAATCACACTAACATCATTATAACTTGTTAAAACCCACATAAAACACTTCAAAAATCATACCCCAACAACATACAACACATACCCCAAACAAACCCACATAAATCACTTCAAAATCATCCCATTTCAAATCCAAACTTCATAAAAACTTTAGGAAGGGTTCCATACCTCTTGAAGACTCCAAATCTTAACAAAGATCACACAAACACAAGTTTTGTGGAGTTTCCTCCTTCCTCCTTTGAGGGATTTCGAAAATGGGGTGAGGTTAGGGCTTTGGGAGAGAATTGGGGGTTTTTGAGTGGTGGGGAAGGAGTTAAGGGAAAAATGGGATAAAAGGGGAATATAGTGGGGTTATTAAAATTGTACCCCAAATTAACATGATGTATAAAATACCCCAACATGGTATTTTAAAAGCATTTACAAAGATGCATTAAACTTCCACTAAATCATGTTTTCCTCATAATTCCCAATCAATACAATTAAATCATGTTAACCCCATTTCCTATCATGCATAACATGCACCTTGAAACGTAACCCCCGGGTCATGCCTATCATGTGACTAAGCATTTCATCGTGATAATTAATTTAAGCACATAAATCAATTATCCACATAATTAAACACATGAACATAATTAATGCCTTAATTGCAGTTAATTATTTCGGGGTGTCACATCTTGCAACTGGTGGTACCGAAATCTCCTCGGTATTAGCCATATGTGCTCTTGCTTGCCTTAGCCTCCTTTGACAAGTACGTTCAATCTCGGGATCAAATGGCTCAAGTGTAGGGTTGCTACTCCTTAGCATGCACCAAGAGATAGTACCCTGTAACAATCAACCAAAAATAACACAAACAGTAGAAGAGTAGAGAGAAAAAAAATGAAAAATAAAAAAAAAATGACTAAACTACAGTCAACTAATCTCGTTTGATATTATTAAAACTAGTCACAGGCAACGGCGCCAAAAACTTGATCGCTAATATTTTAAACAATTATTTCCAGTGTAGCGATTTTATACCTCAAGTGCACGGTGTCAAGTTTTAGTATAATGATAATATAAGTACGGATTGTCGAACCCACGAGGACTAGGAAATAAGTACCAAACTCCACTAGTTTAACTATATTTAGCCTACGAAAAATGGTTATGACTAATTAACTAAATTAACTAACTAATTTAATAATAAACCCAACCAAACAATAGAGAATGAGAATAAAATCAATAGAGACAATTATCAAGACTTTCGGTTCACCTATGTAATCCCCCACAATTCCCCTATCAGTTAAGAATTAATTCAAACAATCTAAGGTGACGAGTTTTCCTAATTCACTTGTTATACCTTGGTCCGGCTATAACAAATCTAATACTAACGTAACAATAAGCCACTCTCGTACCCTTATTGAACAATTAATATTGTAAATCGATCTATGAAAACTTCTAGCATTCGATTTTGGTAAATCTATTGCTATCACACATGTATTTGACTTTATCTCTCGATCTCAGCCTGAAATCCACGGCAAAAATCACTATATCGAATTCCAATTTTATCTCTCGATCTCAATTGTAATTTAATATCATTCAAGGATGACCAAACCCTTAAAAGCATGAAGAACAATGATCTATACACTTAGATAAATAAGAATCAATCAAAAAACAATCAATTTAAATCATGGGTTCATAACATAGGATCCTCTAAGTCTCGATAACAAACTTAGCCTAGCAACATATTCAATATCAAATGCAAAATTATGTTTTTCAACATCAAAAGCATAAGAAAATTAAATAGAAACAAACAAAGTTTAGAAATACGTATAAACTAGCGATGTTGAATCGTGTCGTCGATCCGTAGCTCCGTCTCTCCCTTTGTTGTACTGCACGTACGTGACACCAACACCTTGCTGCCGTGCATCTACTTCAACTCCTTGCTGTTTCCGTGAAAATCCCACACTGAACTCACTTCAGAATTTTGCCCCGAACTCCTGCTCCTCTCGTTCGTTGCTGTTCCTCCCTCACGTAACTTTGTTCTCCTGTCGCTGCTCCTTCTTCCTCTTCACGTGAGTTCTTCTCTCCTCTCCTTTGCACGTTGCTGCCCTTCACCTTCCTCTCTGTATGTTTCTGCACTTTCCTCTCCTCTCCTCTCTTTTCTTCCCGTCACTTCTCTCGTCTCCCACTCTTCTCTCGATCTGCTGCTCACCTCCTCCTCCCTTCTTGACTCGTAACTCTTCTGTCTGATATCCTCTCGTCCTCTTCCTTCTGAAAACTCTCCTCACGTCTCTCCTCTGTCGTTTTTCGTAACTCCTGGCTATTGCTCACTTATCATATCTGTCGCTAACTCTTATCTGATATCTGCACGTGAATGTTTATCCCCTTTCCTGTACGTCTCCAATCCTGAATATTAAACTCCCGCTCTCTTCCAATCTCATGCCATCTAATGTATGCAATTAATTGGTCTCCTCCCCCTCACGTAAACTCACGTAACTATATCTCACTTTCCTGCCGTGTCAATTTGCTATCTACCTCTTCAAGTTACGTGTGTTGCTATATATCTCAGTCCAATTTATTTTCTTCCTTGTTCGATAATTCCGGTTGTACTCGATTTGGTCATTTTTCATTAATTAAAACTCATTTTCTCCACTTTTATGTATTTGGACCTGGATTCCTGAAATAAACAAATATATACCAAAACGCGTAATATTTTCCACGAATCACTATAAAAACACCCGTAATCATATATCAAATTAAGTGTAAAATTCACACTTATCAACTCCCCCAAACTTAAACTTGATCATCTCGAGCAAGAAATAAAATCAAAAAGTAGAGTTCAATATTGAAGTCTCAAATAAACCAATTCATAGTCAATCATGTAGCTCAGACATCTCAGTTACATACGAACAAAAATAAATCAGAAAGTTTAACATGTCTCAAAATCAGAACGTGCGTGTGTGCTATTGTCACTTTCAAGTTCCATGCAATTTCCATAGATCAAATAATTCTAGGCAATGAAAGTTAAGATTATCCTTGAGCACCCCTTAATCCTATTTTCAAACAACTTCTCCACTAATGTAGTCACTCCCTAGACTTGGATCAATATGTCTTTTTAAGCTTGTAGTGTTAGGCCTAGGTGTTGGCTTCAAAGAAAAGATAGGATAGCACAAAGAAGAGAGTATAAGCATGTAATATTCATAGTTTTAGCACAAAAACGAGCTTCTCTTCTTTTTCTGTAAGGACCCTAGTTCCTTAAGTGCGGATTAAAGGCATAATTAGAGCTAACATAAATTATCAGAGTAAAATAATCGTGTTGAGACTATGAGCCATAAGAGTTACAAGCCAAAATAAGGACTGTCAATGGATTAATTACAGTTCCAATCAAAATAATGAATATTATCCACTATAGTTTTACACTACTCCTAGAGTAGACACTATAGAAAAGTAATCATGTCCCTTCTTTCCCAAAAGTGTTCTTCTCAAGCTCACCGCCTCAACCCGTCTTAGCCCTTCTATCGTGCCAAAATGTACCTACAAGGACAACCCCCAAACATGAGCAATGATATCATTCATATGCAACACAATATGAATATAAAGCGTAAATGCATAAATCATAATAAAACACTTCCTGTTTTCCCCATGCATTTTAAACGCTTCCAGTTTGGTTGTCCCTGTACCATAACTCATGAGTATAATCAACAGATTATTTAATGGTCTACACATGTCATGACACAATACCATCTCATCAAACCAAATACCAATCACCAATCCCTAGTCTGTCCATCACAATGTATTTTAATGCCCCTCGCTTATTTACATATAGGCGGCATAGAATAACCTCGCTTCAATGGACATGCGGCGCTCCCACCCCTCGCTTCACATTGAGCGGCAAATATTCTTTCCTCGCCCTATATGATAACCACGCTCAAATGTGACATGCGGCGCTCCCACCCCTCGCTTCACATTTAGCGGCAACAAAACAAATTGCGGCAAGCATTAAAATCATCAAGGGATGACCACGACTCATGGGATGTGCACCAATAATCATCATATGCATATACAATCATCATGCATAATTCAACATGTATTTGCATCCACAATGCATAATCACATATATACTCGCATCCACAATGCATAAACAGTGAGTATATTAGATACATGTACCGTTGGGTGCCCGTACGTCCTCTACGTACCTTTCCAAAAAGTAGGATGTGGTAGGACTTCAATTCCTTGGCTGTGTTGCCACCTGGGATGGTTCTACATATTCACACAATTCAATATTAGAACCCAATAATAGTCCAATACCAAAAAGCCTACAATAAAATCAAAAACATCATATTTTGTGACTCGCGATCGATCGTGGCAAAGGGCCGATCGATCGCGAGATCACACTGCCCGAACATCAATTTTTGCTCTTTCGGCGATCGATCGCCACATTTGGCGCGATCGATCGCCACCCTCGCCGATCGATCGCCCAAATGTGGCGATCGATCGCCATATGCTTCTGGAGCGTACTGCCTCTTCGCGATCGATCGCCAAAAACGGGCGATCGATCGCCGAGCCCTGTATCGCGAAAAATCACCATTAATGCTCCAAAACTCCATTCCAACCCATACCAACCCCCCTACCAACAAACCAATAACCTTAAACACATAATAACCTTCCATAAACACTTTAAGCACCTCAAAAATCCAACATTCAACCAAAACCACAACAACCCAAAACAAACCCATTTTAAACCATTTCAAATCCAATCCAAACTCAAATAAAACACTACAAAATCAACAATAAGGTATACATACCTCTTGGGAACTTCAAATCTCCCAATAAACTCCACAAATCAAGGTTTTTGGAAGGATTCTCTTCACCCCTAAGCTCAAAAACGAAAATGAGGAGGGTAGGGTTTGTGGGAAGTGATTTTGGGGGATTTAGTAAAGTGTTTTGGTAAAGGTGGGGGTAGGGGTTTTAAAACAAGTCCAATTGTATCCCCACAACTAACATGATGTATTAAACATCCCAACATGATATTTAAAAGGCATTTCACCAAAATGCACCATAATCACAATTAAACTCATGCTTTACAATTAATTGCTAACCATGGCAAATAAATCATGCTAATAACAATTTTCCCAACATGCACAACATGCACCCTGAAATGCTCTCCCCGGTCACTCTATCATGTGACTAAGCATTTCAATACATTAAATAAATCCAGCACATAATCAATTAATTACCACCATAATTAATCATATAAACACAATTAATGCCCAAATTGCAATTAATTATTTCGGGGATATCACAATACTCCCCTACTTATAAGAGTTCGTCCTCGAAATCACATGCACTTACCCCAAAGAGAAACTAAACATAATCACATACCAGAGAAAAGTTCCGGGTAGTGCCGCACCATATGCCGCTCCGTCTCCCACGTAGCCTCCTCGACACCCCTGCGATCCCACTGAACCTTGATCATAGGTATCACTTTGTTCCGAAGTCTACGGTCTGCTCGATCCAGAATTCTAACAGGTCGTTCCACATAAGACACATCGGATTCTAACTGAACCTCGGAAGACTGCAACACATGAGATGGATCCGGCTCATACTTCCGCAGCATCGATACATGAAACACATCATGTATACCCGATAAAGAAGGCGGCAAAGCCAGTCGGTAAGCTAAGGTGCCAATGCGCTGCAAAATCTCGTACAGTCCAACATACCTCGGAGACAGTTTCCCGCGCATCCCAAATCGCACAACGCCTCTGAAAGGCGAGATCTTCAAAAAGACCTTATCTCCCAACTGAAATTCCAACGGTCTCCGCCGTTTATTCGCATAAGCTGCCTGTCTGTCCTGGGCTGCTTTCATTTTCTGCCTTATCATCTTTATCTTTTCTTCCATTTCCCGAATCAACTCCGGTCCTCCGACCGATATACGGTCCAAATCATCCCAACACAAGGGTGATCTACACCGTCTGCCATAAAGAGCTTCAAAAGGAGCCATCTGAATACTCGCCTGGTAGCTGTTATTATAAGAGAACTCTACCAAGGCTACCGAATCCTGCCAAGAAACATCGAACTCCAAAACACAAGCTCTCAACATGTCCTCGAGCGTCTGGATAGTACGCTCGGTCTGGCCATCATTTCTGAGGGTGATAAGCAGTGCTCAATCTAACTTCAGTTCCCAAGGCTGACTGAAGACCCTCCCAAAATGAGATGTAAATCGTGGATCTCGATCCGACACTATGGAAATGGGGATCCCATGCAATCTCACCACATCTCGAATATACAGTTGAGCCATCCTAAAAAAGGTGAAAGTCATGCTATAGGGGATAAAATGGGCTACCTTAGTCAATCGATCCACAATCACCCAAATGGCATCAAAGCCTGAAGTACTCCTCGGCAGGTGAGTCACGAAGTCCATGGAAATGTGTTCCCACTTCCACTTCGGTATCTCCAAGCTTTTCAACTCGCAGCCAGGTCTCTGTCTCTCTGCCTTAACCTGCTGGCAGATCAAACACCTCTTAACAAAAGTGACGACATCAAACTTCATCCTCTTCCACCAAAACTGACCACGCAGATCTTTATACATCTTCTTCCCGCCTGGGTGGATGCTAAGTCTGCTACTATGAGCTCGCTCCAAGATCCCTTTACGCAACTCCGGCGTACTCGGAACCACCCAACGGCTACCCAGTCTCAAAGATCCGTCCTCAGCCACCCTGAATTTCGTTGGCTGACCAAGATGTACTAAATATAACCACCTCTGAACCTCATCATCTGACCTCTGAGCTCTTCTGATGTTCTCATAGATATCTGGCTCAGCTAACAAGGTCGATACATGCACAGGCGATGCATCTATGTCAAAATCATAGCCCAGATGGCAATAGTAGGTCATCATAGCCGACAAATGGATGACGTTCTCAGCAGAACTCCTCACTTTCCGGCTCAAAGCGTCTGCTGTCAAATTAGCTTTTCCAGGATGGTACTCAATCTCACAATCATAGTCCTTGAGTAAGTCCATCCACCTTCTCTGCCTCATGTTCAGCTCCGCCTGGGTGAATAAAAACTTGAGGCTCTTGTGATCCGTGTATATGGTAAACGAAGTACCATACAAGTAATGTCTCCAAATCTTCAGGGCGAAGATGATAGCCGCCAATTCCAAGTCATGGACTGGGTATCTAGTCTCATGCGGCTTCAACTGCCTCGATGCATAAGCTACCACATGTTTATCTTGCATCAGTACACACCCAAGGCCCTGAAGTGATGCATCGGTATACAAAACAAATCTGGAGTTTTCCGTAGGAATCACTAATACTGGCGCCGTCGTCAAATGGTGCTTCAACTCCTGGAAGCTCTCCTCACAAGCTTCTGACCAAAAGAATGGTACTCCCTTCTGGGTCAACTGTGTCAATGGCTTGGCAATCTTCGAAAATCCCTCGACAAAGCGTCGATAATAACCGGCCAAGCCAAGAAAGCTCCGTATCTCAGGCACAGAAGTGGGGGCAGCCCACTCCATCGCAGCTTCAATCTTCTTGGGATCTACAGATATCCCGCCGCTAGATATGACATGCCCCAGAAATACTACACTGCTCAACCAAAACTCACACTTACTGAGCTTGGCATACAACTGGTGATCTCTGAGAATCTGGAGCACTGTCCTCAAGTGTTTCACGTGCTCTTCCTCGCTCCGGGAGTAGATGAGAATGTCGTCAATAAATACAATGACGAACTGATCAAGATACGGCTGAAACACTCTGTTCATCAGACTCATAAAGACCGCTGGAGCATTCGTCACGCCGAACGGCATCACTAGGAACTCATAATGTCCATATCGAGTCCGGAATGCTGTCTTCTGCACATCTTCCTCTCTGACTCGAATCTGATGATACCCGGATCTCAAATCGATCTTGCTATATAATCTGGTACCTTGCAACTGATCAAACAAGTCATCGATTCTTGGGAGAGGATACTTGTTCTTCACTGTAGCCTTATTCAGTTGCCGATAATCGATGCACAACCGCATCGAACCGTCCTTCTTCTTCACAAAGAGAACCGGTGCGCCCCATGGCGATACTCTCGGGCGTATATATCCCTTGTCAAGGAGATCCTGCAACTGTTCCTTCAACTCTCTCAACTCCACCGGTTCCATCCACTAAGGTGTACGAGAGATAGCGGATGTCCCCGGTAACAACTCGATCCCAAACTCAACTTCTCTACCGGTGGAAATCCTGGGATCTCTTCTGGGAATACATCAGCAAACTCTGCTACCACTGGTACATCCTCAACTCTCAATTCATCATCCTTCCCAGACGTGTCCACGACATAGATGAGATAGCCCGTGTGGCCACGTTCCAATAGCTGAGTCATCTTGATTGCTGAAATCAACGGAATCTTCGCACGAGAACCGTTGCCATAAAAAGTCCACGAACTCCCAAATCAGATCTGAACCTCACTGTTCTCTGCCGGCAATCTACCACTGCCTGATATCTGTTCAGAATATCAATACCCATGATGCAGTCAAAGTTTGCCTTCAACTCGTTGCCCTCAAAATAAATGAGGCAATCTACCATAAACTGATCAGCAACGACATTTCTTCCAGTGGGTGTCGAGACCAAGAGAGGCATGGGTAAGGAAGACGTGCGCATATGGTGTCTTTCCACAAAGCCCGCAGATACAAAAGAGTGGGAGGTGTTGGGATATGCCCTAAGACATATCATTAGATGATTGTTTATGACATACAATGTAATATGATTTTATGAATGGCAATTCATTATTATATATTATTCTTTTAACTGTGCAATGTGAATTAATATATATGTTAATGTCCTTAGAATAATATTGTATTATTCTTAAAGATGTCCCTAGTCAAGTATTATCATGAAAGGGATAATGATAATACGTAGAGACTAGTATGTGTTGATCGATGAATTGTTCATTGATATGAGATATCAAATCAACATATGGGTACATGTTAGAGAACGATGTACTGGACAGACCCACCATGAGAATGCAACATGGATAGTTATATGATCGTCATATGCAATTCTCATAGTGATAATAATGTATGTAATCCTTATGACTTGTGATCATCAGAGATCCCAACATAAGGAGTTATGTATCTTGATATCGTCAAACGTTACCCGTAACAGGGTAATCTATAAAGGCGACTATTGGATACACTACGAATTATGTAGAGGGATGTTGACTGATCGAGATAGGATTTGTCCCTCCTATATAACAGGAGATGTGTTTGGCCCTTGATCAAGTGAGAACTAAAATGCATGGCCATGCTCGAATGAGTCGATATGAGATATCGAGCTTATTCGTTTATTCTAGTTCTACTTGGGGATCAAGAAATAAAGATTGGATATACGAGTATGACTATTCCATGACTCGTGTTCAATCTAAACACAAAGGACAAAGGGATTAAGCTACATGGTTAATATTATCACAAGTTCTAAAGGTTATGTCGAGTCATTGACATTCTTGTAATTTGGGTAGCATTGATGTGTTGCTAGATACCGCTCAATGCTTGCGACATAAAATGAGATTTTATGTCACTGCCAACATTACAAGATCCTATCGGGTCGCACAAAAGATTAAATCGAGAAGGGAAATTAAATTCATTGGATGAATTAATTAATTAAGAAGAGTCTTAATTAAGTGATTAAAAGGTTTTAATTAAATCATGGGTTTGGGCCCATAAGACTTTAAGAAAGTCTTGAACCTTAATTAAAAGCCTTATAATATAAATACAAGGTTTTGATTACTTGTTAATGATACTTTCATATCATACTTTGATATCAAAAGCTAAACCTAATCATCACAAGCTCTCGGCCGCCTCCTCCAAGACGTGAAGATCACCGCCGCCGTCGTGTGATCTCTTGGTGGTTTGAAAGCGTCGTCGATTGGTTATTGTAACCGTGAGTCTTGTTTGTTCAAGAATAAGTCTAGCAACTTGTTCTTGAACATCCCTTTCGATTTGATCGTGTGGATACCGTAGAGATGAAGGTGCAAACTTTCGTTTGTGACTCGTGGTGCTACAACGAGGATTCTGCTTCAAACACGCTACAAGGGTGAGACACTTGTAATTCCTTTATCCGATATGAAATCCTATGTATAGATCTGCTGGTTAGTAATCCATAAAAATTTTATTCCGCTGCGTTGTATGCTCTTGGATTACTTACAGTGGTATCAGAGCCGTGTACAATGCTCATATCGGATTTATGTGGTTAAATAGTTTAATCATATTAGAATTAATATTGCATGCTATTTAAAATTGTATATAATAAGATATGATATGATTAAATTGAGTTTGTGAAAATCATCGTATAATTATATTTGATATAATTGGCGAATAATTGTATACGATACACGAAAGCGTAAAATCGAGGTGTTAGCTCATGCATGGCTCATGGCCGCAGCCACCGAAGGGCTAGGGTTTCGAACCCTAGTCACCATGGCTCACGGCCGACGCCACCAAAGGGCTAGGGTTTCGAACCCTAGTCATCATGGCTCACGGTCGCCGCATGTTGCTTGGGTTTCGAACCCATTGGCTCGTGCATGGCCAAGCAGCCGCCACTTAAGGGCTAGGGTTCGGACCCTGGCTCGAGCATGGGCCGAGCCGCCGCAAAAATTAGGGTTTTTGAACCCATTGGCTCGTGACGGCTAACTCATGACGGCTAGGGTTTCGAACCCTAGCAGCCGTGCATGGGCTCGCCGCCGCCGCTCGAGCATGGCTCGGCCATGGGCTAGGGTTTCGAACCCTAGGCCCATTAATGGTCAAGCCGTGTGCTTTGTGGTTCGAACCATGGTGGTTCGTGTCTTAGTCGCTTTAGTTCGTGGCATGTGATGTCCCGAGCATACGATAATTTTTCAAAAATTATTTTACAGTTTTAATTAGAATTAAATTAAAATGTTTAGAATTTAATTAATTAAATGTTAATGCATGCCTTATGTGTTGTTTGAGCATGGTGCGTGGTTATAGCCCTTTGACCTATTAGATAGGATTTGTGGATGTTTGTAATATATAATACGACCTGCGTGTCGTGCCTTCTCTATTTCATTCTAAATGTAATCCCTCCCCTATGTTCCCCTCGAATGTGAATCGAGGAATTCTATATCTTGTAAATAGTGTAGTTTATTTTATTGATGGTGATCAATGAAGATGGAGCATCGTGCCGGGATGAGGAGGCCATTCACAAATTGGAGCCAAAGGAAGGTGCTTGTGAAGTTACCTTAGGTTGACTCTTAGGATTTTCTCATTGGCTTGAGAAAATCGTTAGTAGGGGCTATAACCATGTCACGTTTAATTATGTATGTTGATGCATGATTTATCTTATGTTTTAGTATGATAATTGTATTACACATATATGTAGATATGTATACAGCTATATGTAGTGTACATATTTTAAATTATCAAACTAATCATGATATCAATAAATCCCTCTAAAATATTAAGTTTTAGATGCCTTCCAAAATTAAAAGTACTCGTCAATAACTTCGATTGTACATGTGTGGGTTTGCCAAAGCAAAGCACCGTGGCAATCTTAGTAAGGCGCGGAAGGATATATGTGATATCCGTTATACTTAAAATTGGGTACGACTTAACTAAGTTATCTCAATAGGATTGGGAACTTAGAGGCATGGGTTGGATTATAATTCATTTGATGAATTGAACAAAGTGTTGTTCGTCCAACTATCCAAGAATTACATGTGATGTAATTGACAAAGTGTTGTCTACCTAAATAACCGAGTCTTGGGCGATTAGCCAAAGCTAACTCAAGATTAGGCAAAATATGGATCTTGGCCCACTAAAGGTTTCGAGGGTTGATATTTTTTAAACAAAATAGTGGGAGTATCATTTAATATAAGATCATGTTAAATGATTAAATCATAAACTTATTTTGCATATTTATATTGTAGATATCCATGGCAACTAACAACGTTACAAGCACATTATCACTGCGATCGGTCCTTGAGAAGGACAAACTAAATGGGACGAATTTCTTAGACTGGCATAGGAACTTGAGGATAGTCCTCAAACAAGAAAAGAAACAATATGTCCTAGAGGAACCCTTACCCGCTGAGGAACCTCCCCTAACGGCTACAAGAGCTGAAAAAGATGCTTACAAGAAGCATCAAAGTGACGCACTTAATGTTGGGTGCCTTATGCTTGCCACCATGAACTCTGAGCTTCAGAAGCAACATGAGGAAATGGAGGCGTTCGATATGATCGAACACTTAAAGCAATTGTACCAACAACAAGCTAGACAAGAGAGGTATGACGTCTCTAAAGCGTTGTTCCAGTGCAGGATGGTAGAGGGAAGCCTAGTTGGAACTCATGTGCTCAAGATGATTGGGTACATTGAGAATCTGGACAAGCTGGGTTTTCCATTGGACCAAGAGTTGGCCACCGATGTAATCTTGCAATCGTTGCCTGAGAGCTTCAGTCAATTTGTAGTAAATTACAATATGACTGACATGGAAAAGACTCTACCACAATTACTTGGTATGTTGAGAACATATGAAGCAAATACAAAGAAGACTAAGGCCACAAATGTTCTTATTGTGAATAAGGGCAAAGGAAGGGCCAAAGCTAAAGGCAACAAGAAAGCAAAGAAGGTCTTTGTTAAATCTAAGCCAAAGTCTTATGCACTGAAACCAAAGGGAGGGATAGCGAAGGAAGGGAACTGTTTCCATTGCGGTGAGACCGGCCATTGGAAAAGAAACTGCAAAGTATATCTGGAGGATCTAAAGAAAGGAAGTGTGACTTCCGCTTCAGGTATTTTTGTTATAGAAGTCAATTTATCTACTTCTTCATCATGGGTATTAGATACTGGATGTGGATCTCACATTTGTGTAAATGTGCAGGACCTCAAAAAGAGTAGATTGTTGGCGAAAGGCGAAGTTGATCTCCGAGTTGGAAATGGAGCAAGAGTTGCTGCATTAGCTATAGGAGATTATTGTTAAGCTTTACCTTCTGGTTTATCGTTGATTTTAAAAGACTGTTATTTTGTGCCATCTATTAATAAAAACATAATTTCTATTTCTTGTTTAGACAAGTATGGTTTTTCATTTATAATAAAGGACAACTGTTGTTCTATTTATTTAAATGATATGTTTTATGCTAGTGCACAAATGGTAAATGGTCTTTATGTATTAAATCTTGATATGCCTATCTATAACATAAATACTAAAAGGATTAAAAATAATGATTGTAATCCGACTTATCTCTGGCATTGTCGCTTGGGCCACATAAACGAGAACCGCATATCTAAACTTCATAAGGATGGAGTATTAGATTCATTTGATTTTGAATCATATGAAACATGCGAATCTTGTTTAATGGGCAAGATGACAAAAGCCCCTTTCATGGGACATGTTGAAAGGGCAAGTGTTTTATTGGGACTAATACATAGTGATGTATGTGGACCAATAAGTACACAAGCTAGAGGTGGTTTTCAATACTTCGTTACATTTATAGATGACCTCAGTAGATATGGGTATGTATACCTAATGAAGCATAAGCATGAAACCTTTGAAAAGTTCAAAGATTTCAAGAATGAAGTATAAAACCAACTTGGCAAAAGTATCAAAATCCTTCGATCAGACCGAGGAGGTGAATACCTAAGCCAAGAGTTTCATGACTATCTAAAGGAGTGTGGGATAGTCCCACAACTCACTCCTCCGTATACTCCACAATGGAATGGTGTATCCGAGAGGAGAAATCGAACCTTGTTGGACATGGTTAGATCAATGATGAGTCATGCAGATCTTCCGATATCGTTTTGGGGACACGCTCTAGAAACAGCGATTTTCTTACTGAACCGTGTTCCATCTAAATCAGTGGAAAAGACACCATATGAGATATGGACTGGGAAGCGTCCTAGTATATCTTTTATGAAGATTTTGGGTTGTGAGGCTTTCGTTAGACGTCACGCCACTAAAAAACTTGGGCCCAAATCTGATAAGTGTTTATTTGTGGGGTATCCTAAGGAAACGAAAGGATACTATTTCTATGATCCCACCGAGAACAAAGTAGTTGTTGCTCGGACTGGTGTATTTCTTGAAAGAGAATTTATTTCTAGAAAAACCAGTGGGAGAAAAATAGAACTTAGTGAAGTTCAACCACAAGAAAACACTGAACCTGAGATTGAGATGGAAACAGAGCAGGCTCCACAAGCTGTTGTGGAAGAAGCACCTGCTCAAGAGACACAAGCCCAGCGTAGGTCTGTAAGAGAACACCAGGAGCCATAGAGATATGGATTTCTTGTGACTCAACAAGGTGACTTACTACTTATTGATGAGGATGAGCCGTCATCTTATCAACAAGCTATAATGGGAAATGATTCTGAGAAATGGCAAGAGGCCATGAAATCTGAGATGGAATCCATGTATGCAAACCAAGTATGGACTTTGGTTGATCCACCTGAAGGGGTACGACCCATAGGGTGCAAATGGATTTTCAAGAAAAAGACCGATATGGATGGTAACGTACAAACCTATAAAGGTCGGCTGGTTGAAAAAGGAGTCAAACAAATTCATGGTATTGACTATGATGAAACCTTTTCACCAATGGCCATGGTTAAATCCATAAGGATCTTACTTGCAATAGCTGCATTTCATGATTATGAAATCTGGCAGATGGATGTCAAAACAGCTTTTCTTAATGGAAATCTGCTCGAGGATGTGTACATGACACAGCCCGAGGGTTTTGTCGATCCAAAGGATGCTGGAAAGATATGCAAGCTACAACGATCCATTTATGGATTGAAGCAAGCTTCTCGGAGTTGGAATCTCGTTTTGATGATGCAATCAAAGAGTTTGGTTTTATCAAAAATGAAGATGAACCTTGTGTCTACGAGAAGGTCAGTGGGAGCGTAATCATTTTCCTAGTGTTGTATGTAGATGACATACTTCTTATTGGAAATGATATCCCTGCCTTGCAATCTGTAAAGATTTGGCTAGGGAACTGCTTTTCGATGAAAGATTTAGGAGAAGCCACATATGTATTAGGAATCAAGATCTATAGAGATAGATCAAGAAGGCTTCTTGGTCTAAGTCAAAGTACATACATAGACAAGGTGCTTAAAAGGTTTAGCATGCAAGAATCCAAGAAAGGATTCGTGCCTATGACGCATGGCATTTATCTCTCGAAGGAACAGTGTCCTTCAACAGAAGATGAGAGACAACGCATGAGTAAGATTCCATACGCGTCAGCTATTGGATCTATCATGTATGCCATGATATGTACTCGTCCCGATGTATCGTATGCTTTGAGCATGACGAGCAGATATCAAGTTGATCCGGGTGAAGGTCACTGGATTGCTGTCAAGAACGTCCTGAAGTACTTGAGAAGGACTAAGGATACATTCTTGATTTATGGAGGTGAGGAAGAGCTCAATGTAATGGGTTACACTGATGCAAGCTTCCAAACTGACAAAGATGATCTTCGATCGCAATCTGGATATGTGTATTGCCTATATGGAGGTGCTGTGAGCTGGAAGAGTTCAAAGCAAGAAACAGTAGCCGATTCTACAACGGAAGCTGAGTATAATGCTGCCTCGGATGCAGCAAAGGAAGCTGTTTGGATGAGGAAGTTCATTTCTGAACTTGGAGTGGTGCCTAGCATTAAAGATCCGATAGAACTCTATTGTGACAACAATGGAGCGATCGCATTGGCTAAGGAACCAAGATCTCACCAAAGATCCAAGCACATACTTAGGCGTTTCCATTTCATTCGAGAAATCGTTGAAAGGGGAGATGTTAAAATATGCAAAGTACCAACAGATGATAATGTATCTGACCCATTGACGAAGCCACTGTCACAGCAGAAGCATGATCGTCATACTAGATCTCTAGGCATTAGGTATATGTCTGAGTGGTCTTAGTGCAAGTGGGAGATTTGTTGGGATATGCCCTAAGACATATAATTAGATGATTGTTTATGACATACAATGTAATATGATTTTATGAATGGCAATTCATTATTATATATTATTCTTTTAACTGTGCAATGTGAATTAATATATATGTTAATGTCCTTAGAATAATATTGTATTATTCTTAAAGATGTCCCTAGTCAAGTATTATCATGAAAGGGATAATGATAATACGTAGAGACTAGTATGTGTTGATCGATGAATTGTTCATTGATATGAGATATCAAATCAACATATGGGTACATGTTAGAGAACGATGTACTGGACAGACCCACCATGAGAATGCAACATGGATAGTTATATGATCGTCATATGCAATTCTCATAGTGATAATAATGTATGTAATCCTTACGACTTGTGATCATCAGAGATCGCAACATAAGGAGTTATGTATCTTGATATCGTCAAACGTTACCCGTAACATGGTAATCTATAAAGGCGACTATTGGATACACTACGAATTATGTAGAGGGATGTTGACTGATCGAGATAGGATTTGTCCCTCCTATATAACAGGAGATGTGTTTGGCCCTTGATCAAGTGAGAACTAAAATGCATGGCCATGCTCGAATGAGTCGATATGAGATATCGAGCTTATTCGTTTATTCTAGTTCTACTTGGGGATCAAGAAATAAAGATTGGATATACGAGTATGACTATTCCATGACTCGTGTTCAATCTAAACACAAAGGACAAAGGGATTAAGCTACATGGTTAATATTATCACAAGTTCTAAAGGTTATGTCGAGTCATTGACATTCTTGTAATTTGGGTAGCATTGATGTGTTGCTAGATACCGCTCAATGCTTGCGACATAAAATGAGATTTTATGTCAATGCCAACATTACAAGATCCTATCGGGTCGCACAAAAGATTAAATCGAGAAGGGAAATTAAATTCATTGGATGAATTAATTAATTAAGAAGAGTCTTAATTAAGTGATTAAAAGGTTTTAATTAAATCATGGGTTTGGGCCCATAAGACTTTAAGAAAGTCTTGAACCTTAATTAAAAGCCTTATAATATAAATACAAGGTTTTGATTAATTGTTAATGATACTTTCATATCATACTTTGATATCAAAAGCTAAACCTAATCATCACAAGCTCTCGGCCGCCTCCTCCAAGACGTGAAGATCACCGCCGCCGTCGTGTGATCTCTTGGTGGTTTGAAGCGGTCGTCGATCGGTTATTGTAACCGTGAGTCTTGTTTGTTCAAGAATAAGTCTAGCAACTTGTTCTTGAACATCCCTTTCGATTTGATCGTGTGGATACCGTAGAGACGAAGGTGCAAACTTTCGTTTGTGACTCGTGGTGCTACAACGAGGATTCTGCTTCAAACACGCTACAAGGGTGAGACACTTGTAATTCCTTTATCCGATATGAAATCCTATGTATAGATCTGCTGGTTAGTAATCCATAAAAATTTTATTCCGCTGCGTTGTATGCTCTTGGATTACTTACAGGAGGCACATGTATCTATCAAAATAAAAGCAGGGTACGTAAATAAATGACAAGTATCGGCGATCACCTCCTCTGGGGCTGCCTGAGCCTGCTCTCTGGTCAGTGCATACACCAGTCCCTGGGACGGTCCCACTATCTGACCTCCCGATGGTCGAGGCACAAACTGTTGCCTCTGGTGTACTGTCCTGTCATCAAATCTCGGCCTGTTGCCCTGAAACTCTGACTGTCCTCCCTGGGTGGGGCAATACCGAGAGATGTGGCCCATCTTGCCATAGCTATAACAGGCAGGGCACTTACTCGAAGAATGTGGCCCTCCACAATTGTCGCACCTTGGCTCCCCCGATCTATTTCCTTGCGTAGGCCCTCGGTTGGCTGACCAATTGTTCTTCTTGCCCTCTTGTTTCTGCCCAAAGAATTTCTTCCCACTGAACCGTGAAGATGAAAAGGCACCACGAGGTTTAAATGGCTCTCCTCGGGGCCTCAAGCTATCAATAGCTTGTCTCTGTGGTGGTACTTGGGGTGGCACAGCACTAGGATAAGCTCCAACTCCAATCTCCGCAAGTTCTGCTCTTGTGAGAGCATCATCAAAAGAAGTGGGGTTATTAGTAATAACCCGGTCAAAGAGCTCCGGTCGCAACCCCTTTTCTCATCTTGGCGTGTCCATTGGTGGCAATGTGGGGAACATACCTCAACAACGAAGAGTACTGCATGGCATAGTCTGACACTGTCATGTTCCCTTGTTTCAAACTTGCAAACTCATCCTCCTTCGTCTGTCTCGCCGCTGCGGAGAAGTACCGGTTCAGAAACCGGGTTCTGAAGAGTGTCCAATCAATCATTGCACCCTGTGCTCTCAGTTCCATTACTGTGCTCCTCCACCACATTAAAAGGTTTCTTTGCCCACTGGAACTCCGCCAGTCTCAGCCATGCTGTAACAGCACAAGGAACCGATACAAATATCTGTTCAAGCCTTTCCAGCCACTCCTCAGCCTCCTCTCCTGATTCTGTTCCCTCAAACCGGGGCGGGTGGTAATACAGAAATTGAGTCAAGCTAATCTCACCAGGTAGCAATAACTGAGCCACTGGTTCCATGCCTAAAGCTTGTGGAGGTATAGGGTTTGCCTGACCAATGCTTGCGTTCACGCTCCCAACATCGCCAACCTCTTCATTAAGGTTCCCCACATTCATAGCAGCCATGCTGTAACACAAAGGTTAACAACAATTCCAAAACAACTATATATGTTATGCCGTTAGATAACAGGAATGATAATAAGCATGTTAGTATAACAGGATATACATCAATATGCGCCACATGCATAAACATGCTCCAAATGTAAGCACCTAGCCAATCATGCTAAGACTACCCTTCACTCGTTCCCGGGTTCTCTAACCACTGCTCTGATACCACTAATGTAAGGACCCTAGTTCCTTAACTGCGGATTAAAGGCATAATTAGAGCTAACATAAATTATCAGAGTAAAATAATCGTGTTGAGACTATGAGCCATAAGAGTTACAAGCCAAAATAAGGACTGTCAATGAATTAATTACACTTCCAATCAAAATAATGAATATTATCCACTATAGTTTTACACTACTCCTAGAGTAGACACTATAGAAAAGTAATCCTGTCCCTTCTTTCCCAAAAGTGTTCTTCTCAAGCTCACCGCCTCAACCCGTCTTAGCCCTTCTATCGTGCCAAAATGTACCTACAAGGACAACCCCCAAACATGAGCAATGATATCATTCATTTGCAACAGAATATGAATATAAAGCGTAAATGCATAAATCATAATAAAACACTTCCTGTTTTCCCCATGCATTTTAAACGCTTCCATTTTGGTTGTCCCTGTACCATAACTCATGAGTATAATCAACAAATTATTTAATGGTCTACACATGTCATGACACAATACCATCTCATCAAACCAAATACCAATCACCAATCCCTAGTCTGTCCATCACAATGTATTTTAATGCCCCTCGCTTATTTACATATAGGCGGCATAGAATAACCTCGCTTCAATGGACATGCGGCGCTCCCACCCCTCGCTTCACATTGAGCGGCAAATATTCTTTCCTCGCCCTATATGATAACCACGCTCAAATGTGACATGCGGCGCTCCCACCCCTCGCTTCACATTTAGCGGCAACAAAACAAATTGCGGCAAGAATTAAAATCATCAAGGGATGACCACGACTCATGGGATGTGCACCAATAATCATCATATGCATATACAATCATCATGCATAATTCAACATGTATTTGCATCCACAATGCATAATCACATATATACTCGCATCCACAATGCATAAACAGTGAGTATATTAGATACATGTACCGTTGGGTGCCCGTACGTCCTCTACGTACCTTTCCAAAAAGTAGGATGTGGTAGGACTTCAATTCCTTGGCTGTGTTGCCACCTGGGATGGTTCTACATATTCACACAATTCAATATTAGAACCCAATAATAGTCCAATACCAAAAAGCCTACAATAAAATCCAAAAAATCATATTTTGTGACTCGCGATCGATCGCGACAAAGGGCCGATCGATCGCGAGATCACACTGCCCGAACATCAATTTTTGCTCTTTCGGCGATCGATCGCCACATTTGGCGCGATCGATCGCCACCCTCGCCGATCGATCGCCCAAATGTGGCGATCGATCGCCATATGCTTCTGGAGCGTACCGCCTCTTCGCGATCGATCGCCAAAAACGGGCGATCGATCGCCGAGCCCTGTATCGCGAAAAATCGCCATTAATGCTCCAAAACTCCATTCCAACCCATACCAACCCCCCTACCAACAAACCAATAACCTTAAACACATAATAACCTTCCATAAACACTTTAAGCACCTCAAAAATCCAACATTCAACCAAAACCACAACAACCCAAAACAAACCCATTTTAAACCATTTCAAATCCAATCCAAACTCAAATAAAACACTACAAAATCAACAATAAGGTATCCATACCTCTTGGGAACTTCAAATCTCCCAATAAACTCCACAAATCAAGGTTTTTGGAAGGATTCTCTTCACCCCTAAGCTCAAAAACGAAAATGAGGAGGGTAGGGTTTTTGGGAAGTGATTTTGGGGGATTTAGTAAAGTGTTTTGGTAAAGGTGGGGGTAGGGGTTTTAAAACAAGTCCAATTTATCCCCACAACTAACATGATGTATTAAACATCCCAACATGATATTTAAAAGGCATTTCACCAAAATGCACCATAATCACAATTAAACTCATGCTTTACAATTAATTGCTAACCATGGCAAATAAATCATGCTAATAACAATTTTCCCAACATGCACAACATGCACCCTGAAATGCTCTCCCCGGTCACTCTATCATGTGACTAAGCATTTCAATACATTAAATAAATCCAGCACATAATCAATTAATTACCACCATAATTAATCATATAAACACAATTAATGCCCAAATTGCAATTAATTATTTCGGGGATATCACATTTTCTTTAGCCTTGGCCACTTTGGGTCTTATTTAGATACATTTTTTTCCAAGGCTTTATCTATCTTTTTATTTTCTCATTCATCAATTTTTCAATAATAAGCTCATCAAAATATAGCAATGTATGTGCATCTAATGAGAATCATTATACTCCCTTAAGGTAAGGATAATTTTTTTTTTTCAATTTAGGCTCATATATGTGGGTATAATGAGTTGCCAAAGAAATTTGTTGAATGGGGGCTAATAGTATGTTCAACAACTCCATTCTTTTGCAATTAGGCTCAAAATGTGACACTAGAGATGAATATATATCATGGTAAGCTTGATAGGCTCAAACGGTCCAAAGGTCGCCTATATCATCTCCTAATCAAGTTCATGACTATAAAATTTTGCCTTGAAGTGTCATCATCAAATAGTTTCTAAGGTACTCTAAGATGCTCAAAAACAATTCAAGTTCACAAAAATTTTCACTACTACAAGTGCGTTTCACAAGATTATGACTCAAATGTGCTCAATATATTCCTCATCTTTGACATACTACTGAGAACAAGATATTCACAAACACGTTTTACAATCATCAAAACTCAAGTTGACATGCAAAGTGAGACTAATATCATCATGTAGTAGAGACCACAACTATGATTTATTCTTATCTTACTAATTGAACTCATTTTCAAGAAAAAAATTGTTGGTGCTCAAGAAACGATCAATTTCCAAATAAGAAGCATGAAACAGTAATGCACTCCCCCAAACTTAATTCATGCATTGTCCTCAATGTAATAGGCATGGAAAGTAAGACAAAACATTTACCGTTGACAACGACCGTCAGTGATCGTTGTCCAATTCCTCATCAGCTCGTGGGGTATAATGTTGGACAGATCACAGCACGCATGGAGTCTCGCCAAAATCAAAAACAAAAACAAAACAAACCAAAATAAACTAAAACGAAGCAAAGCGCTAAGAAAGAGTTCTTGATTTATAGTCCCAAGCTGGACTTTTACCGTTTACGCTCAAGTGCCGCAAGGGCCAGTAGGGGATGATTTTCCATCCTCCATGTGGTCTTGTCGTAACCACTTCTCTTTCACAGTGAATAGTCCCCCATGGTCATCTCTCAGTTTGAAGGTGTCGAATGGTAGAACATTGACAACTTTGAACAGTCCAGCCCATGGTGCATCAGACTCCCATGGAAAAAATCTCATCTTTTTCCTATTCATTAATACCGAGTCCCCTACACCAAATTTACCTCTTCTTAGTTGGCCATTCAATGTGACATCCACCTTCTTCTCACTCTTAACCTGCATCGCATCAACAAATAGTGTATCAATGATATTGACACTAAAACATCGGTGCTCAGTGCGTGTAGTGTTCAAAACTTTGAACATATCATAAGTTACTTGATCCCCCCTACTCGGAGGATCAACTTCCCTTCTTGGACATCTATCAAGGCCCTTCCAGTAGCTAGGAATGGTCTCCCTAGTATCAATGGCATGTCCGCCTCCTCCTTTATGTCTAGCACCATGAAATCCACCGGAATGGTGAATTTGTCAACCTTGACCGGTGTGATGTCCGGGGATTATGGTGTTAACCCGGTGTGGTATTAATCCTTGATGGATTTTTAATTGTGGCAATTAGGAATTAATTGTAGTTTTGGGTCTCCCGAGGTTGTTAAATCGGGCATTTGGGATCGTTGGATCCAAAGGATGAGATTGTATCCTCATTTTGGTGAAAAACCTATGTGTTGGGTTTTGGTGGGACTTGGTGTCCGGGGTGCCTTATGTTGGGGCCAGTCTGGGGATTTGGTGTAGGAGAGAGAGTTTTTGAAAACTAGATGATTTTTAATGAATCATGATGTATTTGTGGAAGTATTGGTATTCTGGGGCATTTTTGCTATATATACCAGTTGGACTCGGGATTCCGTCATTTGGAATCCATTCCATTCCTCTCCTCTCCCTCTCTCTCGCCTCTCTCACCCCAAAACCCTTCCCCTCTTTCCCCTTCAATGGAAATCGTTGGGAACACGATTTAGGGGCCGTATTTCTTGAAGAAAAGCTGGTAATCTCCTTCTCCTCTCTTGTAGCTTTGATTTGATTGTAATTTTGTTGAATTTGGTTGAGTTTTGGGTTTGATTTGGTTTGGGTGATTTTGGTGAAAATCATAAAATCTTTTGGGTTTCTTTATTTGAGTTTAACACCCTTGTTGGAGGTCCTTGGGTGCGGATTTGTTGTGGTTTTGGGTTGGGAGGAGTTGGGGTATGGTTGGTGGGGGTTTCAAGCTCTTAAAAATGGTGATTTTCGGGTTTTAGGGTTCTACCGATCGATCGGTAGGAGTTACCGATCGATCGGTCGAATGCCGTAGCGAAATATGAAAAATCTGGGTTTTACCGATCGATCGGTAGAAGCTACCGATCGATAGGTAGGGATGAATAGTGAATTTTTTTAAAAAAAAAATATATTTCCCAAATTTTTTCGGGAGCTTATATGGGTACATTGATGATGTATTTGGGGGTTTGATTCATGCTTGGGTATATGTTGTGTGCTCATAAATAATTGTGAGTTATTTTGTGTGTTAGCACATATTAATCGGGTAACGGGACCAAGGCAAAGTTTGATTCGGACTACGGAATTTTAAGGTACGTATGACGTACGAGCATAGCCCTTTAATATAATTGCAATTGTTGAGTGCTTGGTACACTGTATTGCAATGAATGTGTGTGGAAATGCATGACACATGGTATTAGCAATAAACGGAGATTGAAATGCATGGTTTATTGTACTTGCTTCAAATATCTATATATGCATTGAGAATTGCATGGTGCCGCTTTTGAGCGAGTAATGATTGGGATGTTGTCGCCTGTGACCGAACATCGATTATGACGCCGCTGCCATCGAGCATGCGTGGAAATGGAATGCCGCTATTGTAGAGCGAGCAATGAAATAGAACTATGAAACCATAAGTGAGAAACATGGATTGTCTATAATCATTGTTTAATGATTTGATGTTATTGATTATGACATTGGTATATGGCTCATAGAATTGTTAATCAATGTAATGATTAACTGGCATTTGGGAATTTGATGGTTTCAGTGTTTTGAGAACAGGGACAGTACAGGAAACCCCGGATGAGGATGATGCCATCCAGGGAGTATATTTTGTATTTCATAGCATTTACATTGTTGTAAATTATGAATTGTATTGTTGTGGTTATCGGATTGGGATATTGATATGCTCACCCCGTGTGGGGGCTGTCTCTGTTGGGGCAGGTGGTACAGGTGTAGCAGCGGCTTTGGAGTTGAGCTCGGGCTGTTGATTGAGGTACTTCCAGGATCGAGGTACCAGAGCTGGATGGATAGGCGCTCAGATCCAGAGTCGAGATCGAGTTACGCTTGAGAGGTGCTTCCAGGATCGAAGCACCAGTAACGGTATCCAGCAGAGTGTTTTATACATTAGATACACGCTTATTCATTGGGTACTCTTATGTGAGTACATATTACGTGTATATGGAATGTATAAGCGGGCTACGGCTCTTCTCTGTTCATTTATGGTTTGCACGCAATTAGATATAGAATTGCTAAATGAACTAAGAGTATGTTAGTGTATTATGAGGGTGCATGCTATATGGATAATCATGGTTGGGGAATTTGAATATTATGTGGTTTAAATGCAAGAAATTTTCTGGATAGCAAATGGTGTTGCACTTGCATGTGGTTTTTCCCCTGATAGTATGATCATATGCACCAATGATATGACTTAATACACTAATAACGGGTTAAGGGCACGGGGGTCCTTACATTAGTGGTATCAGAGCAATGGTTAGCTCTTTGGGGCTGTTGAAGGCCTAGAACATGCTGATAGGGATGAGTAGCACATATTTATGCATGATAGTAGTTAGTGTTGTGTGACACAACTATTTTGCTTATCTGCATTTGTGATATGTGATCATAGTGAAAAGGTTGTATGTCATGACATATAGAATCATAATATTACCTGTTGATTATGATTGTGAGTTGTGACACAGGGACAACCAAGTGTAGCATTTGGAAATGCATCGGGATACGGGAAGTACTTTGTACTCGTAGTTTATGCATTTACTCATTATAATCATATTGTGGGGAATATGGATTATCGTATGCTCATGGTTTGGGATTGTTCCTGTAGGGACACTATGACGCGAAAGGCTAAGGCCATGGTTGAAAGACACGAAACGGTAACCTACATTTTATACACATCATGGAATTATGCATTGTGGTTGCATGTGTACATGTAGTGATGATTTTAATGCTTTGCCTCCAAATGTTGAAGCGAGGGGTGGGAGTGCCGCATGTCGCATTTGAGCGAGGTGCATTAAAATACACTCATGATGATGTATGTTGGAATATGGATTATGCTTTGTGATGCAGGTATGGATGAAATACTTGGTGAATATCCCATGAGTCATTGTTATGGATGAGTGATGATTTAAATGCTTACCGCTATTTATTGTTTTGTGCCGCTAAAATGTGAAGCGAGGGGTGGGAGCGCCGCATGTCACATTGAAGCGTGGTTATCATATGAGGCGAGGAAAGAATATTTGCTGCTAAAATATGAAGCGAGGGGTGGGAGCGCCGCATGTCCATTTAAGCGAGGTTATTCTATGCCGCCTATATGTGAAGCGAGGGGTGGGAGTACCGCATGTTTTATTTGAGCGAGGGGCATTAAAATACACTACCGTGACAATGACTAGGGATCGGCTATTCTTTGGCGGTGGTGCATGCCGTCAGGTATATTGATAGCGATGGTTCATTCCGCTATATTGATTGGCGATGGTTCTTGCCGCCAGGTATATTGATAGCGATGGTTCATTCCGCTATATTGATTGGCGATGGTTCATGCCGCCAGGTATATTGATAGCGACGGTTCATTCCGCTATATTGATTGGCGATGGTTCATGCCGCCAGGTATATTGATAGCGACGATTCATTCCGCTATATTGATTGGCGATGGTTCATGCCGCCAGGTATATTGATAGCGATGGTTCATTCCGCTATATTGATTGGCGATGGTTCTTGCCGCCGGATATATTGATAGCGATGTCTCATTCCGCTATTCTATTGGCGATGGTTCATGCCGCCGGGTATTCTATTGACGATGATTCGTGCCACCGGATATTACATAACGACGGGTCATTCCGCTACACCTATGGCGATGGTTCATACCGCCGGATATCTATAGCGATGTCTTATGCCACTGACTCTATGACAAGAGATCATGCCGCTGATTCTATAGCGATGGGTTATACCGCTATGTGTGTAGCGCTGGATTATGTCGCCTACGAGCGATGGGTGCTACTTGTGTACCGCTGGTGGACGATGGATATAGGTATTCCGCTATCTTGATAGCGATGAGGTATGTCATATTACTTTTGTTAGCATTATTGTGGATACTACGTGTTGCTATGTACTGTCATATGTTTGACGATGTTAATTGGATGTCATATGTTGACATATGCCGTCACGGGATGACGATGACATAGTTGATGTTCTATGTAGACGTGTAGCGTCGTTTTGATGATTAATACTATTTATGTTATGTATTGAGTTGTATGGTTTGAGTGCCTTTGGTGGGCACATGGTAGTGTCTGGGTTACTAGTTGACGAGACCATTATGCCGAGCAAGTTGCTCGAAGAATTATTGGGTGCACCGTACAGGGATTGTACCGCAGCACATATTTGGAGTATATATTGTTCGAGTAATGATATCCTTGGGTATACTCGCTGGTTTGGCTTAGGCCAAGTGATTGGTGGTAAGAGTAGTCATTGAGAAAACTACTCGCTTGTTGTTGTGATCTGCGGTAGGCATGGTCACACCCACCCTGAGGGTGTGGGATAAGTCCTAATGGATTAGGATTGCTTCGTGGTTGAGCAAGGACACCGGGATGTCCATTATGCTTTGGTTTTAGAGAAATATTGGGTGATGACCCACTCCTCTAAATGGATGATAGGGTATGGTATACCGGGTGAAACATGTGAGATGTTGGTAGGCTTGGTATGAGCCTTTGGAGGCAGCGCTTATTAGCCAGATATCGTGGCAATGTTATAGCGTGCTTTTGATTGCCGTTATACTGCTCGTTGGATTCGAGTTCAGTGAATCGTATGATGATACGATGAGGACTATTGGTAGACTTTTGTAGTCTCTTTGTGGCTTGATAATTGAGGCAGAGAATACCTCACGGAGACGTTTATACGTCAAATGTTTTAAGAGGCTTGTTTTGGGACAACTCAATTTTGTTGGAAATACCAACGTGAGCGTCGACAAGTCGTTGTTAGCTCTGGTTGAGCATCTTTGCATATGGTATGCGACGGAAGTCACAATTGTAATTGTGTGGTATAGTTAGTGGAGTGACACTACTATATTAACTTTATCTCTTGGAGAGATTTGGATTGTACTGTCATGGAGACAGCTAGTTTTGGTTGAGGGTTGATCGTGAATCAACCAGGGTAAGCCCTACTAGTGTTGGACTAGGTAATGGCTTCGTGCTTCCAGTGAGACGTTCGAGGAGACGTCTCTGGGGCGATGCTCGAGTGTGGAGTACTATGGCAATAATACATGGCATCGTTGTTTGAGTATACATGGCGTATACGAGTTTCGATTTGATGATAGTGGCTTCGATGCACTATTCTGAACCAATTGCATATTTTGGTTCCAAGATATATGTTGGTATGTATATCCAGTTTCCCGGACGGTGGTTCGAGGTTGGAAGGTCATGGATTCATGACGCTATCCTTGTGGGAAAGGCGGTATTGTTATACCTACCGGTTGAATCTTTAGGGAGATTCGTTGCTTTGATTGTGTGGTGTTGATGTTGAAATCACACCCTTTGGCTTTGGTCTATCGACCACTATTCTCCGTGGAGTGAGAATGATCGAGGTTTGACAGCAGATTTTGGGACTTTGGGTATGCTTGGAGATACCCGAGTCTATTGCTTTGAGTGTGCCTGTTGTGTTGGTGCTTAGGCGTGTATACCCGTGGGTGTATACGAATGCCAACTCTATTTCGTTCCTTGTTGAACGTCGGATTAGTGTGTTTGGTTTGATGAATCTCCGGTGGGAGATTGTGGCAATTTGAGATTGGTAATCTCGATGGCACGATGTATTCTGAGGAATAATCGTGAGGTCCGTTTGACTTCCCCTGAGGAGGGATTGTCGTGTTTTGGAACCATGGTAGTTCTTGTTGGATAATTCGATAGCCTTCCTGTTTTAGGATTGTTGAATCCCAGGATAAATGAAGGATGGCCATGATTCGGATTTGTTTAGTGTCACGGTCGACACGTGTTTGGGAATGCAATTGTTTGTCTTGCATGTCCCCTGTGGAACTTGAGACCTTGTAGAGTCTCGATAGTGTGTTTTGGACCAAGATGGGATTTCTTGGAACACATGGTTGTAGACATCTGTAGTGATGTGTTTTGTGTGGATTAGTGACCGTGGTTTACCAAATCCGGATTACAAGTGGTGCAACTACTCCTTTGGAGGAGATGGACCGGGAAGCGAAAACTGGATTTTCTGTGAGTATACTGTTGTATACTAATGGTCCACATCATAACGATGTGTGTTAAGCATCGTGGGCAATTGGTGGATATCGTGGAGAGATATATATTTCAGAACCAAGGGAGATTTAGTTGATTTGTAGTCATGATGGACTGACTTCCGGACGATTCACATTGAGGTATATTATTATCTTTCAGGTTTGTGTTGGTTTTGGCGTTTGCTCTATTTTAGAGCTTAGTGCGAGATTGGTGTTCTCGCAGTTGATAATTCGATTCTAATGTGGTCCAGAATCGGGATTGTGGCTTTGTTTTGTTTGTGCAGCCCTGGTGTTACGTGGAGTACACCGGTGTAAATTTCGAGGACGAAATTTTATTAGTGGGGGATAATTGTGATGTCCGGGGATTATGGTGTTAATCCCGGTGTGGTATTAATCCTTGATGGAGTTTTAATTGTGGCAATTAGGAATTAATTGTAGTTTTGGGTCTCCCGAGGTTGTTAAATCGGGCATTTGGGATCTTTGGATCCAAAGGATGAGATTGTATCCTCATTTTGGTGAAAAACCTATGTGTTGGGTTTTGGTGGGACTTGGTGTCCGGGGTGCCTTATGTTGGGGCCAGTCTGGGGATTTGGTGTAGGAGAGAGAGTTTTTGAAAACAGATGATTTTTAATGAATCATGATGTATTTGTGGAAGTATTGGTATTCTGGGGCATTTTTGCTATATATACCAGTTGGACTCGGGATTCCGTCATTTGGAATACATTCCATTCCTCTCCTCTCCCTCTCTCTCGCCTCTCTCACCCCAAAACCCTTCCCCTCTTTCCCTTTCAATGGAAATCGTTGGGAACACGATTTAGGGGCCGGATTTCTTGAAGAAAAGCTGGTAATCTCCTTCTCTTCTCTTGTAGCTTTGATTTGATTGTAATTTTGTTGAATTTGGTTGAGTTTTGGGTTTGATTTGGTTTGGGTGATTTTGGTGAAAATCATAAAATCTTTTGGGTTTCTTTAATTTGAGTTTAACACCCTTGTTGGAGGTCCTTGGGTGCGGATTTGTTGTGGTTTTGGGTTGGGAGGAGTTGGGGTATGGTTGGTGGGGGTTTCAAGCTCTTAAAAATGGTGATTTTTGGGTTTCAGGGTTCTACCGATCGATCGGTAGGAGTTACCGATCGATCGGTCGAATGCCGTAGCGAAATATGAAAAATCCGGGTTCTACCGATCGATCGGTAGGGATGAATAGTGAATTTTTTTTTTTTTAAAAAAAAAAAGTTTCTCAAATTTTTTTGGGAGCTTATATGGGTACATTGATGATGTATTTGGGGGTTTGATTCATGCTTGGGTATATGTTGTGTGCTCATAAATAATTGTGAATTATTTTGTGTGTTAGCACATATTAATCGGGTAACGGGATCAAGGCAAAGTTTGATTCGGACTACGGAATTTTAAGGTACGTATGACGTACGAGCATAGCCCTTTAATATAATTGCAATTGTTGAGTGCTTGGTACACTGTATTGCAATGAATGTGTGTGGAAATGCATGACACATGGTATTAGCAATAAACGGAGATTGAAATGCATGGTTTATTGTACTTGCTTCAAATATCTATATATGCATTGAGAATTGCATGGTGCCGCTTTTGAGCGAGTAATGATTGGGATGTTGTCGCCTGTGACCGAACATCGATTATGACGCCGCTGCCATCGAGCATGCGTGGAAATGGAATGCCGCTATTGTAGAGCGAGCAATGAAATAGAACTATGAAACCATAAGTGAGAAACATGGATTGTCTATAATCATTGTTTAATGATTTGATGTTATTGATTATGACATTGGTATATGGCTCATAGAATTGTTAATCAATGTAATGATTAACTGGCATTTGGGAATTTGATGGTTTCAGTGTTTTGAGAACAGGGACAGTACAGGAAACCCCGGATGAGGATGATGCCATCCAGGGAGTATATTTTGTATTTCATAGCATTTACATTGTTGTAAATTATGAATTGTATTGTTGTGGTTATCGGATTGGGATATTGGTATGCTCACCCCGTGTGGGGGCTGTCTCTGTTGGGACAGGTGGTACAGGTGTAGCAGCAGCTTTGGAGTTGAGCTCGGGCTGTTGATTGAGGTACTTCCAGGATCGAGGTACCAGAGCTGGATGGATAGGCGCTCAGATCCAGAGTCGAGATCGAGTTGCGCTTGAGAGGTGCTTCCAGGATCGAAGCACCAGTAACGGTATCCAGCAGAGTGTTTTATACATTAGATACACGCTCATTCATTGGGTACTCTTATGTTAGTACATATTACATGTATATGGAATGTATAAGCAGGCTACGGCTCTTCTCTGTTCATTTATGGTTTGCACGCAATTAGATATAGAATTGCTAAATGAACTAAGAGTATGTTAGTGTATTATGAGGGTGCATGCTATATGGATAATCATGGTTGGGGAATTTGAATATTATGTGGTTTAAATGCAAGAAATTTTCTGGATAGCAAATGGTGTTGCACTTGCATGTGGTTTTTCCCCTGATAGTATGATCATATGCACCAATGATATGACTTAATACACTAATAACGGGTTAAGGGCACGGGAGTCCTTACAACCGGTACATCCTCCACTATCCCATGATGGTACTTGATTGACTTGTCTGCCATCTGCAATGAGACATTGATTGCCTTTAACTCTCCTAAGCCCAGCTTCCTGTACACAGACAAAGGCATTAAATTAACACTTGACCTCAAATCACACAAAGATTTATTGAAAGATTTAGAATTGATTTTGCAAGGTATACTGAAACTCCCTGGATCCTTTAACTTTGGAGGTGAATCATTTTGAATGACAGCAGAACACTCCTCAGTTAAGTTTATCATCTCATGCTCTCCAAGTTTCCGCTTTTTTTTTTTCTTCAGAATCTCCTTTAAAAACTTAGCATAGTTCGGCATGTGCCGAATAGCATCTATGAAAGGCATCTCAATATGAAGATTCTTAATCAATTCTAAAAATTTAGCAAATTTAGCATCAATCTTTGCTCTCTTATACGCAGCGGGGAATGGGGGTGGGATATCTACCTTAGCAGGTGTGATGGGTGTATGGGTCTTAGTAGACTTACCTTTGTTCCGTGTTTGTACCTCTTCTTGCTTGATGTCCGTCTCACCTTTCAACTCAATGTGCACATCCTTATTCTCAGCGACCTCCTTTCCACTCCTCAACGTGATAGCATGGACTTGCTCCCTAGGTTTCGTCTCAGTGTCACTAGATAGTGATCCTCGTGCTCGTTTGGTTACGATCTTTGCTAGCTGTCCCACTTGGACTTCCAATTTCTTTATCGATGCCTCATGATTGTTCATCCTTGTTTCAGCCGATGATTTGAACTTAGTTAGCAGTTCCTCCATGCTTGGCTTTGTTGCATACCCCGGTGGTGGTTGGGGATAGTTCCTCGGCCCAGTAATATACGTATTTGGGTAGGGGTAGGTCTGTGGTGGTCGGTTCCCTGCAAAACTAACAGCTTCATTAGTAGTAATGAATGGGTTACCAACCTGGCATTCAGTGCTCGGATGTCCTCCTTGGCAAAGCTTGCATGTAACAGTTTGAACTTGCATTGCATGCATGCTCAAACTATCCATCTTCTTGTTAAGCGATTCCAACTGGGCAGCTAGGGCAGTGACTTCACTCACTTGATGCAATCCGACTTGCTTCTTTGGCACATTCCTTTCAGACTGCTATTGACAGCTATTAGCAGCCATCTCCTCCAACAGTGTATAGGCCTCCTCGGGCGTCTTCCTCATCACAGTTCCTCCTGACGCTGCATCAATCATAGAGCGATTTATCAGAAAATAAAACGTTATAAAATGTTTGTACCTGCAGCCAGATAGGGAGGTCGTGATGTGGGCATCTCCGTAGTAGATCTTTGAAGCGCTCCCAAGCCTCATACAGTCTCTCTGGATCATATTGGGCAAATGTTGTGATATCATTCCGCATCTTAGCCGTCTTGGATGGTGGAAAAAACTTGTAAGGACCCCCGTGCCCTTAACCCGTTATTAGTGTATTAATCCATAACCTTGGTGCATATAATCATACTATCAGGGAAGAAAACATATGCAAGTGCAACATCCTGTGCTACCCAGAAAATTTCTTGCATTTAAACCACATGATATTCGAATTCCCCAACCATGATTATCCATATGGCATGCACTCATATAATACACTAACATACTCTTAGTTCATTTAGCAATTCTATATCAAATTGCATGCAAACCATAAATGAACAGAGGAGAGCCGTTGCCCGTTATACATTCCATATACACGTAATATGTACTCACATAAGAGTACCCAATGAATGAGCGTGTATCTAATGTATAAAACACTCCGCTGGATACCGTTACTGGCGTTCCTATCCTGGAAGCACCTCTCAAGCGCAACTCGATCTCGACTCTGGATCTGAGCGTCTGTCCATCCAGCTCTGGTACCTCAATCCTGGGAGTACTTCAATCAACAGCCCGAGCTCAACTCCAAAGCTGCTGCTACACCTGTACCACCTGCCCCAACAGAGACAGCCCCCACACGGGGTGAGCATACCAATATCCCAATCCAATAACCACGACAATACAATTCATAATTTACAATACTGTAAATGCTATGAAATACAAAATATACTCCCTGGATGGCATCATCCTCATCCGGGGTTTCCTGTACTGTCCCTGTTCTCAAAACACTGAAACCATCAAATTCCCAAAGGCCAGTTAATCATTACATTGATTAACAATTCTACGAGCCATGTACCAATGTCATAAACAATACATCAAATCATTAAACAATGATTATAAACAATCCATGTTCCTCACTTATGGTTCCCTGTCTCCATTTCATTGCTCGCTCTACAATAGCGGCATCCCAATTTCCACGCATGCTCGATGGCAGCGGCATCGTAATCGATGTTCGGGCACAGGCGACAACATCCCAATCATTGCTCGCTCAAAAGCGGCGCCATGCAATTCTCAATGCATATATAGACATTTAAAGCAAGTACAATAAACCATGCATTTCAATCTCCGTCTATTGTTAATACCATGTGTCGTGCATTTCCACACACATTCATTGCAATAAAGTATAACAAGCATTCAACAATTGCAATTATATTAAGGGCTATGCTCGTACGTCAATACGTAACTTATGTTTCCATAGTTCGAATCCAAACGTTGCCTCAGTCCCGAGGTCCGATGAAGAAATGTGCTAAACACAATTCCAATAACTCAAAATCAATAAATAAACCCAAATTCATATGCACAAGCATGAAATTCGACCCCAATCATCCCATCACGATGATTAAATAGTAAATGGTCGATAATCGCTCCCCAAAACCCGAGGGAGGACCCCAAAATCAATTTTCCAAAATCGCCCTACCGATCGATCGGTCACCATTACCGATCGATCGGTAACTGTTCACAAAAACGATTTAAGCTACGGCTTTGCACCGATCGATCGGTCCAAGCCACCGATCGATCGCTAGCCACCCACCGATCGATCGGTCGCTTTACCGATCGATCGCTAAAGATCGAAATGACAGACCAACGCTACGCACTTGCACCGATCGATCGGTCCAAGCTACCGATCGATCGGTCGCTGTGCGAACCCAAAAATCACCATTTTTTAAAAGCTTGAAACCTTCCCAAAACATACCCAAACTTCCTCAAACTCGAAAATAACCATATACTAACACCCTCGTACACTTAACAAGGGTTATAATCCATTAAAACACAAAACCCAAAAGATTTCAAGATTTTACAAAAATCTCCCAAAACCCAAAACTCAACCATTTAGCACAAAACCACAATCAAAACGAAGCTAAAGGTGAGGATAAGAAGATTACCAGCCTTTCTTCAAGAGATCCGGCCCCTAAATCGTGTTCCCAACGATTATGGTTGAAGGGGAAAGAGGGGAAGGGTTTGGGGTGAAGGTGGCGTGAAAGAGGGGGAGCAGAGGAGAGAAATGGATTCCCAATGACGGAATCCCGAGTCCAACGGGTATATATAGCAAAATACCCCAACCCACAAATACCTCCACAAATACATCATGATTCATTAAAAATCATCTGTTTTCAAAAACTCTCTCACCAGCATCAATTTCTCATACAGGCCCCAACAAAAGCACCCCGGACACCAAGTCCCACCGAAAACCCCAATTCATAGGTTTTCCACCGAAATGAGAATACAATCTCAACCTTTGGATCCAACGATCCCAAATGCCCGATTAAACAACCTCGGGGGATGCCAAACCGCAATTAATTCCTAATTGCCACAATTAAAAATCCATCAAGGATTAATACAACACCGGGATTAACACCATAAATCCACGGACATCACAATTATCCCCCACTAATAAAATTTCGTCCTCGAAATTTGCATCGGCACACTCTACCTAGCACCAGGACTACACAACAAGGTAAAGCCACAACTCCGATTCTGGACCACAATAGAATCGAATTGTTAACTGCGAGAACACCAATCTCCCACCAAGCTCTACAATAGAGCAAATGCTAAAACCAAAGCAACCCGAAAGATAACAACATACCTCGGCGTGAATCGTCCCGGAAGTCAGTCCATCATGACTGCAAATCAAACAGAACCCCATTGGTTCTAACATAGATATCTCTCAATGATATCCACCATTCGCCCACGATGCTTAACACACATCGTTAAGGTGGGAACCACTAGTATACAATCAGTATACTCCAGGAAAAATCCGGTCTCGCTTTCCCGATTATCTCCTCCAAAGGAGTAGTTGCAACACTTGCAATCCGGATTGGGCAAACCACGGTCACTAACCAAACAAAACACATCACCACAGAAATCTAAAACAAGGTGTTCCAAGAAATTCCATCTTGGTCCAAAACACACTATCGAGACTCCACAAGGTCTCAAGTTCCACAGGGGACATGCAAGACAAACAATTGCATTCCCAAACACGTGTCAACCATGACACTAAACAAATCCGAATCCTGGCCATCCCTCATTTGTCCTGGGATTCAACAATCCTTAAACAGGAAGGCTATCGAATTATCCAACAAGAACTACCATGGTTCCAAAACACGACAATCCCTCCTCAGGGAAAGTCAAACAGACCTCACGATTATTCCTCAGAATACATCGTGCCATCGAGATTACGAATCTCAATTTGTCACAATCCCCCACCGGAGATCTCTCAAACCAAGTACACTAATCCGACGTTCAACAAGGAACGAAATGGAGTTGGCATTCGTATACATACACGGGTATACATGCCTAAGCACCAACAAAACAGGCACACTCAAGGCAATAGACTCGGGTATCTCTAAGCATACCCAAAGTCCCAAAATCTGCTGACAAACCTCGATCATTCTCACTCCACGGAGCCAAAGCCAAAGGGTGTGATTTCAACATCAACATCACACAATCAAAACAACGAATCTCCCAAAAGATTCAACCGGCAGGTATCTCAATACCGCGTTTCCCAAAGAGGATATTGTCATGAATCCATGACCCTCCAACCTCGAACCACCGTCCGGAAAACTGGATATACATACCAACATATATCTCGGAACCAAAATATGCAATAGGTTCAAATAGTGCATCGAAGCCACTATCATCAAATCGAAACTCGTATACACCATGTATACTCAAACAACGATGCCCTATACTATTGCCATAGTACTCCACACTCAAGCATCACCCCAGAGACGTCTCCTCAAACGTCTCACTGGAAGTACGAAGCCATTACCTAGCCCAACACTAGTAGGGCTTACCCTGGTTGATTCACGATCAACCCTCAACCAAAACTAGCTGCCTACATGACAGTACAATCCAAATCTCTCCAAGAGATAAAGTCAATATAGTGGTGTTACCCCACTAACTATACCACACAATTACAATTGTGTCTTCCGTCGCATACCACATGCAAAGATGCTCAACCAGAGCTAACAACGACTTGTCGACGCTCATGTTGGTATCCCAACAAAATTGAGTCGTTCCAAACAAACCTCCTAAAACATTTGACGTATAAACGTCTCCTCGAGGTATTCCCTGCCTCAATTATCAATCCACAAAGAGACTACAAAAGTCTACCAAAGGTCCTTATCGTATCATCATACGATTCACTGAACTCGAATCCAACGAGCAGTACAATGGCAATCAAAAGCACGCTATAACATTGCCGCGATATCAGGCTAATAAGCGCTGCCTCTAAAGGCTCGTATCAAGCCTACCAACGTCTCATACGTTCCACCCAGTATACCATACCGTAACATCCATTTAGAGTAGTGGGTCATCACCCAAAATCTCTCTAAAACCAAAGCATTATGGACATCCCGGTGTCCTTGCTCAACCACGAAGCAATCCTAATTCATTAGGACTTATCCCACACCTTCAGGGTGGGTGTGACTACTCCTACCGTAGATCACAACAACAAGCGAGTAGTTCCTCCATGACTACCCTTACCACTAATCACTTGGCCTAAGCCAAACCAGCGAGTATACCCAAGGGTATCATTACTCGAACAATATGTACACCAAAAAGTGCGGCGGTACTATCCCTGTACGATGCACCCAATAATTCTTCGAGCAACTTGCTCGGCATAATGGTCTCGTCAACTAGTGACCCAAACACTACCATATGTCCACCAAAGGTACTCAACCATACAACTCAATACATAACATAAATGTATCAACCATCAAAACGACGCTACACGTCTACATAGAACATCAACTATGTCATCGTCATCTCGTGACGGCATATGTCAACATATGACATCCAATTAACATCGTCAAACGTATGACGGTACATGTCAATACACGACATCCACAATCTCATCGTCAAACACATGGCATATATAGCAACACGTAGTATCCACAATAATGCTAACAAAAGTAATACGCCATACCTCATCGCTATCAAGATAGCGGAATACCTGTATCCATCGTCCACCAGCGGTACACAAGTAGCATCCATCGCTCGTAAGCGACATAATCCAGCGCTATGCACATAGCGGTATAACCCATCGCTATAGGATCAGCGGCATGATCTCTCGTCATAGAGTCAGCGGCATAATACATCACTATAGATATCCGACGGTATGAACCATCGCCATAGGTGTAGCGGGATGACCCGTCGCTATGTAATATCCGGTGGCACGAATCATCATCAATAGAATACCCGGCGGCATGAACCATCGCCAATAGACTAGCGGAATGAGACATCGCTATCATCGCTATCAATATATCTGGCGGCATGAACCATCGCCAATCAATATAGCGGAATGAACCATCGCTATCAATACACATGGCGGCAAGAACCATCGCCAGTCAATATAGCGGAATGAACCATCGCTATCAATGTACATGGCGGCATGAACCATCGCCAATCAATACAGCGGAATGAACCGTCGCTATCAATATACATGGCGGCATGAACCATCGCCAATCAATATAGCGGAATGAACTGTCGCTATCAATATACATGGCGGCAAGAACCATCGCCAGTCAATATAGCAGAATGAACCATCGCTATCAATATACATGGCGACATGAACCATCACCAATCAATATAGCGGAATGAACCGTCGCTATCAATACACATGGCGGCAAGAACCATCGCCAATCACTATAGCGGAATGAACCATCGCTATCAATATACATGGCGGCATGAACCATCGCCAATCAATATAGCGGAATGAACCATCGCTATCAATATACATGGCGGCATGAACCATCGCCAATCAATATAGCCGATCCCTAGTCATTGTCACGGTAGTGTATTTTAATGCTCCTCACTTAAATAAAACATGCGGTACTCCCACCCCTCTCTTCTCATATAGGCGGCATAGAATAACCTCGCTTAAATGGACATGCGGTACTCCCACCCCTCGCCTCACATTTTAGCGGCAAATATTCTTTCCTCGCCTCATATGATAACCACGCTTCAATGTGACATGCGACGCTCCCACCCCTCGCTTCACATTTTAGCGGCACTAAACAATAAATAGCGGCAAGCATTTAAAATCATCACTCATCCATAACAATGACTCATGGGACATTCACCAGGTATTCCACATACACCTGCAATCACAAAGCATATGCCATATCCAATATACATCAACATGAGTGTATTTTAATGCACCTCGCACAAATGCGACATGCGGCGCTCCCACCCCTCGCTTCAACATTTGGCGGCAAAGCATTAAAATCATCACTACATGTACACATGCAACCACAATGCATAATTCCATGATGTATATAAAATGCAGGTTACCGTTTTGTGTCTTTCAACCCTGGCCTTAGCCTTTCGCGTCATAGTGTTCCTACAGGAACAATCACAAACCATGAGCATACGATAATCCATATTCCCCACAATATGATTATAATGAGTAAATGCATAAACTACGAGTACAAAGTACTTCCCGTATTCCAATGCATTTCAAAATGCTCCCTTTGGTTGCCCCTGTGTCACAACTCACAATCATAATCAACAGGTTATATTATGATTCTATAGGTGTCATGACATATAATCGTTTCATTATGATCACATATCACTAATGCACATAAGCCAAATAGTTGTGCCACACAACACGAACTACTATCATGCCTAAATATGTGCTACCCATCCTTATCAGCATGTTCCAGGCCCTCAACAGCCCCAAAGAGCTAACCACTGCTCTGATACCACTAATGTAAGGACCCCGTGCCCTTAACCCGTTATTAGTGTATTAATCCATAACCCTGGTGCATATAATCATACTATCAGGGAAGAAAACATATGCAAGTGCAACATCCTGTGCTACCCAGAAAATTTCTTGCATTTAAACCACATAATATTCGAATTCCCCAACCATGATTATCCATATAGCATGCACTCATATAATACACTAACATACTCTTAGTTCATTTATCAATTCTATATCTAATTGCATGCAAACCATAAATGAACAGAGGAGAGCCGTAGCCCGTTATACATTCCATATACACGTAATATGTACTCACATAAGAGTACCCAATGAATGAGCGTGTATCTAATGTATAAAACACTCCGCTGGATACCGTTACTGGTGTTCCGATCCTGGAAGCACCTCTCAAGCGCAACTCGATCTCGACTCTGGATCTGAGCGCCTGTCCATCCAGCTCTGGTACCTCAATCCTGGGAGTACTTCAATCAACAGCCCGAGCTCAACTCCAAAGCTGCTGCTACACATGTACCACCTGCCCCAACAGAGACAGCCCCCACACGGGATGAGCATACCAATATCCCAATCCAATAACCACGACAATACAATTCATAATTTACAATACTGTAAATGCTATGAAATACAAAATATACTCCCTGGATGGCATCATCCTCATCCGGGGTTTCCTGTACTGTCCCTGTTCTCAAAACACTGAAAGCATCAAATTCCCAAAGGCCAGTTAATCATTACATTGATTAACAATTCTACGAGCCATGTACCAATGTCATAAACAATACATCAAATCATTAAACAATGATTATAAACAATCCATGTTCCTCACTTATGGTTTCCTGTCTCCATTTCATTGCTCGCTCTACAATAGCAGCATCCCAATTTCCACGCATGCTCGATGGCAGCGGCATCGTAATCGATGTTCGCTCACAGGCGACAACATCCCAATCATTGCTCGCTCAAAAGTGGCGCCATGCAATTCTCAATGCATATATAGACATTTAAAGCAAGTACAATAAACCATGCATTTCAATCTCCGTCTATTGTTAATACCATGTGTCGTGCATTTCCACACACATTCATTGCAATAAAGTATAACAAGCATTCAACAATTGCAATTATATTAAGGGCTATGCTCGTACGTCAATACGTACCTTATGTTTCCATAGTTCGAATCCAAACGTTGCCTCAGTCCCGAGGTCCGATGAAGAAATTGTTGGGATATGCCCTAAGACAAGTCATTAGATGATTGTTTAAGACTTACAATGTTTATGGTTTTATGAATGGCAATTCATTATTATATATTATTCTTTTAACTGTGCATTGTGAATTAATATATATGTTAATGTCCTTAGAATAATGTTGTATTATTCTTAAAGATGTCCCTAGTCAAGTATTATCATGAATAGGGATAATGATAATACGTAGAGACTAGTATATGTTGATCGATGAATTGTTCATTGATATGAGATATCAAATCAACATATGGGTACATGTTAGAGAACGATGTACTGGACAGACCCACCATGAGAATGCAACATGGATAGTTATATGATCGTCATATGCAATTCTCATAGTGATAATAATGTATGTAATCCTTACGACTTGTGATCATCAGAGATCCCAACATAAGGAGTTATGTATCTTGATATCGTCAAACGTTACCCGTAACAGGGTATACTATAAAGGCGACTATTGGATACACTAGGAATTATGTAGAGGGATGTTGACTGATCGAGATAGGATTTTTCCCTCCTATATAACAGGAGATGTGTTTGGCCCTTGATCAAGTGAGAATTAAAATGCGTGGCCATGCTCGAATGAGTCGATATGAGATATCGAGCTTATTCGTTTATTCTAGTTCTACTTGGGGATCAAGAAATAAAGATTGGATATACGAGTATGACAATTCCATGACTCGTGTTCAATCTAAACACAAAGGACAAAGGGATTAAGTTACATGATTAATATTATCACAAGTTCTAAAGGTTATGTCGAGTCATTGACATTCTCGTAATTTGGGTAGCATCGATGTGTTGCTAGATACCGCTCAATGCTTGCGACATAAAATGAGATTTTATATCACTGCCAACATTACGAGATCCTATCGGGTCGCACAAAAGATTAAATCGATAAGGGAAATTAAATTCATTGGATGAATTAATTAATTAAGAAGAGTCTTAATTAAGTGATTAAAGAGTTTTAATTAAATCATGGGTTTGGGCCCATAAGACTTTAAGAAAGTCTTGAACCTTAATTAAAAGCCTTATAATATAAATAAGAGGTTTTGATTAATTGTTAATGATACTTTCATATCATTGTTTTGAGATCAAACCCTAGCCTCCACACAAGTAAAAGCTCTCGGCCGAATCACTTGAACTCTCGGCCTCCTTCAAGTCGTGTAGTTCTTGGTGGTTTTCGAGCCATCATTCGATTGTGAATCGAGTTTGCTTCGTGTATTGGTTCAAGAATAAGTCTAGCAACTTGTTCTTGAACATCCCTTTCGATTTGATCGTGTGGATACCGTAGAGACGAAGGTGAAAACTTTCGTTTGTGACTCGGAGTTTGTTGGACGTGCTGCTCCGTGGAATCTGCTTCAAACACGCTACAAGGGTGAGACCTTCGTATACCTTAATCCGATATGATACCCTATGTATAGATCCGGTGTTAGTAATCCATAAAAATTTTATTCCGCTGCGTTGTATGCTCATGGATTGCTTACAGTGGTACAGAGCCGTGTATAAGGCTCATATCGGATTTATGTGATTAAATTGTGTTAATCATATTAGAATTAATATTGCATGCTATTAAAACTGTTTAAATTCATATATGATATGAAATTAATTTTAGTTTATGAAAATCATCGTAATAATTGTATTTGATATAATTGGCGAATAATAATATTTATTGAGCATCAAATTTCGGCCATCACCATCACAAATGACACGACGGCTAGCCACATGAGGGCTAGGGTTTTCGAACCCTTGGCTCGAGATGGATTAGTCGTTGTGGCTAATAATTGTGCATGTAAGTGTCGAAAATTAATTAGGGTTTGGAACCCATTGGACGTGACGGCTAGCTCATGACGGCTAGGGTTTCGAACCCTAATAGCCGTGCATGGCTCGGCCATCATCGCCTTATTTTCTAAAGTTTTGATGCTTGGATGAGTTTTGAACTCCTTGACTCGATAATGGTTCACGCATGCATGGATTAGTAACTTTACCACATGAGAGCAAGGTTTTTCGAACCCTTAGCTCGAGATGGTTGAGCGAACCCCGTGCATGGCATGACCGTGACTCGTGGCTAACACATTCCAGCGTTTGAAACAAGATGGCTCGATAAAAACCATAAGGGTGCGAGGCGGCTAGGGTTTGGAACCCTAGCGCCGCCGCCGCACGAGCCAAGGCTCGGCCATGGGCTAGGGTTTCGAACCCTAGGCCCATCAATGGTCCAGCCGAGTGCTTCATGGTTCGAACCATGGTGGTTCGTGTCTTAGTCGCTTTCGTTCGTGGCATGTGATGTCCCGAGCGTACGATAATTTTTCAAAAATTATATTACAGTTTTAATTAGAATTAAATTTAAAATGTTTAGAATTTAATTAATTAAATGTTAATGCATGCTTTATGTGTTGTTTGAGCATGGTGCGTGGTTATAGCCCTTTGACCTATTAGATAGGATTTGTGGATGTTTGTAATTTATAATACGACCTGCGTGTCGTGCCTTTCTCTATTTCATTCTAAATGTAATCCCTCCCCTATGTTCCCCTCGAATGTGAATCGAGGAATTCTATATCTTGTAAATAGTGTAGTTTATTTTTATTGATGGTGATCAATGAAGATGGAGCATCGTGCCGGGATGAGGAGGCCATTCACAAATTGGAGCCAAAGGAAGGTGCTTGTGAAGTTACCTTAGGTTGACTCATATGATTTTCTCATTGGCTTGAGAAAATCATTAGTAGGGGCTATAACCATATTACGTTTTAATTATGTATGTTGATGCATGATTTATCTTATGTTTTAGTTTGATAATAGTATTACACATATATGTAGATATGTATACAACTATATGTAGTGGACATATTTTAAATTATCAAATTAATCATGAGATCAATAAATCCCTCTAAAATATTAAGTTTTAGATGCCTTCCAAATAAAAGTACTCGTCAATAACTTCGATTGTACATGTGTGGGTTTGCCAAAGCAAAGCACCGTGGCAATCTTAGTAAGGCGCGAAAGGATAAAAGTGATATCCGTTATACTTTAAATTGGGTACGACTTAACTAGGTTATCTCAATAGGATTGGGAACTTAGAGGCATGGGTTGGATTATAATTCATTTGATGAATTGAACAAAGTGTTGTTCGTCCAACTATCCAAGAATTATATGTGATATAATTGACAAAGTGTTGTCTACCTAAATAACCGAGTCTTGGGCGATTAGCCAAAGCTAACTCAAGATTAGGTGAAATATGGATCTTGGCCCACTAAAGGTTTTGAGGGTTGATATTTTTTTAAACAAAATAGTGGGAGTATCATTTAATATAAGACCATGTTAAATGATTTAAATCATAAACTTATTTTGCATATTTATATTGTAGATATCCATGGCAACTAACAACGTTACTAGCACTTTATCACTGCGATCGGTCCTTGAGAAGGACAAATTAAATGGGACGAATTTCCTAGACTGGCATAGGAACTTGAGGATAGTCCTCAAACAAGAAAAGAAACAATATGTCCTAGAGGAACCCTTACCTGCTGAGGAACCTCCCCTAACGGCTACAAGAACCGAAAAAGATGCTTACAAGAAGCATCAGAGTGACGCACTTGATGTTGGGTGCCTCATGCTTGCCACCATGAACTCTGAGCTTCAGAAGCAACATGAGGAAATGGAGGCGTTCGATATGATCGAACACTTAAAGCAGTTGTACCAACAGCAAGCAAGACAAGAGAGGTATGACGTCTCTAAGGCGTTATTTCAGTGCAGGATGGTAGAAGGAAGCTTAGTTGGAACTCATGTGCTCAAGATGATTGGGTACATTGAGAATCTGGACAAGCTGGGTTTTCCGTTGGACCAAGAGTTGGCCACCGATGTGATCTTGCAATCGTTGCCTGAGAGCTTCAGTCAATTTGTAGTAAATTACAATATGACTGACATGGAAAAGACTCTACCACAATTGCTTGGTATGTTGAGAACATATGAAGCAAATACTAAGAAGACTAAGGCCACAAATGTCCTTATTGTGAATAAGGGCAAAGGAAGGGCCAAAGCTAAAGGCAACAAGAAAGCAAAGAAAGTCTTTGCTAAATCTAAGCCAAAGTCTTCTGCACTGAAACCAAAGGGAGGGATAGCAAAGGAAGGGAACTGTTTCCATTGCGGTGAGACCGGCCATTGGAAAAGGAACTGCAAAGTATATCTGGAGGATCTAAAGAAAGGAAGTGTGACTTCCGCTTCAGGTATTTTTGTTATAGAAGTCAATTTATCTACTTCTTCATCATGGGTATTAGATACTGGATGTGGATCTCACATTTGTGTAAATGTGCAGGATCTCAAAAGGAGTAGGACATTGGCGAAAGATGAAGTTGATCTCCGAGTTGGAAATGGAGCAAGAGTTGCTGCATTAGCTATAGGAGATTATCATTTAGCTTTACCTTCTGGTTTATCACTGATTTTGAAAGATTGTTATTTTGTGCCTTCTATTACTAAAAACATAATATCTATTTCTTGTTTGGACAAGTATAGTTTTTCATTTATAATAAAGGACAATTGTTGTTCTTTTTATTTAAATGATATGTTTTATGCTAGTGCACAAATGGTGAATGGTCTTTATGTATTAAATCTTGATATGCCTATCTATAACATAAATACTAAAAGGATTAAAAATAATGATTGTAATCCGACTTATCTCTGGCACTGTCGCTTGGGCCACATAAACGAGAACCGCATATCTAAACTTCATAAGGATGGAGTATTAGATTCATTTGATTTTGAATCATATGAAACATGCGAATCTTGTTTAATGGGCAAGATGACTAAAGCCCCTTTCAAGGGACATGTTGAAAGGGCAAATGTTTTATTGGGACTAATACATAGTGATGTATGTGGACCAATAAGTACACAAGCTAGAGGTGGTTTTCAATACTTCGTTACATTTACTGATGACCTCAGTAGATATGGGTATGTGTACCTAATGAAACATAAGCATGAAACCTTTGAAAAGTTCAAAGATTTCAAGAATGAAGTACAAAACCAACTTGGCAAGAGTATCAAAATCCTTCGATCAGATCGAGGAGGAGAATACTTAAGCCAAGAGTTTCATGACTATCTAAAGGAGTGTGGGATAGTCCCACAACTCACTCCTCCGTATACTCCACAATGGAATGGTGTATCCGAGAGGAGAAATCGAACCTTGTTAGACATGGTTAGATCAATGATGAGTCATGCAGATCTTCCGATATCGTTTTGGGGACACGCTCTAGAAACAGCGATTTTCTTACTGAACCGTGTTCCATCTAAATCAGTGGAAAAGACACCATATGAGATATGGACTGGGAAGCGTCCTAGTATGTCTTTTATGAAGATTTGGGGTTGTGAGGCTTTCGTTAGACGTCACGCCACTAACAAACTTGGACCCAAATCTGATAAGTGTTTATTTGTGGGGTATCCTAAGGAAACGAAAGGCTACTATTTCTATTATCCCACCGAGAACAAAGTAGTTGTTGCTCGGACTGGTGTATTTCTTGAAAGAGAATTTATTTCTAGAAAAACCAGTGGGAGAAAAATAGAACTTAGTGAAGTTCAACCACAAGAAAACACTGAACCTGAGATTGAGATGGAAACAGAGCAGGCACCACAAACTGTTGTGGAAGAAGTACCTGCTCAAGAGACACAAGCCCAGCGTAGGTCTGTAAGAGAACACCGGGAGCCACAGAGATATGGATTTCTTGTGACTCAACAAGGTGACTTACTACTTATTGATGAGGATGAGCCGTCATCTTATCAACAAGCTATAATGGGCAATGATTCTGAGAAATGGCAAGAGGCCATGAAATCTGAGATGGAAGCCATGTATGCAAACCAAGTATGGACTTTGGTTGATCCACCTGAAGGGGTACGACCCATAGGGTGCAAATGGATTTTCAAGAAAAAGACCGATATGGATGGTAACGTACAAACCTATAAAGGTCGGCTGGTTGCAAAAGGATTCAAACAAATTCATGGTATTGACTATGATGAAACCTTTTCACCAGTGGCCATGGTTAAATCCATTAGGATCTTACTTGCAATAGCTGCATTTCATGATTATGAAATCTGGCAGATGGATGTCAAAACAGCTTTCCTTAATGGAAATCTTCTCGAGGATGTGTACATGACACAGCCCGAGGGTTTTGTCGATCCAAAGGATGCTGGAAAGATATGCAAGCTACAACGATCCATTTATGGATTGAAGCAAGCTTCTCGGAGTTGGAATCGTCGTTTTGATGATGCAATCAAAGAGTTTGGTTATATCAAAAATGAAGATGAACCTTGTGTCTACAAGAAGGTCAGTGGGAGCATAATCATTTTCCTAGTGTTGTATGTAGATGACATACTTCTTATTGGAAATGATATCCCTCCTTGCAATCTGTAAAGATTTGGCTAGGGAACTGCTTTTCGATGAAAGACTTAGGAGAAGCCACCTATGTATTAGGAATCAAGATCTATAGAGATAGATCGAGAAGGCTTCTTGGTCTAAGTCAAAGTACATACATAGACAAGGTGCTTAAAAGGTTTAGCATGCAAGAATCCAAGAAAGGATTCGTGCCTATGACACATGGTATTTATCTCTCGAAGGAACAGTGTCCTTCAACACCAGATGAGAGACAACGCATGAGTAAGATTCCATACGCGTCAGCTATTGGATCTATCATGTATGCCATGATATGTACTCGTCCCGATGTATCGTATGCTTTGAGCATGACGAGCAGATATCAAGTTGATCCAGGTGAAGGTCATTGGATTGCTGTCAAGAATATCCTAAAGTACTTGAGAAGGACTAAGGATACATTCTTGATTTATGGAGGTGAGGAAGAGCTCAATGTAATGGGTTACACTGATGCAAGCTTCCAAACTGACAAAGATGATTTTCGATCGCAATCTGGATATGTGTATTGCCTGAATGGAGGTGCTGTGAGCTGGAAGAGTTCAAAGCAAGAAACAGTAGCCGATTCTACAACGGAAGCTGAGTATATTGCTGCCTCGGATGCAGCAAAGGAAGCTGTTTGGATGAGGAAGTTCATTTCTGAACTTGGAGTGGTGCCTAGCATTAAAGATCCGATAGAACTCTATTGTGACAACAATGGAGCGATCGCATTGGCTAAGGAACCAAGATCTCACCAAAGATCCAAGCACATACTTAGGCGTTTCCATTTCATTCGAGAAATCGTTGAAAGGGGAGATGTTAAAATATGCAAAGTACCAACAGATGATAATGTATCTGACCCATTGACGAAGCCGCTGTCACAGCAGAAGCATGATCGTCATACTAGATCTCTAGGCATTAGGTATATGTCTGAGTGGTCTTAGTGCAAGTGGGAGATTTGTTGGGATATGCCCTAAGACAAGTCATTAGATGATTGTTTAAGACTTACAATGTTTATGGTTTTATGAATGTCAATTCATTATTATATATTATTCTTTTAACTGTGCATTGTGATTAATATATGTTAATGTCCTTAGAATAATGTTGTATTATTCTTAAAGATGTCCCTAGTCAAGTATTATCATGAATAGGGATAATGATAATACGTAGAGACTAGTATATGTTGATCGATGAATTGTTCATTGATATGAGATATCAAATCAACATATGGGTACATGTTAGGAACGATGTACTGGACAGACCCACCATGAGAATGCAACATGGATAGTTATATGATCGTCATATGCAATTCTCATAGTGATAATAATGTATGTAATCCTTACGACTTGTGATCATCAGAGATCCCAACATAAGGAGTTATGTATCTTGGTATCGTCAAACGTTACCCGTAACAGGGTATACTATAAAGGCGACTATTGGATACACTACGAATTATGTAGAGGGATGTTGACTGATCGAGATAGGATTTGTCCCTCCTATATAACAGGAGATGTGTTTGGCCCTTGATCAAGTGAGAACTAAAATGCATGGCCATGCTCGAATGAGTCGATATGAGATATCGAGCTTATTCGTTTATTCTAGTTCTACTTGGGGATCAAGAAATAAAGATTGGATATACGAGTATGACAATTCCATGACTCGTGTTCAATCTAAACACAAAGGACAAAGGGATTAAGTTACATGATTAATATTATCACAAGTTCTAAAGGTTATGTCGAGTCATTGACATTCTCGTAATTTGGGTAGCATCGATGTGTTGCTAGATACCGCTCAATGCTTGCGAAAATGAGATTTTATATCACTGCCAACATTACGAGATCCTATCGGGTCGCACAAAAGATTAAATCGATAAGGGAAATTAAATTCATTGGATGAATTAATTAATTAAGAAGAGTCTTAATTAAGTGATTAAAGGGTTTAATTAAATCATGGGTTTGGGCTCATAAGACTTTAAGAAAGTCTTGAACCTTAATTAAAAGCCTTATAATATAAATAAGAGGTTTTGATTAATTGTTAATGATACTTTCATATCATTGTTTTGAGATCAAACCCTAGCCTCCACACAAGTAAAAGCTCTCGGCCGAATCACTTGAACTCTCGGCCTCCTTCAAGTCGTGTAGTTCTTGGTGGTTTTCGAGCCATCATTCGATTGTGAATCGAGTTTGCTTCGTGTATTGGTTCAAGAATAAGTCTAGCAACTTGTTCTTGAACATCCCTTTCGATTCGATCGTGTGGATACCGTAGAGACGAAGGTGAAAACTTTCGTTTGTGACTCGGAGTTCGTTGGACGTGCTGCTCCGTGGAATCTGCTTCAAACACGCTACAAGGGTGAGACCTTCGTATACCTTAATCCGATATGATAACCTATGTATAGATCCGGTGTTAGTAATCCATAAAAATTTTATTCCGCTGCGTTGTATGCTCATGGATTGCTTACAGAAATGTGCTAAACACAATTCCAATAACTCAAAATCAATAAATAAACCCAAATTCATATGCACAAGCATGAAATTCGACCTCAATCATCCCATCACGATGATTAAATAGTAAATGGTCGATAATCGCTCCCCAAAACCCGAGGGAGGACCCCAAAATCAATTTTCCAAAATCGCCCTACCGATCGATCGGTCACCATTACCGATCGATCAGTAACTGTTCACAAAAACGATTTAAGCTACGGCTTTGCACCGATCGATCGGTCCAAGCCACCGATCGATCGCTAGCCACCCACCGATCGATCGGTCGCTTTACCGATCGATCGCTAAAGATCGAAATGACAGACCAACGCTACGCACTTGCACCGATCGATCGGTCCAAGCTATCGATCGATCGGTAGCTGTGCGAACCCGAAAATCACCATTTTTTAAAAGCTTGAAACCTTCCCAAAACATACCCAAACTTCCTCAAACTCGAAAATAACCATATACTAACACCCTGGTACACTTAACAAGGGTTATAATCCATTAAAACCCAAAACCCAAAAGATTTCAAGATTTTACAAAAATCTCCCAAAACCCAAAACTCAACCATTTAGCACAAAACCACAATCAAAAGGAAGCTAAAGGTGAGGAGAAGAAGATTACCAGCCTTTCTCTTTTTCCGCTCGGACAATAATTTACCCCGCTCTCTAGCCGACTGATCCCCTTGCAGCAGTCGGACTTGTTGCAAGAAAAGGTAGTTATCCGGCCCCTAAATCGTGTTCCCAACGATTATGGTTGAAGGGGAAAGAGGGGAAGGGTTTGGGGTGAAGGTGGCGTGAAAGAGGGGGAGGAGAGGAGATAAATGGATTCCCAATGACGGAATCCCGAGTCCAACGGGTATATATAGCAAAATACCCCAACCCACAAATACCTCCACAAATACATCATGATTCATTAAAAATCATCTGTTTTCAAAAACTCTCTCTCCAGCATCAATTCCTCATACAGGCCCCAACAAAAGCACCCCGGACACCAAGTCCCACCGAAAACCCCAATTCATAGGTTTTCCACCGAAATGAGAATGCAATCTCAACCTTTGGATCCAACGATCCCAAATGCCCGATTAAACAACCTCGGGGGATGCCAAACCGCAATTAATTCCTAATTGCCACAATTAAAAATCCATCAAGGATTAATACAACACCGGGATTAACACCATAAATCCACGGACATCACAGAACTTTGACAAGAATAATTGTGCCATCCCATCCCACGTGGTAATCGACCCTGCAGGCAACGATTGTAACCAAGATTTAGCTTTATCACGTAAAGAAAAGGGAAACAAACGTAACCTGATGGCGTCGTCAGTAACGCCATTATGCTTGAATGTATCACAAATCTCCAAGAAGTTGAAGATGTGATCATTTGGATCATCTGTAGCGGCTCCCCCAAACTGGACCGAATGTTGGATCATCTGTATGATAGCAGGCTTGATCTCGAAGTTGTTAGCCTGGATAGTCGGTCTCGTGATACTCGACAGTGATCCAGGGTTACTCCTTAGCATGCACCAAGAGATAGTACCCTGTAACAATCAACCAAAAAGAACACAAACAGTAGAAGAGTAGAGAGAAAAAAAATGAAAAATAATAAAAAAAATGACTAAACTACAGTCAACTAATCTCGTTTGATATTATTAAAACTAGTCCCAGGCAACGGCGCCAAAAACTTGATCGCTAATATTTTAAACAATTATTTCCAGTGTAGCGATTTTATACCTCAAGTGCACGGTGTCAAGTTTTAGTATAATGATAATATAAGTACGGATTGTCGAACCCAGGAGGACTAGGAAATAAGTACCAAACTCTACTAGTTTAACTATATTTAGCCTACGAAAAATGGTTATGACTAATTAACTAAATTAACTAACGAATTTAATAATAAACCCAACCAAACAATAGAGAGTGAGAATAAAATCAATAGAGACAATTATCAAGACTTTCGGTTCACCTATGTAATCCCCCACAATTCCTCTATCAGTTAAGAATTAATTCAAACAATCTAAGGTGACGAGTTTTCCTAATTCACTTGTTATACCTTGGTCCGGCTATAACAAATCTAATACTAACGTAACAATAAGCCACTCTCGTACCCTTATTGAACAATTAATATTGTAAATCGATCTATGAAAACTTCTAGCATTCGATTTTGGTAAATCTATTGCTATCACACATGTATTTGACTTTATCTCTCGATCTCAGCCTGAAATCCACGGCATAAATCACTATATCGAATTCCAATTTTATCTCTCGATCTCAATTGTAATTTAATATCATTCAAGGATGGCCAAACCCTTAAAAGCATGAAGAACAATGATCTATACGCTCAAATAAATAAGAATCAATCAAAAAACAATCAATTTAAATCATGGGTTCATAACATAGGATCCCCTAAGTCTTGATAACAAACTTAGCCTAGCAACATATTCAATATCAAATGCAAAATTATGTTTTTCAACATCAAAAGCATAAGAAAATTAAATAGAAACAAACAAAGTTTAGAAATACGTATAAATTAGCGATGTTGAATCGCGTCGTCGATCCGTAGCTCCGTCTCTCCCTTTGTTGTACTGCACGTACGTGACACCAACACCTTGCTGCCGTGCATCTACTTCAACTCCTTGCTGTTTCCGTGAAAATCCCACACTGAACTCACTTCAGAATTTTGCCCCGAACTCCTGCTCCTCTCGTTCGTTGCTGTTCCTCCCTCACGTAACTTTGTTCTCCTGTCGCTGCTCCTTCTTCCTCTTCACGTGAGTTCTTCCTCTCCTCCTTTGCACGTTGCTGCCCTTCACCTTCCTCTCTGTATGTTTCTGCACTTTCCTCTCCTCTCCTCTCTTTTCTTCTGTCTTGTTCACCCGCTTCTTCCCGTCACTTCTCTCGTCTCCCACTCTTCTCTCGATCTGCTGCTCACCTCCTCCTCCCTTCTTGACTCGTAACTCTTCTGTCTGATATCCTCTCGTCCTCTTCCTTCTGAAAACTCTCCTCACGTCTCTCCTCTGTCGTTTTTCGTAACTCCTGGCTATTGCTCACTTATCATATCTGTCGCTAACTCTTATCTGATATCTGCACGTGAATGTTTATCCCCTTTCCTGTACGTCTCCAATCCTGAATATTAAACTCCCGCTCTCTTCCAATCTCATGCCATCTAATGTATGCAATTAATTGGTCTCCTCCCCCTCACGTAAACTCACGTAACTATATCTCACTTTCCTGCCGTGTCAATTTGCTATCTACCTCTTCAAGTTACGTGTGTTGCTATATATCTCAGTCCAATTTATTTTCTTCATTGTTCGATAATTCCGGTTGTACTCGATTTGGTCATTTTTCATTAATTAAAACTCATTTTCTCCACTTTTATGTATTTGGCTAGATTCCTGAAATAAACAAATATATACCAAAACGCGTAATATTTTCCAGGAATCACTATAAAAACACCCGTAATCATATATCAAATTAAGTGTAAAATTCACACTTATCAACTCCCCCAAACTTAAACTTGATCGTCTCGAGCAAGAAATAAAATCAAAAAGTAGAGTTCAATATTGAAGTCTCAAATAAACCAATTCATAGTCAATCATGTAGCTCAGACATCTCAGTCAAGAAACCAAATAAAATTCACACTTATCAATGAGCCGTCATCCTATCAAGAAGCTATGATGGGCCCTGATTCTGAGAAATGACAAGAGGCCATGAAATCTCAGATGGAATCCATGTATGTAAACCAAGTATGGACTTTGATTGACCCACCTGAAGGGGTAAGTTCCATAGGGTGCAAATGGATTTTCAAGAAAAAGACCGATATAGATGGTAATGTACAAACCTTTAAAGGACGACTGATTGCTAAAGGTTTCAAACAAATTCATGGTATTGACTATGATGAAACTTTTTCGCCAGTTTCCATGGTTAAATCCATAAGGATCTTACTTGCAATAGCTGCATTTCATGATTATGAAATCTGGCAAATGGATGTCAAAACAGCTTTCCTTAATGGAAATTTACTTGAGGATGTGTACATGACACAACCCGAGGGTTTTGTCGATCCAAAGGATGCTGGAAACATATGCAAGCTACAACGATCCATTTATGGATTAAAGCAAGCTTCTCGGAGTTGGAATCTTCGTTTTGATGATGCAATCAAAAAGTTTGGTTTCATCAAGAACGTAGATGAACCTTGTGTCTACAAGAAGGTCAGTGGGAGCATAATTATCTTTCTAGTGTTGCATGTAGATGACATACTTCTCATTGGAAATGATATCCCTGCCTTGAAATCTATAAAGATTTGGCTAGGGAATTGCTTTTCTATGAAAGACTTGGGTGAAGCCACCTACGTATTAGGTATCAAGATCTTTAGAGATAGATCAAGAAGATTACTTGGCCTAAGTCAAAGTACATACATAGATAAAGTGCTAAAACGGTTTAGCATGCAAGAATCAAAGAAAGGATTCGTGCCTATGACACATGGAATATATCTCTCGAAGGATCAGTGTCCTTCAACACAAGATGAGAGACAACGCATGAGTAAGGTTCCATATGCATCAGTTATTGGATCTATCATGTATGCCATTATATGTACTCGTTCCGATGTCTCGTATGCTTTGAGCATGACGAGCAGATATCAAGTTGATCCAGGTGAATGTCACTGGATCGCTGTCAAGAATATCCTGAAGTACTTGAGAAGAACTAAGGATACATTCTTGATTTATGGAGGTGAGGAAGAGCTCAATGTAATAGGTTACACTGATGCAAGCTTCCAAACCGACAAGGATGATTTCCGATCACAATCAGGATATGTGTTTTGCCTAAATGGAGGTGCTGTGAGCTGGAAGAGTTCAAAGCAAGAGGCAGTAGCCGACTCTACAACTGAAGCTGAGTATATTGCTGCCTCAGATGCAGCAAAGGAAGCTGTTTGGATCAAGAAGTTCATTTCTGAGCTTGGGGTTATGCCTAGCATACTAGATCCGATTGAACTCTATTGTGACAACAATGGAGCCATCGCATTGGCTAAGGAACCCAGATCTCACCAGCGATCCAAACACATACTTTGGCTCTTTCATTTCATTCGAGAAATCGTTGAAAAATGAGATGTGAAAATATGCAAAGTACCAACTGATGATAATGTATCTGACCCACTGACGAAACCTCTGTCACAGTAGAAGCATGATCGTCATACTAGATCTTTAGGCATTAAGTACATGTTTGATTGGTCTTAGTGCAAGTGGGAGATTTGTTGGGATATGCCCTAAGACAACTCATTAGATGATTGATTTTGGCATACAATGTAATATGATTTTAATAAAGGCAATACATTATTATATATTATTCCAGTATCTGTGTAATATGACTATATATATATGTTAATGTCCTTAGAATAATAATGTATTATTCTTAAAGATTGTCCCTAGTCAAGTATTATCATGAATTAGGATAATGATAATGCTTTGAGACTAGTATGTATTGATTGATAAATTGTTCATGGATATGAGATATCAAATCAACACATGAGTGCATGTTAGAGAATAATGTACTGGACAGACCCACCATGAGAACGCTACATGGATAGTTATATGAATGTCATAAGCAATTCTCATAGTGATAATAATGTATGTAATCCTTACGACTTAAGATCACCAGAGATCCCAACATAAGGAGTCGTGCATCTTGATATTGTCAAACGTTACATGTAACATGGTAAACTATAAAGACAATCATTGGATACACCACGAATTATGTAGAGGGATGTTGAGTGATCAAGATAGGATGTGTCCCTCCTATATAACAGGAAAAGTGTTTGGGCCCTTGATCAAGTAAGACTAAAATGCATGGTCATGCTCGAATGAGTCGATATGTGATATCGAGCTTATTCGTTTATTCTAGTCAACTTGGGGATCAAGAAATAAAAGATTGAACTATACGAGTATGACTATTCCATGACTCATGTTTAATCTAAACACATAGGACAAAGGATTAAGTTACATGGTGAATATTATCATAGGCCATAGGTTATGTCGAGTCAATGACATTCTTGTAACTTGGGTAGCCTTGATGTGTTGCTAGATACCACTCATTGCTTGTAATATAAAATTAGATTTTATGTTACTGCCAACGTGCAAGATCCTAACGGATCGCACAAAAGATTAAATCGATAAAGGGAGATATAATTCATTGGATGAATTAAGTTGATTAGGAAGAGTCCTAATCATATAATAATAATATGTTATATTATTATGGGCTAATTTTATACATATATATGAGATATATATATAAAATTGGATATGCACATACGGAGGTAATAATGGGATGGGACAGAGAGTTTTTGGAAAACCCTACTCCTAAGATTATTAGCCGCCTAACATACGTGTAAAATATAAGTCTGCATTAGGTTTGATCAGAAGTTAATTAAGAATTAACAAATGCGAAACCTAGCAGACTACTTATGATAAAAGAGCCGTCACTTTATTTGGCGTCGCTCATTCCTTTCACGGTTGAAGATCAAGTCTAGCAACTTGTTCTTCAACATCCCTTAGTCGATTCGATCGTGTGGATACCGGAGAGGCAAAACTTGAAAAGTTTTGCTCCTGAATCGAGGACGCGTGGACGTGCTGCTTCGTGGATTCTGCTCAAGCACGCTACAAAGGTATAACTCTTGACACCCAATATGAACACCCGTATAGGTCCTCGGTTGGGAATCCAAATGTTTATTATTCTGCTCCGTATTTGCATGTTGGATTCCTTACACTATCGGCACCAAGTCGCGATCGATCGCGACCTGCGATTTTCCAAAAAATAGTTTGTAACAATGGTGTTTTCCACTCCAAATTTAAAACCAACACCCCCACACCTCAAATACTCCAATTAAAACCAATAAAACACCAAAAACAAACTTTAAGATTTTACCAAAATCCCCCAAAATCAAAACCCAACACAAAACTTAACCAAAAACCACAATACCACAATCAAAACGAAGATAAAGGTGAGGGGAAAGAGATTACCAAGTTATCTTCGCGCAATTCCGCTCCCAAGTCGAGCCTTGCTCGATTTTTGCTTCCAAGGAGAAAAAAGGTGAAAAGGGTTGGGATTGGGGAAGGGAGAAGTGAGAGAGAGAGAAATGCAAAGCCAAAAATGGTTAAACACCGAGTCCACTTGGTATATATAGTATCAGGGCTCAAAAATCCTGAGTCCTCCACAAATACATCATGACTCAATAAAAATTATCTGTGTACAATAATTACCTCTCAATCTCAATTTCCATTACCAGCCCCAACACAAAGCACCCCAGACCCCAGATCCCACCAAAAACCCAATTCCAAGGTTTATCGCCACTATGAGAATACAATCCCAATCCTTGGATCCGAAATCCCACATACCGGATTTAAAATACTCGGGAGTCCCAACACCGTAATTAATTTATAATTGCTACAATTAAAATCCATTAAGGATTATTATCACACCGGGATTTATCACCATTAATTCCCGGACATCACAATGTTGAAACAAGGAACACAAGTACGACATTGGTACTGGAAATGAGATCGAGCCATTGAATGAGGATGTTCCTACGAGCAAGATACTAGTATTGGTAGAGAGTAACATGATTTATACAAATAGATACACATTTATTCATTTAATGCTCGTCTATGAGCATAGTGATATGTGTATATGAGTTGTATAAATGTCTTCGACATTCTTTTCCTTTGGGCATTGCATGCAAATTATTTAAGAGTAAATTAACATAATGAATTGAGAATATGATTAGTGCATTATAAGGTGTATACATATGCAAATTGAATTGTGTCAGGAATCGTGTTTACAGGGAATTGAGGCAAAAATTTTAATAGAAGTCATGCAATAATTAAGGAACATGTAATGGGATTTAAATGTTGACACAAATAAACGAGAAAATTGCACTAATGATGAGATTAGGATTTAAGGTCCTACATTAGTGGTATCAGAGCAGTGGTTAGCTCTTTGTGTTGTATACGGACTGAGAGGTATGTTGAGAGAATTGATTAGCACAACATTTATGCATGATTTCGGTTATGTGCATAGTATAATATGAGGTAATGGAAATTGGTGTTATTGCTAACCATGATGGTCACATGATCTTATGGATTACGAAGAATGTGATATTGAGAAATAAGCTACGATGCCAATGAACATACGCACTGGAAGTTACATTGTTTGAGGAGTGCAATAAGCCGGTAACTTATGTAAGTAGTATATCATTGATTTGACTGTTGAGGTAGTAAGTATGTATCGTTGGATGAACGACAAATGATATACTTGTTGATAGTAATTTGATGTTGTGTTTAGTAAAAGAATAAATGAATTTTGATTGGAGTTGTTTGCATGTTTATCTGCATACAACGCTAAGAAATCTGATTTTATAGGAATTTCGAAAAATGATAAATGAGATATGCTGTCTGAGGACAGGTAATGGTGGACAGTATTTTGTTGTTGATATGTGACAACAGATGATGAAATGATCGGGATATGATTACGTTGTGATTATGATAATGCAGGTATGTGTGAATTTATACACATGCATTGATATTGAATTGTTACCAAAAATAGAATAGAATGTAGGTATATGTTTTTATTTTTCTTGCGAGGTACTTGGATTGGGTTCGGAGAGACGAGAACGGATATTCCATGGAGCTTTGGCAACCGGTAGTCTCCAGTTTGATAGAGATGAAGAAAGTGTGTTGCACCCGTTCAATGACATGGCAGACTTCGATTATGTAAGGACCCCCTTGCCCTTAACCCGTTATTAGTATATTAACCCTTGTCATTAGTGCATACAATCATGTTATCAGGGGGAAAAGATTACATGCAACCCTAGCATGAAATACCATTTATAAAATTTCTTATATTATTCCATATAATGTCTAACTTTCCCCAACATAGTCCATAAACATAACATGCACCCTTATACATTCACTAACATACTCTCAATTCATTTTGCAATTCCTAAATAATTGCAACACATAAATGAAAAGAGAAAGGCCATTGCCTTCTTTATACAACCCATATACACATAATAGTGCTCACAAGCGAGCATCGAATAAGTATACGTGTATCTAATGTATAAACTATCATGCTCAATACCATATCTAGTACTTCGTTCCTGGAAGCACCTCCAATCAACAGCTCGGGCTCAACTCCAAAGCCATTGCTGCACCTGTACCACCTGCCCCAACAGAGACAGCCCCCACACGGGGTGAGCATACCAATACCACAAATCAAATAAGCACAATAATGCAATTCATAATTTACTCAATGTAAAGACTATGAATATTTAAAGACACTCCCTGGATGACATCATCCTCATCCGGGATCCCCTGTGCTATTCATGTTCTCAAAATAACCAAATCATCAAATTCCCAAATGCCAGTTAATCATTACATTGATTAACTAATCCATTGCCCATATACCGATACCATAATCAATAATATCAAATCATTAAACAATGATTATAGGTATTCCATATATTTCACTTTCTATTCCGTCGCTCGCTCTACAATAGCCGCGTCATAATCGATGTTCGCTCAACAGCGACAACATCCCAATCATTGCTCGCTCAAAGGCGGCACCATATAATTCTCAATGCACCTCAAGTGATTGCAACAATAATATATTATTCATGCACAACAATTGCAATAATATATTTAAAGCTATGCTCGTAAGCTATACGTACCTTATAATTCTGTAGTTCGAGTCCAACCTTGCCTGAGTCCCACGACCCGAAGAATTATGTGCTAACACATAAATAACTCACAATCAAACACAAGCATGCAACCACGTGCTCAAGCACGTTCACACCAAACCTATCGTCAATCCATGGAGATTAACCATTTTAAAAGACCCCGATTAAGCATGCATAATACCCAAAAAATATTCCAATTTATGTGTTCAAAGGTTAGCCAATTACTAAATCGAGTACTTCCATATCTTTAATAAAATTTGGGTCCAACCACTCCAATTTCATAGTGTAGCATTCCCATTGGAATGTAAACAATGCCCCGAAAACTGGCTATTTAAACCCCAAATCCAAAATTCCAAGTTTTAAAACAAATAGTGAAAAAAACACTATTCAGCAAGCCGCGATCGATCGCCAATCACGCGCGATCGATCGCGCAACTCTACTGCCAAGCAGAACCATCTCGCGATCGATCGCCAAGTCTTGGCGATCGATCGCCAGACACCTCGCTATCGGTCGCTGAGACTTAGCGATCGATCGCCGCACTGTTGGTCTTCCCAAAAATTTCAGTTTAATGTCGCGATCGATCGGCACCAAGCCGCGATCGATCGCGACCTGCGGGTTTTCGAAAAATTCGAGCTTTAATGGTGTTTTTGACACCCAAACTCAAAACTAACACCCCTAACTCCTTCAACACCTCCACTACACCATTTATAACCAATAACAACACTAAAAACTCAACTTTGAATTTTTACCAAAAAACCCAAATTTCCAAACCCAACACTATACTCCACCAAAATGCACAATATTACTATCAAATCGAAGAAGAAGGCGAGGGGAAGGAGATTACCTACTTTACTTCGAGAAATCCGGCTCCTAAATCGAGCTTCCAGCCATTTTTCCTCCAAAGGAAAAGAAAGGGGTTTGGGGGAGAGGGGTTTGAGCGTGGAGAGAGAAAGAGAGAGAGAGATATATCGTGCAAAATGACGAAATACCGAGTCCACTTGGTATATATAGTAACAAGGCTCCAAAATACCAATACCTCCACAAATACATCATGACTCATTAAAAATCATCTGTTTTCAAAACTCTCTCTCTAATTCTCAAATTCCTATACCAGCCCCAATACAAAGTACCCCGGTCCCCAGATCCCACCAAAAACAAAATTCCAAGGTTATCACCATGATGAGAATACAATCTCATCCCTTGGATCTAACGACCCCAAGTACCGGATTTAAAATCCTCGAGAGTCCCAATTCCGCAATTAATTCGTAATTGCCATAAATAAAATCCATTAAGGATCTTTACCACTCCGAGATTAACACCATTAATTCCCGGGCATCACAATTATCCCCCACTAGTAAAATTTCATCCTCAAAATTTGCACGGCGTACTCCACGCATTGCCGAGACTACAAAATCCAAATGGATTTACATCGTCGAATCATGAACATTTCATGAACGACACACCAACCGCGAGGATACCGACCTCGCACCAAAACCTGGAATGGGGTAAACCTCCCAAACCATCACAGTCGCAACAGAACATGAGCATACCCCAATGTTAACCACCCAAAAGCAGTTGGTCAACCCTAACAACTAACCAAACGAATCATTCATGATTCCAAAATGGATATCACCCCAATGATATCTCCATGACATGGCCAACGATGTTAAACATACATCGTTACCAAAGTGACCACCAGTACACAACAGTGTACCTAAATCACATACGGTTTCCATTTTCCAAATTCCATATCCAACAGAGGAGTAGTTGCACCACCTTGTAACACGGATCGGGCAACTTACGGTCACTGATCGATTTTATTTTAAACAGAAAATTTCAGTGTAGCTATTTTAGACCGCAAGTGCACGGTGTCAAGTTTTAGTATAGTGATATAAAAGAAAGGATGTCGAACCCACATGGACTAACGTATAAGTACCAAATAAAATTAGCAAAATTATATTTAGCCTACGAAAAAGATGATTAATTATCTAATTAAACTAAAAACTTAAAAACTCAAATATAAAACAACTCCTTTGAAGATGCGAAGGAATTTCGCTCGAGAAATTTATCAAGATGTTTGTTCAATTGTGTTATCGTCAATGATTTGTTTGTTAAAACAATTACTAATCAATCAATTCTTAAGGTGACGGATTTCCGAATATAATCAATATACTTTCTCAAGCTATATTGAAACTAATATTAAATTGACACAAGTAACTCTCGTTCACTTAAACCAATTTAATATTGAATAAATCTCAATGAAAACCGTTAACTTTAAATCTCTCAATTCAAAGTGATCACGTATGTGATTTAATCTCTCGATCTAAATCTTAACATACAACACGAATTATTATAGCGTATTATAATTTAATCTCTCGATCTCAATTATAATTCACCAATTCAATCAAAGTTAGCTAGGCTTTGATAGCATTAAGATTATAATTCATGCACATAAGAATTAATTCACTCAAGCACATTCAAATCAATGATTCAAGCACAAAATTCTCTAAACTTGATAAAATAAACTTAATTAAATTCAAATCAAATTAACAAGATGTTTAATCGTTTCTCAACCTCAAAAACATCAAATAAATTTGAAAATCAAATTAACTAGAGTTTAGAAATACGATAACGTAGGAGCGAATCCGTGCGTTGACTGATACTTCTTCTCTTGCTTCCTTCCTTGCACTTCAAAGGATTTCTCTAACCTTGGATTGTTCTTGGAAGAGAAAAAAATGGCTGAATAATATGATATGGGTCTGATTATGCTCTCAATAATTGCTTGCATTTTCATGCCCTACTTCCCTAATTTATAGAAGAGGGGGTGTGTGGAAGAGTTTCCAAAAATCAAACAAAATCAAGTCTTTAATTTTCTGAAAATTCTGTGTCTCGATCCATCGGTGCATATGTCTCGATCGATCGAGCGTCTTCAACTCCCGTTCCTGACTTTCTCTGCATCTCTCGATAGATCGAGGGTAAGCTTCCGATAGATCGAGCTTTCTTCCATTTTCGCTTGTCAAGTCTCTGCCAATGTCGATCGATCGAACACAAGTTTCCGATCGATCGAGCTCCGCTTTTCTTTGTTGGCCAAAACTTCTGTCACCTTCGATCGATCGCCCTCCATGTCCGATCGATCGGTCATGCCAGAATTCAGATTCTTCATTTCTTGCCTTGATTAGATCCGTTTTCTTCATTCTAGCTCAATTCTTCCATTTTCCACCTAGATTCCTGAAACAATCAAATAAATACCAAAAAGCATAACATCTTCCCGGAATCTACACGAAAATATATACATATCAAAGCAAAAATACACGTAATAATCAACCCTATCAACTCCCCAAACTTAGATTTGATCGTTCTCGAGCAAACATTAAGATCGAAATGCAAAGTTCATATCAATACTTTGAATGAATTAACTTAGCAACTCAATTGTAAAAGCTCAGAAATCCCACTAACACTTCAATCATAAGTCATCCAAAAATCAACAAGAAGTGTTTTCTCCTAAGCCAAGCAATATATCGCAAAATTGGAACGTGCGTGTGTGTTCATGTCAATCTTGAGTTTCATATATACTTTTAGGATCAAATAATGCTATTAAACTCAAAGTCAAGATTTACTATAAAACACTCCATAAGCCTACTTTTGAAGCACTTCTCCACTAATGTAATTATTCCCTAGACTTGGAATAATAGGTTTTTTAAAGCTTGTAATGTTTGGCCTAGGTGTTTGGCTTCAAAGAAAAGATAGGGAAACACAAAGAAGAGAACTGTATTGTTTTCCTTGTCAAGATTAATAACCTCACATGTTTGGAGAACAAGGGTCGGGGTTGACACGTTGAGCTTTAAGGAGTGCTACAGGATTAGCAGAACAGAGTTTCATTTTGTATAGAAAAAAAATTATACGGCATCTCTGATGTCAGCCCGGGCTGATTTCTGAAAGTCAAAAGTCATAACGGTGTAAATGTAACATATGTGCTTTGACAGATTCCAATTTTGAGTTTTCAAAAAGGCGTAAGAAATTTTCACACGGTTTTAGGGTTTTCCTAGAAGAAAAAAAATATACCGCCTCTCTGATGTCATCCCGGGCTGACTTCTGGATAGTATGGCTCCTCTGGCTGGTATGGTGGGTGTGGCGGAAAATCTAGGTGATGTTTTGGAATTTGCTTGAGTTCCTCCTTTTTGATGAAATCTCCCAATTTCAGCTTTGGATCTTGAAATCTATTGCAAAATTGTAATTAGAGGAAGCTTTGAAACTTATATTGCAAGATTTGAAAGTGTGTGGGAAAGATTATAGGAAGAAATTTGGGGATTAGGGCAAAGGGATGATTTTTTTTTGGCTGTGAAAAATTTGGAAGGGTTGTGAATGATATCTGCTGAAATCGATTTAAAAACAAATTTATCTGTCTCTCGATCGATCGAGAGTTTCCGCTCGATCGATCGAGCGAGACAGAAAAAAATTTCTTCTTTTTATAACCTTCCTCGATCGATCCAGGGTAATCTTCCGATCGATCGGTGACTCCAGAAATTTTTATTTTTATTTTTTATTTGGCAACCCATGGTCGATCGATCGAGCTTTAATCTCGATCGATCGAGCCTTCCAGACCAATTTTCAAATTTTTTTTTCAATGTTCGATCCGCCCCACCAATTGGACTCATTCCATTTTTCTGCATTTGAAAATTAACGCACGGAGTTAGGCTCGAAAAAAAAAATTAAAATAACAAGAATAAAAATAATTAGACTAAAAAAATGAAAAACTAAACAAGGGATAGATGAAAAGTTCTTAATTTATAGTCCCAAGCTGGACTGTCACCTCCGTCTTAGTGGTCCATTTTTGCTTGCTCCTTTGAGTTTTTCACTGTATCAGTAGTTAGTGTCCCTTGATCTCGTCCATGAATTATAACTGCCAGTTGCCCCACTTGAACCTCCAAGCTTTTTATAGATGCATCCTGATTTTGCATTCTTGTTTCTGTCGATGAGATTAACTTGGTCAAGAGCTCCTCCATACTCGGCTTAGGTGCATTTCCCGGTTGTTGTTGTGGGTTCAACACATTGTTTTGGTTGGACCATTGCAAATTCGGATGATTCCTCCACCCCGGGTTGTAAGTATTGGAGTATGGGTTGTTGGGCTGCCTGTTTCCTACATAATTAACGGACTCATTAGACTGATTAAATGGATTACCTGCCTGGCACTCGGTGCTTGGATGATTGCTTCCACATAATTCACAAGTGATAACTTGAGCTTGCATCGCTGTCATGCTCATGCTATCTATCTTTTTGTTCAATGCTTCCAACTGTGCCGAAAGAGCAGTGATGTCGTCAAATTGATGAACTCCGCTTGGTTTCTTTGGCACATTCCTCTCCGATTGCCATTGATAGCTATTAGAAGCCATCTCTTCCAAGAGTTCATAAGCTGCTTCTGGTGATTTACGCATAATGGATCCTCCTGAGGCTGCATCAATCATAGAACGGTTGATGAAAATAAACCGTTATAAAAAGTTTGTATGTGGAGCCAAATAGGAAGACCATGATGTGGGCATCTCCTAAGCAATTCCTTGAAACGATCCCACGCCTCATATAATGTTTCAGGATCATATTGCCCAAACGTGGTGATATCGTTTCTCATCTTCGCAGATTTGGAAGGGGGAAAATATTTAGACAAAAACGCTTGTGTCATCCCCTCCCAAGTGGTGATAGATCCTGCAGGTAAAGAATTCAACCAAGCTTTAGCTTTATCTTTTAATGAAAAGGGAAATAACCTTAACCTGACGGCGTCGTCAGAAATGCCATTGTGTTTGAAGGTATCACAAATCTCCAAGAAGTTGGAGATGTGAGCGTTCGGGTCATCAGTGGCTACTCCCCCAAACATCACTGAATGATGGATCATCTGTATTATAGCTGGCTTTATCTCAAAATTGTTGGCTTGAATGGTTGGCCTTGTAATGCTTGACAGTGATCCATGGAAAGCTGGTTGAGCAAAATCCATCATAGATCTTGGATTCGGTGCTTCATTGTTCGCGCCCCCTTCTTGATTGTTATCAGCCATTGCTCGAGCTTCCCTTATTTTTCTTAGACACGTACGCTCGATTTCTGGGTCAAACAACTCGAGTGTGGGGTTGCTACTCCTTAGCATGCACTAAGAAGATGACTACCTGTAAAAATCAACCCAAAAGAAGAAATACGAATGTAGTAAACCCAACGGTCAAAAGTGACAAACAAAATAAAAACAAAAATAAATGGCTAAATTACAATTAACTAATCTCGTATGATATTATACAAATTAGTCCCCGGCAACGGCACCAAAAACTTGATCGCTTTTATTTTAAACAGAAAATTCCAGTGTAGCGATTTTAGACCGCAAGTGCACGGTGTCATGTTTTAGTATAGCGATATAAAAGAAAGGATGTCGAACCCACAAGGACTAACGTATAAGTACCAAATAAAATTAGCAAAATTATATTTAGCCTACGAAAAGATGATTAATTATCTAATTAAACTAAAAACTTAAAAATAAAACAACTCCTTTGAAGATGCGAAGGAATTCCGCTCGAGAAATTTATCAAGATGTTTGTTCAATTGTGTTATCGTCAATGATTTGTTTGTTAAAACAATTACTAATCAATCAATTCTTAAAGTGATAGATTTCCGAATATAATCAATATACTTTCTCAAGCTATATTGAAACTAATATTAAATTGACACAAGTAACTCTCGTTCACTTAAACCAATTTAATATTGAATTAATCTCAATGAAAACCGTTAACTTTAAATCTCTCAATTCAAAGTGATCACGTATGTGATTTAATCTCTCGATCTAAATCTTAACATACAACACGAATTATTATAGCGTATTATAATTTCATCTCTCGATCTCAATTATAATTCACCAATTCAGTCAAAGTTAGCTAGGCTTTGATAGCATTAAGATTATAATTCATGCACATAACAAGCACATTCAAATCAATGATTCAAGCACAAAATTCTCTAAACTTGATAAAATAAACTTAATTAAATTCAAATCAAATTAAAAAGATGTTTAATCGTTTCTCAACCTCAAAAACATCAAATAAATCTGAAAATCAAATTAACTAGAGTTTAGAAATACGATAACGTAGGAGCGAATCCGTGCGTTGACCGATACTTCCTCTCTTGCTTCCTTCCTTGCACTTCAAAGGATTTCTCTAACCTTGGATTGTTCCTGGAAGAGAAAAAAATGGCTGAATAATATGATATGGGTCTGATTATGCTCTCAATAATTGCTTGCATTTTCGTGCCCTACTTCCCTAATTTATAGAAGAGGGGGTGTGTGGAAGAGTTTCCAAAAATCAAACAAAATCAAGTCTTTAATTTTCTGAAAATTCTGTGTCTCGATCCATCGGTGCATATGTCTCGATCGATCGAGTGTCTTCAACTACCGTTCCTGACTTTCTCTGCCTCTCGAGGGTAAGCTTCCGATCGATCGAGCTTTCTTCCATTTTCGCTTGTCAAGTCTCTGCCAATGTCGATCGATCGAACACAAGTTTCCGATTGATCGAGCTCCGCTTTTCTTTGTTGGCCAAAACTTCTGTCACCTTCGATCGATCGCCCTCCATGTCCGGTCGATCGGTCATGCCAGAATTCAGATTCTTCATTTCTTGCCTTGATTTGATCCGTTTTCTTCATTCTAGCTCAATTCTTCCATTTTCCACCTAGATTCCTGAAACAATCAAATAAATACCAAAAAGCATAACATCTTCCCGGAATCTACACGAAAATATATACATATCAAAGCAAAAATACACGTAATAATCAACCCTATCAGCCACCGATCGACACAAAACACATCTCCAAGGATGTCTACTTCCGTGTGTTCCAAGAATTGTCATCTTGGTCCAAACACACTATCGAGACTCCACGAGGTCTCAAGTTCTCGAAAGGACATGCTAAGAACAATCAATTGCATTCCCGCCACATGTGTCAACCACGACACTTAACAAATCCGAATTCTGGTCATCCCTGTTTACACCAGGATTCAACAATCATTACACAAGGAGGCTATCGAATTAACTAGTAAAGAATTACCATGATCCCAAAATACAACAATTCCTCCTCGGAGGAAGTCAACCAAACCTCATGATCATCCTTCAGAATATATCGTGCCATCGAGATTACCAATCTCAATGTCCCACGATCTCTCACCGGAGATTCATTCCTCCAAGCATACTTACCCGATGTTCGACGAGGACCAAATAAATGCTGGCATTCGTATTCCCACACTGGTATACATGCCTAAGTACCAATACAACATGCATACTCAATGCAATCGACTCGGGTATCACCAATCATACCCAAAGCCCCAAAAACAACTGTCAATCCCCAAGTATTCTCACTCAACATAGAATGATGATTGACGAATGCGATATCCCCGAAATGGTTAATTGCATTTGGGCATTATTACGATTATTATGATTAGTTATGTGGTAATTAATTATGTGTTGGAATTTATTTACCTTATGGAAATGCATGGTCATGTGGATAGGGTGACCCGGGGTTGCATTTCAGGGTGCATGTGGTGCATGTTGGGTAAATATTATTGGAAGCATGATTTATTTGCCATTGGTAGCAATTAATTAGAAATCATGTGTTTAATTGATATTTTGGTGCATTTGGTTTAATGCTTTGGAAAAATATCATGTTGGGGTGTTTTATACACCATGGAATTATTTTAGTATGCATTTTAAATAAACTCACCTTTTATACCCTTATAACCCCACACCTTTACCCAACTCATTCACTTTACCAAAATCAAATCCACAAACCCTACCCCCTTCCAATTTTCGAGCTCAAGCTTGAGGGTGAAGAGAAACCTTCCAAAAATCTTGTTTTGTGGAGCTTGTTGGGTGATTTGAGATCCCCAAGAGGTATGGATACCTCATGGTTAATTTTGCAAGGTTTTGTTTGAGTTTGGGTTGGTTTTGAATGATTTTGAAATGGGTTTTGTTGGGTTGTTGTGGGTTTGGTTATATGTTGGATTTGTCCTTGTTTTGAAGTATATTTTGGTTGGATGTGGTATACATGGGTATTTAATGATGTTTATTGTTGGTTTTGAGTAGTTGGGTATGGATATTGTTGAGTTATTTAAGGTTGTTTGAGTTTGGGAAGGAGAAGGGTGAATAGTGCCCGATTCTCGCTTGCCCAGAGCTCGGCGATCGATCGGCGTTTTTCCCGCGATCGATCGCGAGCAACAGGGCTGAGGCAGTGAGCTTCAGCGATCGATCGCGAGTTTGGCGCGATCGATCGGCGAGGCCGCAATCGATCGGCGCTAGCTCCGCGATCGATCGCGGATTGTTTAAATTTGTTGCCCGAGACAGTGAGGTCTCGCGATCGATCGGGGCCTTATGACGATCGATCGCGAGACACCAAAAATGGTGTTTTTGGTTATTTTTGTGGGATTTTTGGTATTGGACTATTATTGGATTCTAATATTGGTATTTGTGAATATGTAGAACCAACCCAGGTGGCAACACAGCCAAGGAATTGAAGTCCTACCATATTCCACTTTTGGAAAGGTACGTAGTGGACGTACGGGCACCCCAACGGTACATGTATCTTATATACTTATTGCTTATGCATTGTGGATGCAAGTATATATGTGGTATTGCATAGTGGATGCAAATACATGTTATGCATGATGTTTATAGATGCATATGATTATTGGTGCACATCCCATGAGTCGTGGTCATCCCTTGATGATTTTAATGCTTGCCGCTATTTGGTTTGGTTCCGCTAAATGTGAAGCGAGGGGTGGGAGCGCCGCATGTCACATTTGAGCGTGGTTATCATATAGGGCGAGGAAAGGGTATTTGCCGCTCAATGAGAGGCGAGGGGTGGGAGTCCCGCAGTCCATTGAAGCGAGGTTATCCTATGCCGCCTATATGTAAATAAGCGAGGGGCATTAAAATACATTGTGATGGACAGACTAGGGATTGGTGATCAGTATTTGGTATTGATGAAATGGTATATGCTCATGACATGTTTAGACCATTAAAAATAATCTATTGATTATACTCATGAGTTATGGTACAGGGACAACCAAACGGGAAGCGTTTGAAATGCATGGGAAAACGGGAAGTGTTTTATTATGATTATGCATTTACGCTTTATCTTCATATTGTGTTGAATATGAATGATTATTATTGCTCATGTTTGGGGGTTGTCCTTGTAGGTACACGTTTGGCATGATAGAAGGGCTAGACGGGTTGAGATGGTGAGCTTTTGAGGATGCTTTTGGGACTTGAAGGACGGATTATTTGGATAGTATCTACTCTAGGAGTAGTATAAAACTAAAATTGAACATTCATTGATTGGAATGTAATTAACCCTTTTTGGTAGTCCTTATTTTTGGCATGTAATGCTTAAGCTCATAAACTCAACACGTTATTTCTCACTCTGATTATTTATATTAGCTCTATTATGCCTTGATTCCGCACTTAAGGATTAGGGTCCTTACATTAGTGGTATCAGAGCAGTGGTTAGAGAACCCGGGAACGAGTGAAGGGTAGCCTTAGCATGATAGGCTAGGTGCTTACATTTGAAGCATGTTTATGCATGTGGTGCATATTAATGTATATCCTGTAATACTAACGTGCTTATTCTCATTCCTGTTATCTAACGGCATAACATATATACTGCTTTGGAATTGTTGTTAACATTTGTATTACAACATGGCTGCTAATGAGGAAGTTGGAGATATTGGTAGTGTGAACGCAAGCGTCGGTCAAGTGAACCCTCTACCTCCACCGGCCGTAGGCATGGAACCAGTGGTTCAGTTATTGCTACCGGGTGAGATTAGCTTGACGCAATTTCTGTCTTACCATCCGCCCCGGTTTGAGGGGACAGAGTCCGGAGAAGAGGCTGAAGAGTGGTTGGAAAGACTTGAGCAGATCTTTGTATCGGCTCCTTGTGCTGTGACAGCTTGGCTGAGGCTGGCGGAGTTTCAATTAGCCAAGAAACCTCTGATGTGGTGGAGGAGCACAGTAATGGAAATGAGAGCACTGGGTGCTGTGATTGACTGGGACACTCTTCAGGACTAGGTTTTTGAACCGGTATTTCTCCGCTGCGGCGAGACAGACGAAGGAGGATGAATTTACAAGTTTGAAGCAGGGGAACATGACAGTGGCAGACTATGCCACACGGTACTCTTCATTGCTGAGGTACGTTCCCCACATTGCCACCAGTGGGCACGCTAAGATGAGGAACTTTATGAAAGGGTTGCGACCGGAGCTCTATGACCGGGTTATCACTAATAACCCAACTTCTTTTGATGATGCTCTCACAAGAGCGGAGCTTGCTGAGCTAGGAGTGGGAGCTTACGCTATGCCACCACCGGTACCGCAACAGAGGCAGACCAATGATAGTTTGAGGCCTCGGGGTGAGCCATTTAAACCCCGTGGTGCCTCTTCATCTTCACGATATGGTGGAAAGAAACACTTTGGTCAGAAACAGGATAACAAGAAGGGTAATTGGTCGGCCAATAGAGGATCTTCACAAGGGGATAGACCGGGAGAGCCGAGGTGCAACAATTGTGGAGGGCCACATTCTTCAAACAAGTGTCCTGCATGTTATATCTGTGGCAAGATGGGCCACATCGCTCGGTATTGCCGCACACCGGGAGGACAGTCAGAGTATCAGGGCAGCAGGCCGAGGTTTGAGGATAGGACAGTGCAGCAGAGGCAGCAATTTGGGCCTCGACCATCGGGAGGTCAGACAGTAGGACCACCCCAGGGGCAGGTGTATGCACTGACCAGGGAGCAGGCCCAGGCAGCCCCAGAGGAGGTGATCGCCGGTACGTGCCATTTATTTACGTACCCTGCCTTTATTTTGATCGATACAGGTGCCTCCCATTCTTTTGTATCGGTGGGTTTTGTGGAAAGACACCATATGCGCACGTCTTCTTTACCCACGCCTCTCCTTGTCTTGACACCCACTGGAAGAAATGTCGTTGCTGATCAGTTTATGGCAGACTGCCTCATTTATTTTGAGGGCAACGAATTGAGATCAGACTTGATTGTGCTGGGTATGTCAGACTTCGACTGCATCTTGGGTATTGATGTTCTGAACAGATATCAGGCAGTGGTAGATTGCCGACAGAGGACAGTGAAGTTCAGGCCTGAGTTGGGCAGTCAGTGGACTTTCTATGGCAACGGTTCTCGTGCGAAGATTCCGTTGATTTCAGCGATCAAGATGACTCAGTTGTTGGAACGTGGCCACACGGGCTATCTTATCTATGCCGTGGACACGTCTGGAAAGGATAAGGAACTAAGAGTTGAGTATGTGCCAGTAGTGGCAGAGTTCGCTGATGTATTTCCAGAAGAGATCCCAGGATTCCCACCGGCTAGGGACGTTGAGTTTGGGATTGAGCTGTTGCCAGGGACATCCGCTATCTCTCGTGCACCTTATAGGATGGCACCGGCCAAATTGAGGGAGTTGAAAGAACAGTTACAGGATCTCTTGGACAAGGGATATATACGCCCGAGCGTGTCGCCATGGGGCGCACCAGTTCTCTTTGTGAAGAAGAAGGACGGTTCGATGCGGTTGTGTATCGATTACCGGCAACTGAATAAGGCTACAGTGAAGAACAAGTATCCTCTCCCAAGGATAGATGACTTGTTTGATCAGTTGCAGGGTACCAGGGTGTATAGCAAGATTGATTTGAGATCCGGGTATCATCAGATTCGGGTCAGAGCGGAAGATGTGCAGAAGACAGCATTCCGGACGCGATACGGGCATTATGAGTTCCTAGTGATGCCGTTCGGCGTGACGAATGCTCCAGCAGTCTTCATGAGTCTGATGAACAGAGTGTTTCAGCAGTATCTTGATCAGTTCGTCATTGTGTTTATTGACGATATTCTTATCTACTCCCGGAGCGAGGAGGAGCATGTGAAACACTTGAGGACAGTGCTTCAGATTCTCAGAGAGCATCAGTTATATGCTAAGCTCAGTAAGTGTGAATTTTGGCTGAGCAGTGTAGTGTTTCTGGGGCATGTCATATCGAGCAGCGGGATATCTGTAGATCCCAAGAAGATTGAGGCTGTGATGGAGTGGGCTGCCCCCACTTCTGTGCCTGAGATCCGGAGTTTTCTGGGTTTAGCCGGGTATTATCGACGCTTTGTCGATGGCTTTTCGAAGATTGCCAAGCCGCTGACTCAGTTGACTCAGAAGGGTGTACCTTTTGTGAGGAGAGCTTCCAGGAGTTGAAGCACCGGTTGACGACGGCGCCAGTGTTAGTGATCCCTACGGAGAACTCCAGATTTGTTCTGTATACTGACGCATCACTTCAGGGCCTTGGGTGTGTTCTGATGCAAGATAAGCATGTGGTAGCTTATGCATCGAGGCAGTTGAAGCCGCATGAGACCAGATATCCAGTTCATGACTTGGAATTGGCGGCTATCATCTTCGCCCTGAAGATCTGGAGGCATTATTTGTATGGTACTTCGTTTACCATTTACACGGATCACAAGAGCCTCAAATTTTTATTCACTCAGGCAGAGCTGAACATGAGGCAGAGAAGGTGGATGGACCTACTCAAGGACTATGATTGCGAGATAGAGTACCATCCGGGGAAAGCCAATTTGACCGCAGACGCTTTGAGCCGGAAAGTGAGGAGTTCTGCTGAGGACGTCATTCATTTGTCGGCTATGATGACCTCCTATTGTCATTTGGGCTATGATTTTGATATTGATGCATCACCTGTGTATGTATCGACCTTGTTAGCTGAGCCAGATATCTATGAGAACATCAGGAGAGCTCAGAGGTCAGACGATGAGGTTCAGAGGTGGTTATCTTTAGTACATCTTGGTCAGCCAACGAAGTTCAGAGTGGCTGATGATGGGTCTTTGAGATTGGGTGACCGTTGGGTGGTTCCGAGTACGCCGGAGTTGCGTAAAGGGATCTTAGAGCGAGCTCACAGTAGCAGACTTAGCATCCACCCAGGCGGGAAGAAGATGTACAGAGATCTGCGTGGTCAGTTTTGGTGGAAGAGGATGAAATCAGATGTGAGGGCCCGATCCTAATGTGGTGTTTAATTAACACATAATGATTAATTTACGTAAACAGCGGAAGATTTATTTCAAAGGTCTTATCAAATGGCCCTAAAAATTTTTTCGCTTTTAGGTGATACATATATAGTGATACTGAAAATACGTAATTCCAGTTTCCAATTTAACATGTTGAGCATAACATCCATATCAAGTATAAATCAACCAGTAGTAGAATACTTAAAATACAGATAATCGGGGCATACCCCGGTAATTCAAAACATAATTAAAAATATTCTAACAACTACTGGGACGCAAAACATAAAATATAAACCTGAGCTCGCTCTCAAGGAGCTCTGGTATCTCTCGATGTGTCGCTGCAAGCATCGTCACTATGTCCTCCTGTAAAGCCTGTCATGTCCGAACAACAAAAGACATGACAGCCCCCACAAAGGGGGTCAGTACCCCAGTACGAGAAATAAATAAATCATGTCAAATGACAAAGTATCATGCAATGCATACCATGTATGAATGCGATGTATGAATGGGTACAAGGAATCGAATATCAAGATACCAAAAATCGGAGTCCAAAGGAAGGTATCATCAAATCATCAAAGCTCGAGCAGAGGGTGACAGTATACGTACATTGCGCTAGGAAAACTCATCCTATGTACGTTACTGCATCCAGCCCTCGTGTCTAGGTCCGGTCGCACCTGCACGTGACTACAGTTACTACCTATACTGCCTGTCATCGCCATGCTGTTCGTACCCGACACTCAGAGTAAGTCAACTCAGTCAAATCATGGATATCAAAGGAATGATAGATCAATATGATATGCCCATGAATCATTTATGCATCAAATGACATACGCAACTCAATATATCATGCAATCTCATGTGAAAGATATACAAATCATGTAATTTCACATATCATGTAATCCAAGACATTCATCATGTCATATAGTCACATAAGAATCATATTGTGACAAATAAGTCATATAAATCAAATAATGACATATAAGGCCATACATTAGCATCATTACACGTCTTTGCCAGACGTCATGATAAAACTCATTTCAACGTACCTCGACCCAAGCTAATCTACCGAGACTTCTCGAGTCAAACCCCGGAATCTATTAACCTGGTCATAACAGTTCCAAATACAACATAATGTCACATACTAGTCTTAAACTTATCAAAATAAAACTCAAACTTAGACCCAAAACCAATTCTCTAAATTTCAGTCTGCGCAACTGTAGAGATCGGCTCATAACTTGTCCGATACCTAATAAACTCATATGGGTCCAATTTATTTTCAAAGCTAGCTCAAAAATGAACATTTCATCAGTTCAACTCATCTTCAAATTCGTTCATTTAGCCTAGGTAAAATGGCCAAGAACAATCTGCTAGAAAAACAGGACAATTTACCAAATTTCAGCTTGACCCATTTTTGTATAAAATTCATATTAAATTCAGATGATGTCCAAATGACTTGAGGCTAGTGGGGAAATCACGAAACCTCAAAGTACTACAGTTCATATTTGAAGTCCAGAAGCTAGTTCGGTCATCTAGAGGCACATGCAAAGCAAAGTATGCCAGATTTAAAAATACTCATATTCTGTTTTGACAGAGTGAGCGGTTCTAGGGAAAATTGCATATCTTACACATGGAAACTCCAAAACATGTAAGGCCAGTTTCTAATGCAATATAACCCAACATAAAACAAAACATCTCTTATGAGCTTTAAGCTAAACAATTCATCTTCATGTACATTATGTGAAAAACGTACAGCCTAAAAACTCGTATATCCCCTGCTTCCAGATTGTATAGTTGCTGGTAAAAATTATCATAATTCTTTCATATGAGCTCCAAATTGAGTGAGGCCAATTTCAAATGCAAGATAACCTCGAATAATACAATACTTATTAGAGCCTAAAAATTCATATTCGTAGCCATTTATTCCCAAAAATACGAATAACAAAATGCATGAAACTCGCATGCAGTGAATTTCCAGATTTGACACATGTTGGTAGAACGACCATAACTTTTCCATCTTAAATCCAAATTAGCTGATTTCGGTGGACAGTTAAAGCTAACACATAATACTACAACTTGTTATAAGAGCTATATTTTCCAATTCGAAACGTAACTATGCTAAAAACGCGAAATATCAGACGGTTTATGCACTGGTTTTAGCAGACTACAATTGACAGCAACTTCTTCATGAATGAACACCATGGTTCGACCCTCAATCCTACATGCATGTTGATAAAACTCAAGGATGATGATATACCTTCATTTATCTTCAATATTTGAAGCTTGATCATCCACAAAACCAAGCCAAGATCGAAAATCCTACACCAAAACTGCTGCTACTCGAAAATCTTGCATGTCCTTTCTCCAAACTTTAAATTTCTTGGTGCATCTTGTTCCTCAAGCTTAGTAGCATTCAAATATATCTTTGCATGTGACATGCACTTGAAAATTCAAGAGGATTTTGGTAGGAAAATTAGCTGCCATTTTCGAAAATGGTAGAAGAGAGAAGGAGGAGGAGTGATGGTGAAGGAAGAGAGAAGATGGTGTTGGAAAATGAAGTAAAAATCTGATTTTTGGCATGGTATATGCGTGAGATTCAATGCCATGCATGATTTTATTTATTTAATTGATGTATTGTGGAATCCATGTGTCAATACATCACTCTCTTGCAAGATTATTGGTCCAAAATCATGTATTAAACATGAGTAAAGTTAATTAGTGGCATGTGTTCTCCAAGTGCCATGTGATCATGCACATGCTCATGCACTAAAACATGCTCCACTAGTTGGTTGACTCATCGTAGTCGGAACACCTTAATTTAAAGTTTGCACTTTTAATTATCCGGGTTTGTTTAATCATCGTTAATCCGGATTAATTAGTATCGGGGCCTTACATCAGATGTCGTCGCTTTTGTAAAGAGGTGTTTGATCTGCCAGCAGGTTAAGGCAGAGAGACAGAGACCTGGCGGCGAGTTGAGAAGCTTGGAGATACCGAAGTGGAAGTGGGAGCACATTTCCATGGACTTCGTGACTCATTTGCCGAGGAGTGCTTCAGGCTTCGATGCTATTTGGGTGATCGTGGATCGATTGACTAAGGTAGCCCACTTTATCCCCTATAGCATGACTTTCACATTTTTGAGGATGGCGCAGTTGTATATTAGAGATGTGGTGAGATTGCATGGGATCCCCGTTTCCATAGTGTCAGATCGAGATCCGCGATTCACATCTCATTTCTGGGAAGGTCTTCAGTCAGCCTTGGGAACTGAAGTCAGATTGAGCACTGCTTATCATCCTCAGACGGATGGCCAGACCGAGCGCACTATTCAGACGCTCGAGGACATGTTAAGAGCTTGTGTTTTGGAGTTCGATGCCTCTTGGCAGGATTCAGTGCCTTTGGTAGAGTTTTCTTATAACAATAGCTACCAGGCGAGTATTCAGATGGCTCCGTTTGAAGCTCTTTATGGCAGGCGGTATAGATCACCCTTGTGTTGGGATGATTTGGACCGCAGATCGGTCGGAGGACCGGAATTGATTCGGGAGATGGAAGAAAAGATAAAGACGATAAGGCAGAAAGTGAAAGCGGCCCAGGACAGACAGGCAGCTTATGCAAATAAACGGCGGAGACCGTTGGAATTTCAGTTGGGAGATAAGGTATTCTTGAAGATCTCGCCTTTCAGAGGCGTTGTGCGATTTGGGATGCGCGGGAAACTGTCTCGGAGGTATGTTGGACCGTACGAGATTTTGCAGCGCATTGGCACCTTAGCCTACCGACTGGCTTTGCCGCCTTCTTTATCTGGTATACATGATGTGTTTCATGTATCGATGCTGCGGAAGTATGAGCCGGATCCGTCGCATGTGTTACAGCCTTCCGAAGTTCAGTTAGAGTCCGATGTGTCTTATGTGGAACGTCCTGTCAGAATTCTGGATCGAGCAGACCGTAGACTTCGGAACAAAGTGATACCTATGATCAAGGTTCAGTGGGATCGCAGGGGTGTCGAGGAGGCTACGTGGGAGACGGAGCGGCATATGGTGCAGCACTACCCAGAACTATTCTCTGGTATGTGTTTATGTTTAGTTTCTATTTGGGGTAAGTGTATGTGATTTCGAGGACGAAATCTTATAAGTAGGGGAGTATTGTGATATCCCCGAAATGGTTAATTGCATTTGGGCATTATTACGATTATTATGATTAATTATGTGGTAATTAATTATGTGTTGGAATTTATTTACCTTATGGAAATGCATGGTCATGTGGATAGGGTGACCCGGGGTTGCATTTCAGGGTGCATGTGGTGCATGTTGGGTAAATATTATTGGAAGCATGATTTATTTGCCATTGGTAGCAATTAATTAGAAATCATGTGTTTAATTGATATTTTGGTGCATTTGGTTTAATGCTTTGGAAAAATATCATGTTGGGGTGTTTTATACACCATGGAATTATTTTAGTATGCATTTTAAATAAACTCACCTTTTATACCCTTATAACCCCACACCTTTACCCAACTCATTCACTTTACCAAAATCAAATCCACAAACCCTACCCCCTTCCAATTTTCGAGCTCAAGCTTGAGGGTGAAGAGAAACCTTCCAAAAATCTTGTTTTGTGGAGCTTGTTGGGTGATTTGAGATCTCCAAGAGGTATGGATACCTCATGGTTAATTTTGCAAGGTTTTGTTTGAGTTTGGGTTGGTTTTGAATGATTTTGAAATGGGTTTTGTTGGGTTGTTGTGGGTTTGGTTATATGTTGGATTTGTCCTTGTTTTGAAGTATATTTTGGTTGGATGTGGTATACATGGGTATTTAATGATGTTTATTGTTGGTTTTGAGTAGTTGGGTATGGATATTGTTGAGTTATTTAAGGTTGTTTGAGTTTGGGAAGGAGAAGGGTGAATAGTGCCCGATTCTCGCTTGCCCAGAGCTCGGCGATCGATCGGCGTTTTTCCCGCGATCGATCGCGAGCAACAGGGCTGAGGCAGTGAGCTTCAGCGATCGATCGCGAGTTTGGCGCGATCGATCGGCGAGGCCGCGAGCGATCGGCGCTAGCTCCGCGATCGATTGCGGATAGTTTAAATTTGTTGCCCGAGACAGTGAGGTCTCGCGATAGATCGGGGCCTTATAGGCGATCGATCGCGAGACACCAAAAATGGTGTTTTTGGTTATTTTTGTGGGATTTTTGGTATTGGACTATTATTGGATTCTAATTGGTATTTGTGAATATGTAGAACCAACCCAGGTGGCAACACAGCCAAGGAATTGAAGTCCTACCAGATTCCACTTTTGGAAAGGTACGTAGTGGACGTACGGGCACCCCAACGGTACATGTATCTTATATACTTATTGCTTATGCATTGTGGATGCAAGTATATATGTGGTATTGCATAGTGGATGCAAATACATGTTATGCATGATGTTTATAGATGCATATGATTATTGGTGCACATCCCATGAGTCGTGGTCATCCCTTGATGATTTTAATGCTTGCCGCTATTTGGTTTGGTTCCGCTAAATGTGAAGCGAGGGGTGGGAGCGCCGCATGTCACATTTGAGCGTGGTTATCATATAGGGCGAGGAAAGGGTATTTGCCGCTCAATGAGAGGCGAGGGGTGGGAGTCCCGCAGTCCATTGAAGCGAGGGTATCCTATGCCGCCTATATGTAAATAAGCGAGGGGCATTAAAATACATTGTGATGGACAGACTAGGGATTGGTGATCAGTATTTGGTATTGATGAAATGGTATATGCTCATGACATGTTTAGACCATTAAAAATAATCTATTGATTATACTCATGAGTTATGGTACAGGGACAACCAAACGGGAAGCGTTTGAAATGCATGGGAAAACAGGAAGTGTTTTATTATGATTATGCATTTACGCTTTATCTTCATATTGTGTTGAATATTAATGATTATTATTGCTCATGTTTGGGGGTTGTCCTTGTAGGTACACGTTTGGCATGATAGAAGGGCTAGACGGGTTGAGATGGTGAGCTTTTGAGGATGCTTTTGGGACTTGAAGGACGGATTATTTGGATAGTATCTACTCTAGGAGTAGTATAAAACTAAAATTGAACATTCATTGATTGGAATGTAATTAACCCTTTTTGGTAGTCCTTATTTTTGGCATGTAATGCTTAAGCTCATAAACTCAACACGTTATTTCTCACTCTGATTATTTATATTAGCTCTATTATGCCTTGATTCCGCACTTAAGGATTAGGGTCCTTACAACGAACCAACGACCAATAGTGTGCTTCCGACATCAACACCGCACAAACCGACTCAACAAATCTCCCAAAGATTCCCAACCGGTAGGTATATCAATACCGCTTTCCTCATAAGGAAAGTGTCATGAATCCATGACCAACCTCGAACCACCGTTCGGAAATTGGATATATTTATACCAAAATATATCCCGGAACCAACAAATACATAACTGGTTAAGAATAGTGCCTCAATGCCACTAATACCAAATCAAAATCCGTATACACAACGTATACACATCTAATGATGCTCTGTACTAATGCCATAGTACTCCACAAACCTTGAGCATTTCCCCAGAGACGCCTCCTCGAACGTCTCGCAGAAAATATAAAGCCATCACCTAGTCCAACACTAGTAGTGCTTACCATGGTTGATTCACAATCAATCCTCAACCAATATTAGCTGTCTCCATGACAGTACAATCCAAATCTCTCCAAGAGATAAAATCAATATAGTAGTGTCACCCCACTAACTATATCTCACAATCCAATTGTGTCCCCCATTGCATGCCATATGCAAGATGCTCAACCCGAGCCAAAAATGACTTGTCGACACTCACGTTGGTACTCCCAACAGAATTGAGATGTCCCAGTACAAGTCCCTTAACATTTGACGTTTAAACGTCCCCGTGAGGTATTCCCTGCCTCAAACCTCATGCGACATAGTGACTACTAGAGTCCACTATTACCCTCATCGTATCATCATACGAGTCACCAAACTCGGTTCCAGCGAGTAGTATAATGGCTACAACAAGCACACTATTTCACTTCAACAATATTTGGCTAGCAATTCGCTGCCCTCATATGCTTATACCAAACCTACCAACATGCCATACGTTCCATCCCGGTATGCCATACCGTACAAACCATTAGAGTAGTGGGTCATCACCCAGTATTTCTCTAAAACACCAAAGCATAATGGACATCCCGGTGTCCTTGCTCAACCACGATGCATTCCTAATCTATTAGGACTTATTCCACACCCTCAGGGTGGGTGTGACCATGTCTACCCCATGTCACAACGACAAAAGCGAGTAGTTTCCTCAATAACAACTCTTACCACCAATCACTTGGCCTTAGCCATTCCAGCGAGTATACCCAAAGGTACAACTTCTCGTAAAATATTCACCTCTAATGCATGATGCGGTACACTCACCGGTACAATGCATCCAATAATTCATCGAGCAAACCTGCTCGGCGTAACGGTCTCGTCAACCGGTGACGTAGACACCACCTTATGCTCATCATCGGTGTGATATCCCCGAAAGGATTATGTGTTTACATGCTATCAAAGTGTTGATAATTATGTATTGAGGTGATTTAATTTGGGGTTTATGGGTTATGCTTTATGTGGTAAAAGCATGTAATTAAGTTGGGGAATTAATTTATGTGGTTGGTGTTATATTTATTTTGATGATATGCTTTAGGAGGCATGTTAGGTGTCGTATTGATGTGGTAAAATTATAAAATATCAAGGAGGGATATTTTTATACATCGTACGAAATACCGGGACACAATTAAACACCACAAGGCTACCGTACAAGCAACCACCCCCCCCCCCCCCCCAAGTGGCTGAATCACTCCCATACCCCCCTGTTTTCAGGCATGCAGATTGATCAACCATGCCTCTTCCATCACTTCTTTCCCACTCTCTTCTCTCGGTTTCCTCTCCCTTCTTTCCAGAAACACATCGTCCAACATATGAACTGATTATAGGAGAAGATATTTGGTGTTTTGTTGATCGGAATTTAACAAAAATTGAAGAGCAAAAGTGGTGAGGAATCACATGTTTTTCCCAGATTTCGGTTTTTAAGCATATGTTTTCTTTATAGCAGAATTGGCATGCTAGTTTAAGGTTCGACAAAATCTTGTTATGAATGCTTGCATGTGATATTTATGAAGCCCTTAGCATGTTTTGTTAAGTAACTTACATGCTTTATATGTTAGATTTCGAGTTGTGAAAAGTGGTCCTCGAAAATCTGGGCAGGGAAACAGCCCTGTTTTTGTTTGAGTAGGGGTTTAATCATGAGGATTTGAAGCATGCTAGCTTAGGTTTTGGTTGAACCTTTGACGTGAATACGTGCATGGTAGTGTTTTGAAGATGCTAGTATATTTCCTTGAGCATGTTTCATGTGTTATGTGAAGGATTTAATCATGTGAAATGAAGTGTTCGAAAATTCTGGGCGATGATTATATGCCCTGTTTTTCACGGAAAATTGGTCGAGTGTTGAATTTGTGGGCTCATTATTAAGCATGCTAGCTTAGGCTTTGATTAAACCTTTGACGTGAACACATACATGGTAGTTTTGTGAAGTTACTAGCATGTTTCCTTGAGCATGAGGTACGGGTTATGTGGTAGTTTTGTTGTTGTGAAGATGCATGCTCGAAAAATCTGGGCAAGGTTCATATGCCCTGTTTTTCTGGAATTTCTGGTTGAGTGCTGAAATTGAGGGGTTATTACGATGCATGCTGGGCTTAGGTTTTGTTGAAACTTTGATTTAAGCACTTGCATGGAAGTATTGTGGAGTCCCTAGCACTTTTGTTCGAGCACATTACACATATATGAAGCGGTTTTAAGAGCATGAAAAGAGGTGCTCGAACATTTCTGGAAAAAAAAATCAGTAGTGTTCCATTTTCGAAAAATGGGAATTTCATTAAGTTTATGATATTGGATCATTATGAGGTACCTAGTATTGTGTTGTGTGGTTATGTAGAACCATCCCAGGTACCAGCACAGTCGAGGAGATAAAGTCAGTTGACTCCTCTACATTTTGAAAAGGTACGTAAGCGACGTACAGGCATCCCAATGGTAACATGTATTCGTGTTTATTTATTTAACACAAGATAAAGTAAAGTATGCATAAGATGGTGCATTATGATATGATACATGTTGACATGCATTGTTTTTGCATAAGAATGTTGTGGAATATAAGAGGTGTATTCCACGAGTCAATGTTATCCCAGTGAGGATTTTAATGCTTACACTATAATTCCGCTGAAAATGTGGAGCGAGAGGTAGAGGACCGTTCGCACATGGAGGCGTGAATTTCCATAAGAAGCGAGGAAGAATACCGCTTACGTGGAGTTCCATAAGAAGCGAGGAAGAATTCCGCTTACGTGGAAAAGTAAGAAGCATTGCAATACACTAATGATAAAATGACTCAAGATTGAAGTAAGGATTGAAGAAGTAAAGATATGTCATGACATTATTAAGGAACCATAATATCATATAATGTTTTTATCATGAATTATGGTACAGGGACAACTAATGGGCGTTTTAAATGCATTGGAAATACAGGAAGTATTTTATGACTATGATTATGCGTTATGCTTTCCATTCATATTATGTTTGATATGAATTACGATATGCTCATGTGATGGGGGTTGTCCTTGTAGGTGCTTTTGCTAAGGAGAACCAGGGTCAGGTTGATAAGCTGAGCTGTAAGGAGTGCTACAAGATAGCAAGATAAAGACTTATTTTGTATAGTTCTACTAGGAGTACAGTAGAAGTAGCCTTACCCAAATTTGTTAAAGAGTGTAACAAATTCTTTTGGCATGTCTTTTATACTTGTAAACTTCAGCTCAATTCGTCAACACGATCTTAATACTCTGATAAAGTATGTTTAATTCTCCTAATTGCACCTAATCGTATGATTGAGATAACGGGGTCTTACATTTAGTGGTATCAGAGCAGTGGTTAGATAACCAGGGAAGAGTGAAGGGTAGCCTTTAGAGACAAGTTGGCTAGGTATTCATTGTTGGGCATGTTATGCATGTGATGCATATTTTTGTATAAGTGTTATACTAACATGCTTTTGAATATGATACTCTTGTTATCTAACGGCTTATATTATGAACTGATTTTGGTATTGTTGTTAACTCTTATGTTGCATCATGGCGGCTATTAACCCTGAGAACCTCAATGAGGAGGTAGGAGACATGGGCAGTATGAATGCTAGTAATGCTCAGCTGAACCCTTTACCCGCCACCTGCTGTGGGCGCGGAGCCCAGTGCACAGATGTTATTACCAGGGGAGCTCAGTTTGACACAGTTTCTGAACTTCCATCCACCTATATTTGAGGGGATTGAGTCTGGTGAAGCAGCCGAAGAGTGGCTGGAGCGGATAGAGCAGATACTTGTGACTGCGCCCTGTGCACGTACCGCATGGCTGAGGTTGGCTGAGTTTCAGATGGCGAAGAAGCCTTCTATGTGGTGGAAGACCACTCTAATGGAGCTGAGAGCTCAAGGTGTGGCAGTTGACTGGACTGTTAAGGACCCGGTTCCTTAACCGGTATTTTTCTGCAGCTGCCAGACAATTAAAGGAAGATGAGTTCAATAATTTAAAGCAGGGCAGCCTGTCAGTGTCAGACTATGCTATGCAGTATTCCTCATTATTGAGGTATGTACCTCATGTCGCTGTGAGCAGTCAAGCCAAGATGAGAAACTTTCTGAAGGGACTGAGACCAGAACTATTTGATCGGGTTGTCTCCAACAACCCCAGCTCTTTTGATGACGCCCTGACCCGGGCAGAGTTGGCAGAGATTGCAGTGGGTGTGTACAAGGAAGTTGTACCCCCTTTCCCACCACCGCAGAGACCTGTTGGTGACCGTCTGAGGCCACGAGGGGACCACTTTAAGCCTCGTGGGGCCTAATCATCTTCCAGATTCAGTGGAAAGAAATCTCAGGGTCAGATGCAAAGTAACCGAGGGCCATCCCAGGGAAGTAAGACAGGAGGAAACCGATGTAACAACTGTGGAGGATGGCACTTGTCACGTGACAGTCAGGGTTGCTATATTTCTGGCAAGATGGGCCACTTGGCTCGAGGTTGCCCCAATCGGGGAGGTCAGGCAGACACTAGGCCGAATAGGCCAAGATTTGACGCAGGAAGAACACCACTGAGGCAACATTTTGCACCACGACCGCTGAAGGTCAGGCGGCGGGACAGCCGCAGGGTCAGGTGTATGCATTGACGAGGGAGCAGACTGAGGCAGCCCCGGAGGAGGTCATTGCTGGTACGTGTCATTTATTTACGTACCCTGCATTTATATTGATAGATACATGTGCTTCCCATTCTTTTGTATCTGCTGCTTTTGTGGAGAGACACCGCCTGTGCTCGTCTCTGTTACCCACGCCTCTCATGGTCTCGACACCCACAGGGAAGCATGTGATTGCAGACCGACTGTTATCTGATTGCCTCATTTATTTTGAGGGCAATGATCTGAGGGCCGATCTGATTCAGTTAGAGATGACAGATTTTGACTGCATTATCGGTAATGATGTGTTGAGCAGATACCGAGTGATGCGTGTAAAACGTACCGCAAGTGTACGGTGTCAAGTTTTAGTATAGGAATTTGAAAGTACGGATGTCGAACCCACAGGGATTGAAAATTAAGTTACACCAAGTACTGTAATTAGAATAGTCTCGACTTTATTTAGACAATCGAGAGCAATATTATTATATTAATCTACTAAAATAAGATAAATTAGCAAGATGAAGAATTTAAGTGGAGAAAATCAATGAGAACGGATTCTAGAGGTTCGACTTCACTCAACTATCCACTATGTCGTGTTTTCCTAGTTTACTAGCCGAGAATTCTTATTTGTTTCTACTCCCCCTCCCGGGTGTTAAGCAGAAGTAATTATCTAACATTAATCTTGATATCCCTATCTAAGATTAATGATCAAACAATTGTAAAAGCGCAGTAATTCCTTTGACGACTTCTATGGAGTTATAGGCCTTCCGAACAATATAACTACCACAATACGAATTCCTTCTTTCCTATTCACAACCCCCTCTCCCGAGTGATAGATCACGAATATGAAATCATTCAATCCATGGCCAGTAGATTAAAAGCATTAAGAACAGGAAAACATAAATAAACCATAAGAAAAACCAATGACATAGTTTCAAGTCAAGATTCGTCTAACCCTAGAATAATAAATTAGTTCATGAATAAATTAAACAAACACATAGACATGTTTTTAATCATCATAAACATAAGGGAAGAGATATTCAAACGAATAAGAAGATGGCCCTCCGTCCCCGGTAGTCGCCGTCGTCTTCTCCGTCGTCAAAATCTCTACCCTTCGTTGTACGCGCACCGCCTCGAATGATCTCCTCCCCTTCTCTTTAGCTCTCGGTTGTGTACTGTTCTTCGCCTCTCGTCTGTTCACGTAGAATCCTCTGTACGTGCGTCTCTCTTATTTTCTGAATTTACGTGCCAGAAATCTCCTTCACGTCTTGTTACGTGAAAATCCTCACGTGAATTGCTCCTCCTTTTTTGAAAGTCTTCCTCTTTGTTAATTAAATATTCCCCTCCAATCCTACAGTGAATCTCTATGCGTATCCTTTTAAAACACGTTCGTAAATCTCGGTGCTTTTCTTCCTTCCTTGTACGTGTATCCCATCTTCCTTTTATAATTTATTTCCAAATCTCATGTATATATATTATATTATATTATAATATATTATATTATATTATAATATAATATAATATAATATAATATAATCTTGCCATTTGACATGTCCCGGTACATGATTATTTCACCGTTGAGTCCCAATTTGAATTACTGTCACATTTATGCATTTTTCACCATCTTTTAGTAATAAAATGCTTAATTCCTTGGATTCCTGCAAAACAACACAAAACAAAACCAAAAGTGTAATTCCGATCGAAAACTAACACTAAACCATGCAAAATAAGAGGAAACATAAGTGTATAAAATACACTTATCAAACCCCCTAAACTTAAACTTTTGCTAGTCCCGAGCAAAATAGAAATGGAAAAAGACTAAGAAATAAAAGAGAAAAAGAAAACACACTACTAACGCAAGTCATGAAATGTTATAATTGCAAATTGGCCTCGAAGATCAATTGTCTAAAAATTTTAAGTCAAGTATGCATATCAGTCTACTCAAGAGTTCTCAAGTGTGTGTGTCACCACTTCCATTTAACCATTAAAGCAATCTTGACTCACACAAATCAATAGGACTTTGCAAGGTGTATTGGTTCATTTGCATTGTTCATAAAAAGGAGTATAACTTTGACAAACAGTGAACAATGCATCAAATCAAAGTAATGAGATGTGCGTGTGTGAATGTCAAAACCATATGCATTACAAGTGTTTCTCGAGTGTCCATAAGCTTACTATTCGTAACCTTCTCCACTAGTATATTAGATGAATGTGGCTTGGTCAGTAGGTCTTAATAGGCTTGTAACGTTAGGCTTTGGCTCATGGCTTCAATAAAAAGATCGGAATTTCAAAACAAGAGAGTAAGTTAAATATGACATTGTTGCGCACTCTCAGTCTCAATTTCGATTCCTTCTATTGATGATTCATCATTTTTTTTTTTTAATTCACCCTCCTTTCTCATCCGCCTCATCATTCACCTCATTATTTTCTCATTCTTTCCATCACTATTTTCTTCACCTCTTCAACATATTTCTATGCATTCATTCCCTTTTTTCATTGTTACCCCCCTTCTATTTTTCAATTAGGAACATGGGAGATATTTGAAATTTTAAAGTGCAATAGGGGCTTACTCACTTGAGGGTAGGAAATAGTGTATAAGCTTTTAACAAGGTGGTCGATGTGGGATTTTGAAATGATGACGAATGGGGGTTATTATGTGCCTAAGCACATGCCTTTCATTTTCAATAAGCTCAAAAGGGTAGCTAGGGGTAAAAATTGATGTCATTTGGTGGCTTCAAAGGCTCAAACGATCAAAAATTTGCCTACATCATTCCTAAGCCACATAACATCCGTATTTCGCCTCAAAGGGTACTAAAGCAAGTTCTAGACTACTCTCAATTCACAAATAACTTATATGGTATGACCAATGTGCTCAAATAGTATCTCAAAACCAAGGTGATATAAGAAACAAATTTGAATGAGATTATAAAATATATTGCAACAATTCAATCCTCATTCTTTACATTTAAGCTCAAAGGGGCTACTATGGCAAATTTATATCAATGAATAAATGCCCAAAATTTTATCAAGAATTGCCTATATCATATTTGTGTTCATTCAAATCAACTTTGATAAATCAAATGGTCGTGGTCTCTAGTGCATGAATGTGTAAGAAACTCAAGAGCAAAGCGAACAAAAATTTTAAAATTTTCACAAATAAGCTCAATTCTTCATCATCGGCCTTCACAATTACTTCAAATCACGACTTATGACACAAAAAGAAAAAAACGACTAAAAAAAACACAAAACACAACACACATAGGAATCCAGGAAACAAAACATCTCAGTGTTTAAAACACCCCCCTAAACTTAAAATCGTGCATTGTCCTCAATGTACCATACAACGTATAAAATAAGGGACAACACACCTACCTGCGACGACGATCGTCAGTAATCGTCGCCCATCTCATGCTCATGGGTATGGTGAGAAGATGATGATAGGGACCTCCGCATCAGTATAGACCCTGCAATGGGAAAAATAATGATCAATCGGCTATGAATAAGACATGCTACTAAAATGCAAGACTAAAATTAAAAACTGAAATAATTACGCAGATAAAGAGTCAAAATACGCGAGGCGTAATTACGCCGCTTGAGAGGCGTAATTACGCCTCGCCTACGGCATTAAAATTTTTTTTAAAAAATGGTAGGCGTAACTACGCCGAAAACAGGCGTAGTTACGCCTACGCTACGGCATTTAAAATTGGATGAAAATTTGACAGGCGTAATTACGCCACAAAGAGGCGTAGTTACGCCTGTCCTCATTTTTTTTTTTTTTTTAAATAAAAATAAAATAAGGATACAGGATTCGGGTTGCCTCCCGAAAAGCGCTTAGTTTATAGTCCTCAGTCCGACTATGCGAAGCAACCATCAAATAGCGGCTTCCCGCCCATAGTAAGTATCATATGACACTACATATGGGTCTTGGTTGTGTATGCCCTCTAGCTTGGCAAGATACTGACAATTAAAGCTCGTCGCTCCAACAACGTCTTTCGAAAATTGATAAGCATGGGAGAAAGATTCTAAGCCTGGCTTCATCTCGTGGAGGACGTAATATGGTGAAGTTGGCATCAATGGGAAGAACGGATCCACATATGGCATATAGGACATCACCATCGATGAGTGCTCCTCACTATTTTCAAAAATATGCTCATCTTCCAACGTCACGCTAGGCTCATCTTGACACGGGAATTCATCAGATGACTCTTCCACAGTAGACTCAACCACTTGAAAATGCTCATATTCCCTTGAATTTTCCGCATGAGTAGGATCACTCTCCCAAACTTTGTTGGTTGAATGATCATCATCATGTGACCACACCTGGTTTGTCACCCCTTGATTATATCTCATCTCAATTTCTTTGGTTCTCGCTACAAATGTCTCTATCAGCTGCTCAAGGCTACTTCTGGTGTGATTTTCGATCTTTGGTTCAGATGATGGCCAGAATTTGCGCAAATTCTCCTCCAACTTAGAGACTTTATCAGAACTATACTCATCCTCTGCTTGATGATCAAATGGTTGGTGTGTAAAATGAGGGTAATGATGCCCTGGTGGATATTGGTGACTCGTGCCCAGCAGTGAAGGATCAAACTGCCACTGAAAGTCGAAATTCGCCATATGGTTAAACAAGTGAACCCTGTCATCATCTCTACCATATATGGGACGACCAACTGCCAAAGCTCCATTAAATACCCATTCTCGTGTGTCTGCATCCAATCCAATATAGAAAGATGGAAGAGGAGCGTAGTTTGAAAAGTCGTGGTTGAATCTGTCCCAAGCTGCATAGAATGGTTCATACGGTTGTTGGGCAAAGCTTGTGGAAACTTGCTGATGAAACATCTCCAAGTACCTCACAAGAAAAACATCAAAAAAAATAAAATTAAAACAAAAATAAAATTCTAAATTAAAATCAAGACTACTTGGTAACAGTATCAGTAAACAAAATTATATCAATCCCCGGCAACGGCGCCAAAAACTTGATGCGTGTAAAACGTACCGCAAGTGTACGGTGTCAAGTTTTAGTATAGAAATTTGAAAGTACGGATGTCGAACCCACAGGGATTGAAAATTAAGTTACACCAAGTACTGTAATTAGAATAGTCTCGACTTTATTTAGACAATCGAGAGCAATATTATTATATTAATCTACTAAAATAAGATAAATTAGCAAGATGAAGAATTTAAGTGGAGAAAATCAATGAGAACGGATTCTAGAGGTTCGACTTCACTCAACTATCCACTATGTCGTGTTTTCCTAGTTTACTAGCCGAGACTTCTTATTTGTTTCTACTCCCCCTCCCGGGTGTTAAGCAGAAGTAATTATCTAACATTAATCTTGATATCCCTATCTAAGATTAATTATCAAACAATTGTAAAAGCGCAGTAATTCCTTTGACGACTTCTATGGAGTTATAGGCCTTCCGAACAATATAACTACCACGATACGAATTCCTTCTTTCCTATTCACAACCCCCCTCTCCCGAGTGATAGATCACGAATATGAAATCATTCAATCCATGGCCAGTAGATTAAAAGCATTAAGAACAGGAAAACATAAATAAACCATAAGAAAAACCAATGACATAGTTTCAAGTCAAGATCCGTCTAACCCTAGAATAATAAATTAGTTCATGAATAAATTAAACAAACACATAGACATGTTTTTAATCATCATAAACATAAGGGAAGAGATATTCAAACGAAGATGAAGATGGCCCTCCGTCCCCGGTAGTCGCCGTCGTCTTCTCCGTCGTCAAAATCTCTACCCTTCGTTGTACGCGCACCGCCTCGAATGATCTCCTCCCCTTCTCTTTAGCTCTCGGTTGTGTACTGTTCTTCGCCTCTCGTCTGTTCACGTAGAATCCTCTGTACGTGCGTCTCTCTTATTTTCTGAATTTACGTGCCAGAAATCTCCTTCACGTCTTGTTACGTGAAAATCCTCACGTGAATTGCTCCTCCTTTTTTGAAAGTCTTCCTCTTTGTTAATTAATATTCCCCTCCAATCCTACAGTGAATCTCTGTGCGTATCCTTTTAAAACACGTTCGTAATCTCGGTGCTTTTCTTCCTTCCTTGTACGTGTATCCCATCTTCCTTTTATAATTTATTCCCAAATCTCATGTATATATATTATATTATATTATAATATATTATATATATTATAATATAATATAATATAATATAATATAATCTTGCCATTTGACATGTCCCGGTACATGATTATTTCACCGTTTAGGTCCCAATTTGAATTACTGTCACATTTATGCATTTTCACCATCTTTAGTAATAAAAATGCTTAATTCCTTGGATTCCTGCAAAACAACACAAAACAAAACCAAAAGTTGTAATTCCGATCGAAAACTAACACTAAACCATGCAAAATAAGAGGAAACATAAGTGTATAAAATACACTTATCACCGAGCAGTGGTAGATTGCCGACAGGAGATGGGTACGTTTTCTTTCTGATCAGGGGTTCTAGTGGACCTTTTATGGGGCCGGCTCTCGTCCCAAGATTCCAGTGATCTCAGCAGTTAAGATATCGCGGTTATTGGAACGCGGCCACACGGGCTACATTATTTATGCCGTGGACGTCTCTGAGGAAAAGGAAGAGTTAAGGATCGAGGATATACCGGTCGTGACGGAATTCATTGATGTATTCCCGGATGAGATTCCAGGGTTTTCCACCGATCAGAGATGTGGAGTTTGCCATTGAGATACTGCCGAGGACATCAGCCATTTCTCGTGCCCCATACAGGAAGGCACCGGCAGAGCTGAGAGAGCTGAAAGTACAGTTACAGGAGCTCCTCGACAAGGGATACATTGCGTATCGCCTTGGGGTGCACCAGTCTTGTTCGTGAAAAAGAAGGATGGTTCAATGCGTCTGTGCATTGACTACAGGCAATTGAACAAGGCCACAGTGAAGAACAGGTATCCACTTCCGAGGATTGATGATCTGTTCGATCAGTTTCAGGGTACAGAGGTTTACTCAAAGATAGATTTGAGGTCAGGCTATCACCAGGTGCGGGTTAGAGCTGATGATGTCCAGAAGACAGCTTTTCGGACTCGGTACGGACACTACGAGTTCCTAGTTATGTCGTTCGGTGTAACAAATGCCCCTGCTGTATTTGTGAGCCTAATGAATCGAGTATTTCAGGAGTACCTTGATCAGTTTGTGATCGTATTCATTGATGACATCCTTGTCTATTCAAGAAGTGAAGAGGAGCATGCTAGTCATTTGAGGACAGTATTACAGATCCTCAGAGATCACCAGTTGTACGCCAAACTCAGCAAGTGTGAGTTTTGGCTGAGCAGTGTATCATTCTTGGGTCACATTATCTCTCGAGAGGGGATATCAGTAGATCCCAGGAAGATTGAGGCAGTTATGGATTGGTCCGCCCCTACTTCAGTCAGTGAGATTCGAAGTTTTCTTGGTTTGGCTGGCTATTACCGATTTTTCGTCGAGGGTTTCTCAAAGATCGCCAAGCCACTTACACAGCTGACTCAGAAGGGAGTCCCATTCTGTTGGTCAGAGGCTTGTGAGCAGAGTTTCTGGGATTTAAAGCGCAGACTGACTACTGCACCAGTTTTGGTGATTCCCAGGGAGAACAAAGGATTTGTTCTTTATACTGACGCATCGCTACAGGGCCTAGGATGCGTAGTGATGCAGGACAGACATGTAGTGGCTTATGCTCCTAGACAGTTGAAGCCACACGAGACGAGGTATCCAGTCCATGATCTGGAGTTAGCAGCTATAGTGTTCGCCTTGAAGATATGGCGACACTACTTATATGGTACCTCATTTACCATCTTCACTGATCACAAGAGCCTGAAGTTCTTGTTTACACAGGCTGAGCTGAATATGAGGCAGAGGAGATGGATGGACCTGCTCAAGGACTATGACTGTGAAATCGAATACCATCCGGGAAAAGCAAACTTGACAGCCGACGCTTTGAGTCGGAAAATGAGGAGCACGACAGAGGATGTCGTGTATGTATCAGCTATGATGGGCTCCTACTGTCAGTTGGGGTTTGATTATGATGTGTCTTCTTCTCCGGTATAGGTGTTGACCTTACTAGCTGAGCCGATCATTTATGAACACATCCGGAAGGCTCAGGGGACCGACGTAGAGGTTCAGAGATGGATGTCAATGGTTCATTCAGGTCAGCCATCGAGATTCAGAGTGGCTGAGGATGGTTTTATGAGGCTTAGCGACAGATGGGTGTTCCAGATACACCCGAGTTGCGACAGGGTATATTACAGCGAGCTCATTGCAGGAGGATGAGTATCCACCCGGGCGGGAAGAAGATGTATAAGGATTTATGCAGCCAGTTCTGGTGGAGGCGAATGAAACATGATGTTACCTCATTCGTCAAGCGCTGCTTGATTTGTCAGCAGGTGAAGGCTGAGAGGCAGAGGCCCGGTGGTGAACTAAGGAGTTTGGAGATACCCGAGTGGAAGTGGCAGCACGTGTCTATGGATTTCGTAACCCACTTACCAATGACTGTTTCGGGTTTTGATGCCATATGGGTAGTCGTCGACAGATTGACTAAGAGTGCTCATTTCTTTCCCTACTGTATGACCTTCACATACCTAATGATGGCTCAGTTATATATCAGAGACGTGGTGAGACTGCACGGGATCCCTGTTTCGATTGTGTCTGATCGAGATCCGCGGTTCACATCTCACTTCTGGGAGGTCTTCAGTCAGCCCTGGGCACAGAGTTAAGGTTGAGCACAACATATCATCCCCAGACGGACGGACAGACCGAGCGTACGATACAGATGCTCGAAGATATGTTGAGGGCTTGTGTACTGGAGTTCGACACTTCTTGGCAGGACTCAGTAGCCTTGGTGGAATTTTCTTATAATAACAGTACCAGGCTAGCATACAGATGGCTCCATTTGAAGCCCTATATGGCAGGCGTTGCAGGTCGCCTTTGTGTTGGGATGATGTGGACCGTAAATCGGTCGGAGGACCAGAGGTTGTCCAGGATATGGAAGAAAAGGTAAAGGTCATCAGGAGAAAGATGAAGGCAGCTCAGGACAGACAGACATCGTATGCCAATCAGCGCCGAAGGCCGTTGGAGTTTCAGTTGGGCGACAGAGTCTCTCTGAAGATCTCACCATTCAGAGGTGTGGTATGGTTTGGGATGCGGGGAAAGTTATCCCCAAGATATGTAGGGCCGTATGAGATCTTGCAGCGTGTTGGTACTCTGGCGTACCGTTTGGCTTTCCGTCCTCCCTGTCTGGTATACACGATATATTCCATGTATCTATGCTGAGGAAGTACGAGCCAGATCCTTCGCATGTATTGCAGCCTTCAGAGGTGCAGTTTGAGTCCGATATTTTCTATGTGGAGCGGCCTATCATGATTTTGGATAGAGCAGACCGCAGGCTTCGGAACAAAGTTATTCCTATGATCAAGGTTCAGTGGGGTCGTAGGGGTGTCGAGGAGGCCACGTGGGAGACAGAGCGACACATGGTGCAGCACTATCCAGAACTGTTCTCTGGTATGTGTTTTATGTTTTATTTTATTTTGGTAAGTAAGTGTGATTTCGGGGACGAAATCTTATAAGTAGGGGAGTATTGTGATATCCCCGAAAGGATTATGTGTTTACATGCTATCAAAGTGTTGATAATTATGTATTGAGGTGATTTAATTTGTGGTTTATGGGTTATGCTTTATGTGGTAAAAACATGTAATTAAGTCAGGGAATTAATTTATGTGGTCGGTGTTATATTTATTTTGATGATATGCTTTAGGAGGCATGTTAGGTGTTTTTGATGATGTATTGATGTGGTAAAATTATAAAATATCAAGGAGGGATATTTTTATACATCGTACGAAATACCGGGACACAATTAAACACCACAAGGCCACCCTACAAGCAACCCCCCCCCCCCCCCCCCCCCAAGTGGCTGAATCACGCACATACCCCCCTGTTTTCATGCATGCAGATTGATCAACCATGCCTCTTCCATCACTTCTTTCCCACTCTCTTCTCTCGGTTTCCTCTCCCTTCTTTCTAGAAACATATCGTCCAACATATGAACTGATTATAGGAGAAGATATTTGGTGTTTTGTTGATCGGAATTTAACAAAAATCGAAGAGCAAAAGTGGTGAGGAATCACATGTTTTTCCCAGATTTCGGTTTTTAAGCATATGTTTTCTTTATAGCAGATTTCGCATGCTAGTTTAAGGTTCGACGAAATCTTGTTATGAGTGCTTGCATGTGATGTTTATGAAGCCCCTAGCATGTTATTTTAAGTAACTTACATGCTTTATATGTTAGATTTCGAGTTGTGAAAAGTGGTCCTCGAAAATCTGGGAAGGGAAACTGCCCTGTTTTTGTTTGAGTAGGGGTTTAATCATGAGGATTTTAAGCATGCTAGCTTAGGTTTTGGTTGAACCTTGGATGTGAATACGTGCATGGTAGTGTTTTGAAGATGCCAGTATATTTCCTTGAGCATGTTTCATGTGTTATGTGAAGGATTTAATCATGTGAAATGAAGTGTTCGAAAATTCTGGGCGATGATTATATGCCCTGTTTTTCACGGAAAATTGGTCGAGTGTTGAATTTGTGGGCTCATTATGAAGCATGCTAGCTTAGGTTTTGATTAAACGTTTGACGTGAACACATACATGGTAGTTCTGTGAAGTTACTAGCATGTTTCCTTGAGCATGAGTTACGGGTTATGTGGTAGTGTTGTTGTTGTGAAGATGCATGCTCGAAATATCTGGGCAAGGTTCATATGCCCTGTTTTTCTGAAATTTCTGGTTGAGTGCTGAAATTGAGGGGTTATTACGATGCATGCTGGGCTTAGTTTTTGTTGAAACTTTGATTTAAGCACTTGCACGGAAGTATTGTGGAGTCCCTAGCACTTTTGTTCGAGCACATTACACATATTATGAAGCGGTTTTAAGAGCATGAAAAGAGGTGCTCGAACATTTCTGGAAAAAAAATCAGTAGTGTTCCATTTTCGAAAAATGGGAATTTTATTAAGTTTATGATATTGGATCATTATGAGGTGCCTAATATTGTGTTGTGTGGTTATGTAGAATCATCCAGGTACCAGCACAGTCGAGGAGATAAAGTCAGTTGACTCCTCTACATTTTGGAAAGGTACGTAAGCAACGTACGCGCATCCCAACGGTAACATGTATTCGTGTTTATTTATTTAACACAAGATAAAGTAAAGTATGCATAAGATGGTGCATTATGATATGATACATGTTGACATGCATTGTTTTTGCATAAGAATGCTGTGGAATATAAGAGGTGTATTCCACGAGTCAAGGTTATCCCAGTGAGGATTTTAATGCTTACACTATAATTCCGCTAAAAAATTTGGAGCGAGAGGTAGAGGACCGTTGGCACATGGAGGCGTGAATTTCAATAAGAAGCGAGGAAGAATACCGCTTACGTGGAGTTCTATAAGAAGCGAGGAAGAATTCCGCTTACGTGGAAAAGTAAGAAGCATTGCAATACACTAATGATAAAATGACTCAAGATTGAAGTAAGGATTTAAGAAGTAAAGATATGTCATGACATTATTAAGGAACCATAATATCATATAATGTTTTTATCATGAATTATGGTACAGGGACAACTAATGGGCGTTTTAAATGCATTGAAAATACAGGAAGTATTTTATGACTATGATTATGCATTATGCTTTACATTCATATTATGTTTGATATGAATTATGATATGCTCATGTGATGGGGGTTGTCCTTGTAGGTGCGTTTGCTAAGGAGAACCAGGGTCAGGTTGATAGCAAGATAGAGACTTATTTTGTATAGTTCTACTAGGAGTACAGTAGAAGTAGCCTTACCCAAATTTGTTAAAGAGTGTAACAAATTCTTTTGGCATGTCTTTTATACTTGTAAACTTCAGCTCAATTCGTCAACACGATCTTAATACTCTGATAAAGTATGTTTAATTCTCCTAATTGCACCTAATCGTATGATTGAGATAACGGGGTCTTACAATCGGCACTCAAACCATATGACTAAATACATACACCCAGACGTATTATTCATCAAAATGACTCTACACGTCTACATAGAACATCCACTATGTTATCGTCATCCCATGACGGTACGCGTCATCACATGACATCCAAAATAACATCGTCAACTCGTGACGGTACATGTCGATACACGACATGCATAATCTCATCGTCAAACACGTGACGGTATAAGTATATCAACGCATGACATCCACAATAATGCTAATAAAACAGTAATACACCATACCTTATCGCTAACAAGGTAGCGGTATACCTGTATCCATCGCCCAATAGTGGTACGCAAGCAGCACCCATCGCTCGAAGGCGGCTTGATCTCGTGCTATGTACATAGAGGCATAACCCATCGCTATAGAATCAGAGGCATAAATCATCGCTATAGATATCCGGTGGTATGAATCATCGCCATAGGATTAGCGAATGTACCATCGCTATATAGATGCCCGGCGGTATGAACCATCGCCATAGATGTAGCGGAATGACCCATCGCTATGAATACCCGGCGGCATAAACCATAGCCAATAGAATAGCGGAATGAACCATCGCTATGAATATCCGGCGGCATAACCCATTGCCAATTGAATAGCGGAATGAACCATACCATCGCCAATAGAATTGCGGAATGAGAGATGAATATCCGACGGCATAAACCATCGCCAATAGAATAGCGGAATGAACCATCGCTATGATATCTGGCGGCATAAACCATCGCCAATAGAATAGCGGAATGAACCATCGCTATGAATATCCGGTGGCATAACCCATCGCCAATAGAATAGCGGAATGAACCATCGCTATGACTATCCGGCGGCATAACCCATCGCCAATAGAATAACGGAATGAACCATCACTATGAATATCCGGCGGCATAAACCATCTCCAATAGAATAGCGGAATGAACCATCGCTATTAATATCCGGCGGCATAAACCATCGCCAATAGAATAGCAAAATGAACCATCGCTATGAATATCCGGTGGCATAACCCATCACCAATAGAATAGCGTAATGAACCATCGCTATGACTATCCGGCGGCATAACCCATCGCCAATAGAATAGCGGAATGAACCATCGCTATGAATATCCGGCGGCATAAACCATCGCCAATAGAATAGCTGAATGAACAATCGCTATGAATATCCGGTGGCATAAACCATCGCCAATAGAATAGCGGAATGAACCATCGCTATGAATATCCGGCGGCATAAACCATCGCCAATATAATAGCCGATCCCTAGTCTTGTTACAACAGTGTATTTTAATGCACCTCGCTTGTCATGATCGCGGCACTAATACCCATCTCTTTGACATATCAGCGGCATTGAATAACCTTGCGCAAATGCAACATGCGGCAAGTATTCTATCATCGCGTCAAGTGACAGCGGCAAAGCATTTAAAATCATCACTCGTCCATAACAACGACTCATGGGATATACACCAAGCATCCAATCTATACCTGCAACACAATGCATAATCCATATCCCAATATACATCACTGTGAGTGTATTTTAATGCACCTCGCTTCAAATGTGACATGCGGCAATACCCTCGCTTCAATATTTAGCGTCAAAACATTAAAATCATCACTCCAATATATATGCAACCACAATGAGTCTATTTTAATGCACCTCGCTTCAAATGTGACAAGCGGCAATACCCTCGATTTAACATTTAGTGGCAAAGCATTAAAATCATCACTCCAATATATATGCAACCACAATGCATAATCCATAATGTATCTAAAATACATGTTACAATTTTGTGCCCTTCAATCCTGGCCTTAGCCCTCCATGCCAAAGCGTCCCTACAGGAACGATTCCAAACCATGAGCATATAATATCCATATTCACCACAATATGATTATAAAGGGTAAATGCATAAACCATAAGTACAAAATACTTCCTGTATCCCAATGCATTTCAAAATGTTCCCTTTGGTTGTCCCTGTACCACAACCCACAATCATAATCAACAGATTATATTATTATTCCATAGATGTCATGACATAAACTTGTTCCATTATGATCACATATCATAAACGCACATAAGCAGAATAGTTGTGTCACACAACACTAACTACCATTGTAAGTCCCCAACCCCTTAACTCGTCATTAGCGCATTTATGACGTCGTAAGAGTATAAAAAAATTTCATTCTTTAAAAGAATCATTACGTGCTTCACATATTGTCCATGACATACATAATACTCAGCAATAAGACTCAAGGTTCACCCATTATCATCACCATTGCACCACTTTTACATTGTGGGTTTTAAAAAAATTTGGGCAGAGTCTCCCAATAAATTGAGCTATCCCAAAATAAAACACATCACCAAAATAACTCCCAGCCAGGGAAAAACACAATACTTAAAAGAAACCAAAATCCTAAGTAAGTTCCCAGCCAAGGAAAAACATCATACTAAGAAGACAGCAAAAGTGGGCTTCAACACCCTTATACAGTCCATATACATGCATTCATGTGCTCACACACGAGCAACGAATAATTGAATTAATTCACAATGCATAAGTAGGATGTGCCACCAATCAATACTTGTACCATAATCCTGCGAGCACTATTTTCCATGAGCTTAAGCTTTCTTCCCGAGACAACGTCGTACCTGTTATACCTGTTTCAACAGAAACAACCCCCACACAGGGTGAGCATACCCCGACTCAATAATTATTCACACATCAATATACAAAATTGTAAAGCAACAATTAAGTTTATTGAAAATCTGTAAAATATACTCCCCGTACAATTCCAAACCGGTATAGCCATCACGAACTGTTCCTGTTCAATCTTATACACTTTCATAAACATCAAGTTCAGTATCATTATTCAAAATATGGTACTCATCAATACAATAAATTCAAATATAATCACAATTCAACATTTCATGCTCAATCACAACGAATCTCATATCCAAGGCAACTATGCCTATCAATTAATCTCATTCTCAACCATTTCTCATATCGATCATGCCAAATGCATCAATATTCATCTCGTATACCCGGATCACGTACACCTACGTATCCACCATTCCACGTATATTAAACTCAATTACCAAACTCAATCACTTAGCCTTAAACATCACATTCAAAATACATGTATACATGAATATATAAATACTGGGTATACCTCGGGCATTTGGGTTCGTTGGATCCAAAGGTTGAGATTGTATTCTCATTTTGGTGGAAAACCTATGAGTTGGGTTTTTTGGTGGGACTTGGAGTCCGGGGTGCTTTATGTTGGGGCTGGTTTGGGGATTTGATGTTGGAGAGAGAGTTTTTGAAAACAAATGATTTTTAATGAATCATGATGTATTTGTGAGGGTACTGTTATTCTGGAGCATTTTTGCTATATATACTAGATGGACTCGGGACTTCGTCATTTTTCCTGAATCATCTCTCTCTCTCATCGCTCTCTCCCCCCTTTACCCCAAAACCCTTTCCCCCTTTCCCTTCAAAAAAATCGTTGGGAACACGATTTAGGGGCTGGATTTCTTGAAGAAAAGCTGGTAATCTCATTCTCCTCTCTTTTAGCTTTGATTTGATTGTAATTTTGTTGAATTTGGTTGAGTTTTGGGTTTAGGTGATTTTGGTGAAAATCACAAAAATCTTTTGGGTTTGTTTTAATTCGAGTTTAACACCCTTATTGGAGGTTCTTGTGTGTAGTTTTGTTGTGGATTTGAGTTGGGAGAAGTTGGGGTGTGATTGGTAAAGGTTTTAAGCTTTTAAAAATGGTGATTTTAATGTTGCAGGTCGTGGCGATCGATCGCCTGTGGCGAGCGATCGATCGCCCGCTGGCAGTAGGCTTTTCAGCATGGTAGCGATCGATCACTACTTTTGAGCGATCGATCGCCTCGCTCCAGTAAGGTCTGGTGATCGATCGCTATATCGAGCGATCGATCGCTATATCGAGTGATCGATCACCAAGGGGGCTAGCGATCGATCGCCCGGTATAGCGATCGATCGCCAGCAGGTGAATTTTGGTTTTCTTGGCTTTTTCGTGGGATTTTGGATTTGCGACTTAAATGGTCGGCTTCCGGGGCAATGTTCACATTCCAATGGGAATGCTAGACTTTTAAAATGGTTTGGTTGGAGCCAAGTTAAATAAAACGGAACTCGCGGTTGAGTTTTTGGCTATCTTTTAATCTTATAAAATGGAATATTTTTTTGGGTATTATGCATGCCTAGACGGGGGCTTTTATTTTGGTAATCGTCATGGATTGACGATGGTTTTGAGATTGCGAACGTACGTGGGCACGTGATTGCATGCTTATTTTGATTGCGAGTTATTTATGGGTTTTAGCACAAACTCAAGCAAAGTTTGGATTGGACTACGGAAACTTAAGGTACGTATAACGTACTAGCATGACCTTAATTATATTATTGCAATTGTTGTGCATGAGATAGATGATTGGTAATGATTAGTAGTCGATACATAAGATATGGTGTCTTGCAATAATTGATTAATGGAAACGGGACTGGGTGTGTGATGTTGGTCGGTCTTATGTATTATTTGGTGCCGCTTTGGAGCGAGCAATTGTCGGGATGTGGTCGCTATGGAGCGAACATCGGTAAGTGATGCCGCTACTTTTGAGTGAGCGAGGAAATGTGACCTTTGGCTAGATATCTAGGATATCTGTATTTTATTCCTCTATCAATATTGAATTGGATTAGGGATATAGTTAATCAGTGTAATGATTAACTGGATATTTGGAATTTGATGATTTTGGTTGTTTTGAGAACAGGGACAAAACAGTGGGATCCCGGATGAGGATGATGCCATCCAGGGAGTATCATTTAAATTCTTGGCAATTACATTGTTGTAATTTACGAATTATATAATTGTGATTATTGGTTTGGTGGTATTGGTATGCTCACCCCGTGTGGGGGCTGTCTCTGTTGGGGCAGGTGTAACAGGTACAATGGTAGCTCTGGAGCTGTGATCGAGCTATGAATTGGAAGTGATTCCAGGATCGAGGCACCGGAGCTCATGTGGAGCTGGATATTGTGTATGCCCTTTTTATGCATTACGTACACATATGTTTATTCGATGCTCGTGTGTGAGCAATAAGTATGTGTATATGGGTTGTATAAAAGGCATGGACCTTTCTCCTTTCATTCATATGTGTGAGCAATCAACTAGAGAATTGCTAAATGAAGTGAGATTATGATTAGTGTATTACATAGGTGCATGATGTATTAAATGGTCTTAATTTGGGAAATCGGATATTGCATGGGATGGAACAGATGAAGCAAGAAATTTTATAGGTGGTATTGTGTGCCACGTTTACATGTAGTTTCCCTTTACACGTGATTGAATGCACCAAATGCATGGCTTAATGCACTAATTGTGGGTTAAGGACACAGCGCTGCCACAAGTGTGCGTAATACTAGAGTGGTATAACTTTACGAGATATATGGGATACTGGGTTTATATGACTATTGTAGGGCATTTGAGATGCCTGAGAATGATCGTGGAATCATGTATTCATTATAAGACATGTGAGATGTCTAAGTATAATGGAGAATTGGTAAAATAAATGCTAGGCATTTGTAAGGACCCCTAGCCCTTAACCCTTGATTAGTGTATTAACCACTATGTGTGGCACATGCTTCTATACAAATCAATCGGGAAACTCAGATGATGCTTACAAAATTCCTTTAATATTCAACGTTATAAGATCATCTCTACTAACATATAGACTCATAAAGTTGCCCATTACCAACCCCATTTTGCCACTTTTTACATTGTGGACTTTTATAAAAATTTGGGCAGAGTCTCCCCGTAAATTGAGCTATCCCGAAATAAAAGCACAACACATAACATAATTCCCGGCCAGGGAAAACATAATACTCATCAGAATACAGCAATATTAAGTAAATTCCCAGCCAGGGAAGACACCACACACAAGACGACAAAAGTGGGTTTCAACCCCCACATAATACACCATCGACTCTCATATCATTAGCAATTCTACCCTTAATTGCATGCAACGTAGAATGAAAGAGAGAAAGGCTCATGCTTTTATATACAACCCTATATACAAGTATAATCGTGCTCACATGCGAGCATCATGAATATGCATATAATCCTCAGGTGTATATATGTACTCTATACGATACCGTGCTCCATCAAGCCCTGGTACCACGATCCTGGGAGTACATCCAATCAACAGCTTGAGCTCAACTCCAAAGCCATCGATGTACCTGTCCACCTGCCCCAACAGAGACAGCCCCCAACGGGGTGAGCATACCAATACACAAAATCTCATAATCACAATAATGAAATTCATAATTTACAACACAAGTAAATATTGATGAATTTTAAATGATACTCCCTGGATGGCAACGTCCTCATCCGGGATTTCGTGTACTGTCCCTGTTCTCACAATCATCAAACTCATCAAATCTCATAAATCAGTAAATCAACACATTGATTTAACTCATAGCATGCCTGATTCTCAAGTATCAATAATTAATGATTCCAAATTCATTATACATGCAAACATAGATATCTCGATATCTAATACTGATTTTCAACTTTGCTACCAATCACAGATAGCTCAAATGCCTAGCATTTATTTTACAAATTCTCCATTATATTTAGACATCTCACATGTCTCATAACGAATACATGATCCCACGATCATTCTCAGGCATCTCAAATGCCATACAATAGTCATATAAACCCAGTACCCCATATCTCTTATAAGGTCATAATACTCTAGTATTACGCACACTTGTGGCAGTGATGCCAAGACTAGGTCGATCCATAGTCATATCAACACATATATGTACATAGCCATACCCACAACCATCTAATGCAATTACAACACATTATGCATTTCACAATTGCTATCACATAAAGTAATGCTCGTACGTCGCACGTACCTTAAATCTCCAAAGTCCGAGCCAAACCTTGCTCGAGTTCCATGCCCCGAGGAATGATGTGCTAACCCGATAAATAATTCACAATTATTTACGAACATGCAACCCATGCTCAAGCACACCCATAACCCTTATATAGAAAATTATTGTCAACCCATGACAATGAACCATTAAAAGACCCGGGGCAGGGCATAAACAGGGAGGGAAATCGAAGGGGACAATATCAAAAATTGCTCAAGAATTTCCCACAAATTCTCGAACCCTCACAACACAAATCGAACCCAATCAAGCACCATAATTCATCTAAACATGAATTAATCAATCAACAACATGAATAATCGCCCCACATGCCAAAACCCCAATTTTCGAACCCTAACCCGGGAGCCAACAGCAAGAATTCGAACCACAATGCATCACCAAAGAGACTCAAAAGCTAAACCATGTGAAGCATAAGAATCTAACCAAAAATCAACAAGATTTTCGAAACAAGGAACACCAAAATTTGAACCAATTGGCAACAAATTTATGAATCACAAAGTGTGAAATATTCGACCCAAAAGTAGCACAAAAACGTCCCAAAAACACCCAAAGGAAAGCCCCAAAAACGTACCAAAATCGAGCCCCAAAAATCGGACAGAATTCCAGATCTGAACCCTATGCTTTTCTGGCAAATCCGAACGCGATTCTCGACGAAACTTCGAATTGATGGTATGAATAGCTGCGCCTCGGAGAGACGAATCCAACGGCGGGTCGCACGCGCCGAACGGCGGGCGGACGGCGGCGGGCGGAGCACTTTTGTGCGCGGGGGTCAAAGGGGATCTGGAGTGCAGACGCGGGGAAGAGAGAGAAATAAGGTGCTGAAATGGTTCCGATAATTAAAATCTCAGGTTCAACTGGTATTTATAGCAAAAATACCCCGAAATACTAATAGCCTCACAAATACATCATGATTCATTAAAAATCATCTGTTTTCAAAAATTCTCTCTCTAACTCAAAAACCCCCCACCGGTGCCCACACCAAGCACCCGAGATTCCGAGTCACACTAAAGACCCAACTCACAGGATTTCACCGAAATGAGAATACGATCTCAACCTCGGGATCCAACGATCCCAACTACTCAAATAAACGAGCCCAGAAGGCTCAACACTTCGATTAAATTCCAAATCGCCACGTAAAACAACTTTAGGGGTTATTAACACTCCGGGATTAACATCCCTAATCTCCGGTCATCACAGCATTTGAGCTATCTGTGATTGGTAGCAAGTGGAAAATCAGTATTAGATATTGAGATATCTATATTTGTATGTATAATGAATTTGGAATCATTAATTATTGATATTTGAGAATCAGGCATGCGATGAGTTAAATCAATGTGTTGATTTACTGATTTTTGAGATTTGATGAGTTTGATGATTGTGAGAACAGGGACAGTACACGGAATCCCGGATGAGGATGTTGCCATCCAGGGAGTATCATTTAAAATTCATTAGTATTTACTTTTATTGTAAATTATGAATTTCATTATTGTGATTATGGGATTTTGTGTATTGGTATGCTCACCCCGTTGGGGGGCTGTCTCTGTTGGGGCAGGTGAACAGGTACATCGATGGCTTTGGAGATGAGCTCGAGCTGTTGATTGGATGTACTCACAGGATCGTGGTACCAGGGCTTGATGGAGCACGGTATCGTACAGGGTACTCATATACACCTGAGGGTTATATACATATTCATGATGCTCGCATGTGAGCACGGTTATACTTGTATATGGGTTGTATATAAAGGCATGAGCCTTTCTCTCTTTCATTATATGTTGCATGCAATTAAGGGTAGAATTGCTAATGATATGAGAGTCATTGATGTATTATGTGGGTGTTGAAACCCACTTTATGTTGTCTTATGTGTGGTGTCTTCCCTGGCTGGGAATTTACTTGGTGTTGCTGTATTCTGTTGAGTATGTGTTTTCCCTGGCCGAGAACTATATTATGTGATGTGCTTTTATTTTGGGATGGCTCTATTTACGGGGAGACTCTGCCCAAATTTTTATAAAAGTCCACAATGTAAAAAGTGGCGTAATGGGGATGGTAATGGGCGAACTCTATGAGTCTATTTGTTGGTAGAGATGATCTTAATGTTGAATATTAAAGAAATTTTGTAATTTGCCATTCAATGGTAAAGTATCATCTGAGTTTCCCGATTGATTTTATTGAAAGCATGTGCCACACATAATGATTAATACACTAATCAAGGGTTAAGGGCTTGGGGTCCTTACATTAGTGGTATCAGAGCAGTGGTTAGCTCTTTGGGGCTGTTGAAGGCCTGGAACATGCTGATAAGGGATGGGTAGCACATATTTATGCATGATAGTAGCTAGTGTTGTGTGACACAACTATTTTGCTTATGTGCATTTGTAACGTGTGATCATAGTGAAACGATTATATGTCATAACATCTATAGGATCATAATATAATCTGTTGATTATGATTGTGAGTTGTGACACAGGGACAACCAAATGGAGCATTTTGAAATGCATTGGGATACATGAAGTACTTTGTACTCATAGTTTATGCATTTGCTCGTTATAATCATATTGTGACATCCCCGAAATGGTTAATTGCTATTTGGCTTTAAATTATGTTTACATGATTAATTATGTGGTAATTGATTATGTGTTGGGATTTATTTACCTTATGTGGAAATGCATGGTCATGTGGATAGGATGACCCGGGGTTGCATTTTAGGGTGCATGTGGTGCATGTTGGGTAAATATTATTGGAAGCATGATTTATTTGCATTGGTTAGCAATTAATTGGAAATCATGTGTTAATTGATATTATGGTGCATTTTGAGTAAATGCTTTGAAAAATATCATGTTGGGGTGTTTTATACACCATGGAATTATTTTGGTATCATTTTAAATTACCTCACATTTTAATACCCAAACCCCACTTTACATCCCTCACTCTTACTTTACCAATATCACACCCAAACCCTTCCCTTCCCCTTAATTTTCGAGTTCCACCTTTGAGGTGAAGAGGAGTCCTTACAAACTTTGATTTGTGAAAGATTGTTGGGTGATTTGAGATCCCCAAGAGGTATGGGTACCTCATGCTTTAATTTTGTAAGGTTTTATTTGAGTTTGGTTTGGTTTTGAAGGGTTTAAAATGGGTTTGTGTTGGGTGTTGTGATTTTGGTAGTGTTTTGGTTGGATGTTGTGTATATGGGTTTATGTTGAGGTTTATGGGTGGTTTTGAGTTGTTGAGTTTGATTTATGTTGGTGTATGTGGGTGTGTATGAAATGGGGTTGAAGATGGGTGAATAGTGCCCAAACCCCGCTTGACCACAGCTCGGCGATCGATCGCGGATTGATGAAAATTGTTGGGCGAGGCAGTGTGTTCTCGCGATCGATCGGGGCTTGATGGCGATCGATCGGGGCTTGATGGCGATCGATCGCGAGACACCAAAAAGGGTGTTTTTGGTTATTTTTGTGGGATTTTTGGTATTGGACTATTATTGGGTTCTAATATTGGTATTTGTGAATATGTAGAACCAACCCAGGTGGCAACGCAGCCAAGGAATTGAGGTCCAACCACATTCCACATTTTGGAAAGGTACGTAGTGGACGTACGGGCACCCAATGGTAACATGTATTTTATATACTCATTGTTTATGCATTGTGGATGCGAGTATATATGTGGTATTGCATTGTGGATGCATATACATGTTGATTTATGCCATATGAGGTATTGCATTGTGGATGCATATACATGGTAATTTATGCATATTGATGTTAGATGCATATTATGATTATTGGATGCACATCCCATGAGTCGTGGTCATCCTTTGATGATTTTAATGCTTGCCGCTTTTTGTATTGGTTCCGCTAAATGTGAAGCGAGGGGTGGGAGCGCCGCATGTCACATTTGAGCGTGGTTGTCATATGGGGCGAGGAAAGGGTATTTGCCGCTCTCTGTGAAGCGAGGGGTGGGAGCGCCGCATGTCCATTGTAGCGAGGATATCCTATGCCGCCCATATGAATATAAGCGAGGGGCATTAAAATACACTGTGATGGACAGACTAGGGAATGGTGACCAATATGTGGTACAGTTGAGATGGTATATGATGTCATGACATGTTTGGCCATTAAAAATAATCTATTGATTATACTCATGAGTTCTGGTACAGGGACAACCAAACGGGAAGCGTTTGAAATGCACGGGAAACAGGAAGTGTTTCATATTGATTATGCATTTACGCTTTATCTTCATATTGTGTTGAATATGAATGATTATTATTGCTCATGTTTGGGGGTTGTCCTTGTAGGTACCTTTTTGGCATGATAGATGGGCTTGAACGGGTTGAGACAGTGAGCTTCACGAGCATCTTTGGTAGATGAAAGGACAGGATTCTTTTGTATAGTGCCTACTCTAGGAGTAGCGTAAAACTATAGTGGACACATTCATTTGTTGGAATGTAATTAATCCTTTTGGTAGTCCTTTATTTTGGCATGTAAATGCTTAAGCTCATAGACTCAGCTTGTTTACTCTACTCTGATCATTTATTTAGCTCTACTATGCCTTTATTCCGCACTTAAGGATTAAGGTCCTTACATTAGTGGTATCAGAGCAGTGGTTAGAGAACCCGGGAACGAGTGAAGGGTAGCCTTAGCATGTTTGGCTAGGTGCTTACATTTGAAGCATGTTTATGCATGTGGTGCATATTGGTGTATATTTGGTTATACTAACATGCTTATATCACTCCTGTTATCTAACGACATGATATATATATTGCTTTGGATTGTTGTTAACATTTGTGTTACAGCATGGCTGCTAATGAGGAAGTCGGAGATGTTGGGAGTGTAAATGCGAGTATTGGACAGGCTAATCCTCTACCTCCACCGGCTGTAGGAATGGAACCAGTGGTCCAGTTATTGCTACCGGGTGAGATTAGCTTGACTCAGTTTCTGTCTTATCATCCGCCCCGGTTTGAGGGGACAGAGTCCGGAGAAGAGGCTGAAGAGTGGTTAGAAAGACTTGAGCAGATCTTTGTATCGGCTCCTTGTGCTGTGACGGCTTGGCTGAGGCTAGCAGAGTTTCAATTAGCCAAGAAACCACTGATGTGGTGGAGGAGCACAGTAATGGAAATGAGAGCACTGGGTGCTGTGATTGACTGGACGCTCTTCAGGACCAGGTTCTTGAACCGATACTTCTCCGCGGCAGCAAGACAGACAAAAGAGGATGAATTTGCAAGTCTGAGGCAGGGGAACATGACAGTGGCAGACTATGCCACACAGTACTCATCACTACTGAGGTATGTCCCCCATATTGCCTCTGATGGACGTGCCAAGATGAGAAATTTCATGAAAGGACTGCGACCGGAGCTCTATGACCGGGTTATCATCAATAACCCAACTTCTTTTGATGATGCTCTCACAAGAGCGGAGCTTGCTGAGCTAGGAGTGGGAGCTTATGCCATGCCACCACCGGTACCGCAACAGAGGCAGACTAGTGACAGTTTGAGGCCTCGGGGTGAGCCATTTAAACCCCGTGGTGCCTCTTCATCTTCACGGTATGGTGGAAAGAAATACTTTGGCCAGAAACAGGATGGCAAGAAGGGAAATTGGTCCGCCAGTCGAGGATCTTCACAGGGGGATAGACCGGGAGAGCCGAGGTGCAACAACTGTGGAGGACCCCATTCTTCAAACAAGTGTCCTGCATGTTATGTCTGTGGCAAGATGGGCCACATTGCTCGGTATTGTCCCACCAGGGGAGGCCAGTCAGAGTATCAGGGCAACAGGCCAAGGTTTGAGGACAGGACAGTGCAGCAGAGGCAGCAGTTTGGGCCTCGTCCATCGGGAGGTCAGACAGTGGGACCACCCCAGGGACAAGTATATGCCCTGACCAGGGAGCAGGCTCAGGCAGCTCCAGAGGAGGTGATTGCCGGTACGTGTCATTTATTTACGTACCCTGCTTTTGTTTTGATAGATACAGGTGCCTCCCATTCCTTTGTGTCTGTGGGATTTGTGGAAAGACACCATATGCGCACGTCTCATTTGCCCACGCCTCTATTGGTCTCGACACCCACTGGAAGAAATGTCGTTGCGGATCAGTTTATGGCAGACTGCCTCATTTATTTTGAGGGCAACGAGTTGAGATCAGACTTGATTGTGCTGGGTATGTCAGACTTCGACTGCATCTTGGGTATTGATGTTCTGAACAGATATCAGGCAGTGGTAGATTGCCGACAGAGGACAGTGAAGTTCAGACCTGAGTTGGGCAGTCAGTGGACTTTCTTTGGCAACGGGTCTCGTGCGAAGATTCCGTTGATTTCAGCGATCAAGATGTCTCAGCTGTTGGAACGTGGGCACACGGGCTATCTTATTTATGCCGTGGACACGTCTGGAAAGAGTAAAGAACTGAAAGTTGAGGATGTACCAGTTGTGGCAGAATTTGCTGATGTATTTCCAGAAGAGATCCCAGGATTTCCACCGGCCAGGGAAGTTGAATTTGGGATCGAGTTGCTGCCAGGGACATCCGCTATCTCTCGTGCACCTTATAGGATGGCACCGGCTGAGTTGAGAGAGTTGAAAGAGCAGTTGCAGGATCTCCTTGACAAGGGTTATATACGCCCGAGCGTGTCGCCATGGGGCGCACCAGTTCTCTTTGTGAAGAAGAAGGACGGTTCGATGCGGTTGTGCATCGATTACCGGCAGCTGAACAAGGCTACAGTGAAGAACAAGTATCCTCTCCCAAGGATTGACGACTTGTTTGATCAGTTGCAAGGTACCAGGGTGTATAGCAAGATTGATTTGAGATCCGGGTATCATCAGATTCGGGTCAGAGAGGAAGATGTGCAGAAGACAGCATTTCGGACTCGATACGGGCATTATGAGTTCTTAGTGATGCCGTTCGGTGTGACGAATGCTCCAGCAGTCTTCATGAGTCTGATGAACAGAGTGTTTCAGCCGTATCTTGATCAGTTCGTCATCGTGTTTATTGACGACATTCTTATCTACTCCCGGAGTGAGGAAGATCATGTGAAACACTTGAGGACAGTGCTTCAGATTCTCAGAGAGCATCAGTTGTATGCTAAGCTCAGTAAATGCGAGTTTTGGCTGAGCAGTGTAGTATTTCTGGGGCATGTCATTTCGAGCAGCGGGATATCAGTGGACCCCAAGAAGATTGAGGCTGTGATGGAGTGGGCTGCCCCCACTTCTGTGCCTGAGATCCGGAGTTTCCTTGGTTTGGCCGGGTATTATCGGCGCTTCGTCGCGGGCTTTTCGAAGATTGCCAAGCCGCTGACTCAGTTGACTCAGAAGGGTGTGCCTTTCTTTTGGTCAGAAGCTTGTGAGGAGAGCTTCCAGGAGTTGAAGCACCGGTTGACGACGGCGCCAGTGTTAGTGATCCCGACGGAGAACTCCAGATTTGTTCTGTATACGGATGCATCACTGCAGGGCCTTGGATGTGTTCTGATGCAAGATAAGCATGTGGTAGCTTATGCATCGAGGCAGTTGAAGCCGCATGAGACCAGATATCCAGTTCATGACTTGGAATTGGTGGCTATCATCTTTGCCCTGAAGATCTGGAGGCATTATTTATATGGTACTTCATTCACCATATACACGGATCACAAGAGCCTCAAGTTTCTATTCACTCAGGCAGAGCTGAACATGAGGCAGAGGAGATGGATGGACCTACTCAAGGACTATGATTGCGAGATAGAGTACCATCCGGGGAAGGCCAATTTGACAGCAGACGCTTTGAGCCGGAAAGTGAGGAGTTCTGCTGAGGACGTCATTCATTTGTCGGCTATGATGACCTCCTATTGCCATCTCGGCTATGATTTTGATATAGATGCATCACCAGTGTATGTCTCTACCTTATTAGCTGAGCCAGATATTTATGAGAACATCAGGAGAGCTCAGAGGTCAGATGCTGAGGTTCAGAGATGGTTGTCTATAGTGCATCTTGGTCAGCCGACGAAGTTCAGAGTGGCCGACGACGGATCTTTGAGATTGGGTAACCGCTGGGTAGTTCCGAGTACGCCGGAGTTGCGTAAGGGAATCTTGGAGCGAGCTCACAGTAGTAGACTTAGCATCCACCCAGGCGGGAAGAAGATGTACAGAGATCTGCGTGGTCAGTTTTGGTGGAAGAGAATGAAATCAGATGTCGTCGCTTTTGTGAAGAGGTGTCTGATCTGCCAACAGGTTAAGGCAGAGAGGCAGAGACCTGGCGGCGAATTGAGAAGCTTGGAGATACCGAAGTGGAAGTGGGAGCACATTTCCATGGACTTCGTGACTCATTTGCCGAGGAATGCTTCAGGCTTCGATGCTATTTGGGTGATTGTGGACAGATTGACCAAGGTAGCCCACTTTATCCCCTATAGCATGACATTTACATTTTTGAGGATGGCGCAGTTGTATATTAGAGATGTGGTGAGATTGCATGGGATTCCCGTTTCCATTGTGTCAGATCGGGATCCGCGATTCACATCTCATTTCTGGGAAGGCCTTCAGTCAGCTTTGGGAACTGAGGTCAGATTGAGCACTGCTTATCATCCTCAGACGGATGGCCAGACCGAGCGCACTATTCAGACGCTCGAGGACATGTTAAGAGCTTGTGTATTGGAATTCGATGCCTCTTGGCAGGATTCAGTGCCTTTGGTAGAGTTTTCGTATAACAATAGCTACCAGGCGAGTATTCAGATGGCTCCGTTTGAAGCTCTTTATGGCAGACGATGTAGATCACCCTTGTGTTGGGATGATTTGGACAGTAGATCAGTCGGAGGGCCTGAGTTGATCCGGGAAATGGAAGAGAAGATAAAGATTATAAGGCAGAAAATGAAAGCAGCCCAAGACAGACAGGCAGCTTATGCGAATAAACGGCGGAGACCGTTAGAGTTTCAGTTGGGAGATAAGGTCTTTTTGAAGATCTCGCCTTTCAGAGGCGTTGTGCGATTTGGGATGCGCGGGAAACTGTCTCCGAGGTTTGTGGGACCGTACGAGATTTTGCAGCGCATTGGCACATTGGCTTACCGACTGCTTTGCCGCCTTCTTTATCTGGGATACATGATGTGTTTCATGTATCGATGCTGCGAAAGTATGAGCCGGATCCGTCTCACGTGTTACAGCCTTCCGAAGTTCAGTTAGAGTCAGATATATCTTATGTGGAACGGCCTGTTAGAATTCTGGACAGAGCAGACCGTAGACTTCGGAACAAAGTGATACCGATGATCAAAGTTCAGTGGGATCGCAGGGGTGTCGAGGAGGCTACGTGGGAGACGGAGCAGCATATGGTGCAGCACTACCCGGAACTATTCTCTGGTATGAGTTTATGTTTAGTTTCTGTTGGGGTAAGTGCATGTGATTTCGAGGACGAAATCTTATAAGTAGGGGAGTATTGTGACATCCCCGAAATGGTTAATTGCTATTTGGCTTTAAATTATGTTTACATGATTAATTATGTGGTAATTGATTATGTGTTGGGATTTATTTACCTTATGTGGAAATGCATGGTCATGTGGATAGGATGACCCGGGGTTGCATTTTAGGGTGCATGTGGTGCATGTTGGGTAAATATTATTGGAAGCATGATTTATTTGCATTGGTTAGCAATTAATTGGAAATCATGTGTTAATTGATATTATGGTGCATTTTGAGTAAATGCTTTGAAAAATATCATGTTGGGGTGTTTTATACACCATGGAATTATTTTGGTATCATTTTAAATTACCTCACATTTTAATACGCAAACCACACACTTTACATCCCTCACTCTTACTTTACCAATATCACACCCAAACCCTTCCCTTCCCCTTAATTTTCGAGTTCCACCTTTGAGGTGAAGAGGAGTCCTTACAAACTTTGATTTGTGAAAGATTGTTGGGTGATTTGAGATCCCCAAGAGGTATGGGTACCTCATGCTTTAATTTTGTAAGGTTTTATTTGAGTTTGGTTTGGTTTTGAAGGGTTTAAAATGGGTTTGTGTTGGGTGTTGTGATTTTGGTAGTGTTTTGGTTGGATGTTGTGTATATGGGTTTATGTTGAGGTTTATGGGTGGTTTTGAGTTGTTGAGTTTGATTTATGTTGGTGTATGTGGGTGTGTATGAAATGGGGTTGAAGATGGGTGAATAGTGCCCAAACCCCGCTTGACCACAGCTCGGCGATCGATCGGCGTTTTTCTCGCGATCGATCGCGAGCATCAGGGCTGAGGCAGTAAGCATCAGCGATCGATCGCGAGCTTAGCGCGATCGATCGGCGAGGCCGCGATCGATAGGCGCTAGCTCCGCGATCGATCGCGGATTGATGAAAATTGTTGGGCGAGGCAGTGTGTTCTCGCGATCGATCGGGGCTTGATGGCGATCGATCGCGAGACACCAAAAAGGGTGTTTTTGGTTATTTTTGTGGGATTTTTGGTATTGGACTATTATTGGGTTCTAATATTGGTATTTGTGAATATGTAGAACCAACCCAGGTGGCAACGCAGCCAAGGAATTGAGGTCCAACCACATTCCACATTTTGGAAAGGTACGTAGTGGACGTACGGGCACCCAACGGTAACATGTATTTTATATACTCATTGTTTATGCATTGTGGATGCGAGTATATATGTGGTATTGCATTGTGGATGCATATACATGTTGATTTATGCCATATGAGGTATTGCATTGTGGATGCATATACATGGTAATTTATGCATATTGATGTTAGATGCATATTATGATTATTGGATGCACATCCCATGAGTCGTGGTCATCCTTTGATGATTTTAATGCTTGCCGCTTTTTGTATTGGTTCCGCTAAATGTGAAGCGAGGGGTGGGAGCGCCGCATGTCACATTTGAGCGTGGTTGTCATATGGGGCGAGGAAAGGGTATTTGCCGCTCTCTGTGAAGCGAGGGGTGGGAGCGCCGCATGTCCATTGTAGCGAGGTTATCCTATGCCGCCCATATGAATATAAGCGAGGGGCATTAAAATACACTGTGATGGACAGACTAGGGAATGGTGACCAATATGTGGTACAGTTGAGATGGTATATGATGTCATGACATGTTTGGCCATTAAAAATAATCTATTGATTATACTCATGAGTTCTGGTACAGGGACAACCAAACGGGAAGCGTTTGAAATGCACGGGAAACAGGAAGTGTTTCATATTGATTATGCATTTACGCTTTATCTTCATATTGTGTTGAATATGAATGATTATTATTGCTCATGTTTGGGGGTTGTCCTTGTAGGTACCTTTTTGGCATGATAGATGGGCTTGAACGGGTTGAGACAGTGAGCTTCACGAGCATCTTTGGTAGATGAAAGGACAGGATTCTTTTGTATAGTGCCTACTCTAGGAGTAGCGTAAAACTATAGTGGACACATTCATTTGTTGGAATGTAATTAATCCTTTTGGTAGTCCTTTATTTTGGCATGTAAATGCTTAAGCTCATAGACTCAGCTTGTTTACTCTACTCTGATCATTTATTTAGCTCTATTATGCCTTTATTCCGCACTTAAGGATTAGGGTCCTTACAATATTGTGGTGAATATGGATTATTATATGCTCATGATTTGTGATTGTTCCTGTAGGGACACTATGACACGAAGGGCTAAGGCCAGGGTTGAAAGACACGAAACGGTAACCTGCGTTTTATATACATCATAGATTATGCATTGTGGTTGCATGTGTACATGTAGTGATGATTTTAATGCTTTGCCGCCAAATGTTGAAGCGAGGGGTGGGAGTGCCGCATGTCGCATTTGAGCGAGGTGCATTAAAATACACTCATGATGATGTATGTTGGAATATGGATTATGCTTTGTGATGCAGGTATGGATGAAATACTTGGTGAATATCCCATGAGTCATTGTTATGGATGAGTGATGATTTTAAATGCTTGCCGATAATCATTGTTTTGTGCCGCTAAAATGTGAAGCGAGGGGTGGGAGCGCCGCATGTCACATTGAAGCGTGGTTATCATATGAGGCGAGGAAAGAATATTTGCCGCTAAAATGTGAAGCGAGGGGTGGGAGCGCCGCATGTCCATTTAAGCGAGGTTATTCTATGCCGCATATATGTGAAGCGAGGGGTGGGAGTACCGCATGTTTTACTTGAGCGAGGGGCATTAAAATACACTACCGTGACAATGACTAGGGATCGGCTATTCTATTGGCGATGGTTCATGCCACCAGGTATATTGTTAGCGATGGTTCATTCCGCTATATTGATTGGCGATGGTTCATGCCACCAGGTATATTGATAGCGATGGTTCATTCCGCTATATTGATTGGCGATGGTTCATGCCACCAGGTATATTGATAGCGATGGTTCATTCCGCTATATTGATTGGCGATGGTTCATGCCGCCAGGTATATTGATAACGATGGTTCATTCCGCTATATTGATTGGCGATGGTTCATGCCGCCAGGTATATTGATAGCGATGGTTCATTCCGCTATATTGATTGGCGATGGTTCATGCCGCCAGATATATTGATAGCGATGGTTCATTCCGCTATATTGATTGGCGATGGTTCATGCCGCCAGGTATATTGATAGCGATGGTTCATTCCGCTATATTGATTGGCGATGGTTCTTGCCGCCAGGTATATTGATAGCGATGGTTCATTCCGCTATATTGATTGGCGATGGTTCTTGCCGGCCAAGTATATTGATAGCGACGGTTCATTCCGCTATATTGATTGGCGATGTTCTTGCCGCCGGATATATTGATAGCGATGTCTCATTCCGCTATTCTATTGGCGATGGTTCATGCCGCCGGGTATTTTATTGACGATGATTCGTGCCACCGGATATCACATAGCGACGGGTCATTCCGCTACACCTATGGCGATGGTTCATACCGCCTGATATCTATAGCGGTGTCTTATGCCGCTGACTATATGACGAGAGATCATGCCACTGATTCTATAGCGATGGGTTATACCGCTATGTGCGTAGCGCTGGATTATGTCGCCTACGAGCAATGGATGCTACTTGTGTACCGCTGGTGGACGATGGATACAGGTATTACGCTATCTTGATAGCGATGAGGTATGTCGTATTACTTTTGTTAGCATCATTGTGGATACTACATGTTGTTATATACGTCATATGTTTGACGATGTTAATTGGATGTCATATGTTGACATATGCCGTCACGGGATGACGATGACATAGTTGATGTTCTATGTAGACGTGTAGCGTCGTTTTGATGATTAATACATTTATGTTATTTATTGAGTTGTATGGTTTGAGTGCCTTTGGTGGGCACATGGTAGGGTCTGGGTCACTAGTTGACGAGATCATTATGCCGAGCAAGTTGCTCGAAGATTTATTGGGTGCACCGTGCAGGGATTGTACCGCAGCACATATTTGGAGTATATATTGTTCGAGTAATGATACCCTTGGGTATACTCGCTGGTTTGGCTTAGGCCAAGTAATTGGTGGTAAGAGTAGTCATTGAGGAAACTACTCGCTTGTTGTTGTGATCTGCGGTAGGCGTGGTCACACCCACCCTGAGGGTGTGGGATAAGTCCTAATGGATTAGGATTGCTTTGTGGTTGAGCAAGGACACCGGGATGTCCATTGTGCTTGGTATTTTAGAGATATGTTGGGCGATGACCCATTACTCTAACGGTTTGTACGGTATGGCATACCGAGATGAAACATATGGTTTGTTGGTGGACTTGATATGAGCCTATGGACACAACGCTTTGATAGCCAGATATCGTAGTAATGATATAGTGTGGTTGTTGGAGCCATGATACTGCACGTTGGAACCGAGTTTGGTGAATCGTATGATGATACGATGAAGACGTTTGGCAGGCTTTTGATTGTCCCTTTGTAGTATGATGTTTGAGGCATGTGACACCTCAAGAGAACGTTATACGTCTTTTGTTTTGAGGGACTTGTCTGGGACAGCTCATAATGTTGGAGTACCAACAAGAGAGTCATCAAGTCGTCGTTGACTCGATCTGGGGAATCCGTGTACTTGGGATGCAATGGGTGTTATTGTATCCAGTTTTTCCGAACGGTGGTTCGAGACTAGTGGATCTCGAGTTCGATAGCACTTCCCTTGTGGGGAAGGAGGTAGTATTATACCTACTTGGGAATCTTTGAAAGATTCGGTAAGTTGGTACGTGTGGTGTTGATTTTGGGAATCACGCCATGTTGTTGATCGTCGATTATCATTCTCCACTGGATGGGAATGACTCAGAATTGACAGTTGTGTTTGGAGCTTAGGGGTATGTTGTAGATACCCGAGCCAAGTGCATTGAGTATGCATGTGATGTCAGTGCTTAGGCAGGTATACCGGTGAGTATACGGATGCCAGTTATTGATTTCCTTTTGTCAAGCATAGAGTAATGCTATTTTTTCTTGATGGTTAAATCTCTGATGAGAGATATGGGACACCTTGAGATTGGGAATCTCCATGGCACGATAATTATGAGAAACAATCGTGAAGGTAGTTGACTCTCTTTGAGGAGGGATTATCTTGTGTGGGTTGAGGTGTTTCCTTGTTGGTGTTTTCCTTCGAGTTATGCGATAGCCTTCCCAAGTTTGGATTGTTAAATCCTAGGATTATCAAGGGATGGCAGGAATTCGGATTTATTGGGTGTCGCTGTCGACACAAGCGTTGAGGATGCAATGGGTTTATTGCATGTCCTTTTCAGAAATTGAAACTCTGTGGAGTCTCGATGGTTTATTTATGATCAGGATGTGATCCTTGGAATATCCGGAGGTGGACATCTTGTGAGATGTCTTTTGTGTGAATCTGTGGCCGTGAGTTGCCCAAATTGAGTTGCAATGATGCGACTGCTCATTTGATGGAGGAGGTTTGAAAGTGGAAACCAGGTTTGGTATGTGTACACCGTGGTATACTAGTGTTTCCCTCGTAACGATGTATGTTAGACATCGTGAGTCATAATAGAGACGTCATTGAATGATATCTACGATGGAATCGGGAGCGATTCGAATCCTTGCAGTTTCAGTTGACTAACTACTTTTGGATTGTTAGCGTTATGTTGGGCCGACGCACTTTCGTTTTTGGTGGACTGGAAGGTTTATTTCAATTCCGGAATTTGGTGCGAGGTAGGTACCCTCGCGTTTATTAAGACGATTCTAATATGGTCAAGGATCAAGGTTATGGCTTCATGTTGTTGTGTAGCCTGGGTGTTACGTGATACACCGGTGCTAATTTCTAGGACAAAATTCTTTTAGTGGGGGATATTGTGATGACCAGAGATTATAGATGTTAATCCCGGAGTGTTAATAACCCGTAAAGTTGTTTTACGTGGCGATTTGGAGTTTAATCGCGGTGTTGGGCCTTCCGGGCTCGTCTATTTGGGTAGTTGGGATCGTTGGATCCCGAGGTTGAGATTGTATTCTCATTCCGGTGAAAAACCTATGAGTTGGGTTTTTAGTGTGACTCGGGATCTCGGGTGCTTTGTGTGGGCACCGGTAGGGGGTCTTGGAGTTAGAGAGAGAGTTTTTGAAAACAGATGATTTTTAATGAATCATGATGTATTTATGGGGCTATTAGTATTTCGGGGTATTTTTGCTATAAATACCAGTTGAACCCGAGATTTTAATTATTGGAACCATTTTCCTCACCTTACCTTTCTCTCTCCCCGCGCTACTTCCCGTCTCACTCGACCCCCGCAGCTTCAAGGCGTGCGCCCGCCGCCGTCCGGCCGTCGTTCGGCGCGTCCGACCCCGTCGTTGGCTTCGTCTCGTCCAGGCGCACCTTCCCACACCAACAATTCGAAGTTTCGTCGAGAATCGCGTTCGGATTTGCCAGAAAAGCGCTAGGGTTCGAAATTGAAATCTGTCCGATTTGGGGCTCGATTTTTGGTACGTTTTTGGGGCTTTTCTTCAGGTGTTTTTGGGACGTTTTTGTGCTGTTGTTGAGTCGAAAATTTCAGACTTTAAAGTTCAAAAATATTTGTTGCATTATGGTTCGAATTCTTGCTGTTGGCGTGAGGGTTAGGGTTCGAAAATTGGGGTTTTGGCAGGAGGGGCGATTATTCATGTTGTTGATTGATTAATTCATGTTTTAGATGAATTATGGTGATTATTTGAGTTCAAATTGTGTTGTGAGGGTTCAAAAATTTATGGGGAGTTCTTGAGCAATTTTCGTAGATGTCTCATTCGATTTCCCTCCCTGCATGTGCTCTACCCCCGGGTCTTTTAAATGGTAAATTGTCGTGTGTTGACAATAATTTTCCGTATGAGGATTATGGGTGTGCTTGAGCATGGGTTGCATGTTCGTAAATAATTGTGAATTATTTATCGTGTTAGCACATCGTTCCTCGGGGCATGGAACTCGAGCAAGGTTTGGCTCGGACTTCGGAGATTTAAGGTATGTGCGACGTACGAGCATTACTTTATATAAGAGCATTTGTGAAATGCATAATGTGTTTTAATTGCATTAGATGGTTGTGGGTATGGTTATATATATGTGTTGATATAACTATGGAACGACCTAATCTTGACATCGCTGCCACAAGTGTGCGTAATACTAGAGTGGTATAACTTTACGAGATATATGGGATACTGGGTTTATATGACTATTGTAGGGCATTTGAGATGCCTGAGAATGATCGTGGAATCATGTATTCATTATAAGACATGTGAGATGTCTAAGTATAATGGAGAATTGGTAAAATTAAATGCTAGGCATTTGAGCTATCTGTGATTGGTAGCAAAGTCAAAAATCAGTATTAGATATCGAGATATCTATATTTGTATGTATAATGAATTTGGAATCATTAATTATTGATACTTGAGAATCAGGCAGGCTATGAGTTAAATCAATGTGTTGATTTACTGATTTTTGAGATTTGATGAGTTTGATGATTGTGAGAACAGGGACAGTACACGGAATCCCGGATGAGGACGTTGCCATCCAGGGAGTATCATTTAAAATTCATTAGTATTTACTTTTGTTGTAAATTATGAATTTCATTACTGTGATTATGGGATTTTGTGTATTGGTATGCTCACCCCATTGGGGGCTGTCTCTGTTGGGGCAGGTGAACAGGAACATCGATGGCTGTGGAGCTGAGCTCGAGCTGTTGATTGGATGTACTCCCAGGATCATGGTACCAGGGCTTGATGGAGCACGGTATCGTACAGGGTACTCATATACACCTGAGGGTTATATACATATTCATGATGCTCGCATGTGAGCACGATTATACTTGTATATGGGTTGTATATAAAGGCATGAGCCTTTCTCTCTTTCATTTTATGTTGCATGCAATTTGTGGTAGAACTGCTAAATGATATGAGAGTCATTAGTGTATTATGTGGGTATTGAAACCCACTTTTGTTGTCTTATGTGTGGTGTCTTCCCTGGCTGGGAATTTACTTGGTATTGCTGTATTCTGTTTAGTATGTGTTTTCCCTGGCCGGGAACTATATTATGTGATGTGCTTTTATTTCGGGATGGCTCTATTTACGGGGAGACTCTGCCCAAATTTTTATAAAAGTCCACAATGTAAAAAGTGGCGTAATGGGGATGGTAATGGGCGAACTCTATGAGTCTATTTGTTGGTAGAGATGATCTTAATGTTGAATATTAAAGAAATTTTGTAATTGCCATTCAATGGTAAAGTATCATCTGAGTTTCCCGATTGATTTTATTGAAAGCATGTGCCACACATAATGATTAATACATTAATCAAGGGTTAAGGGCTTGGGGTCCTTACACCACTAATGTAAGGACCCCCGTGCCCTTGGTTGGGATATGCCCTAAGACAAGTCATTAGATGATTGTTTTGACATACAATGTTTATGATTTTATGAATGGCAATTCATTATTATATATTATTCGTTTAACTATGAAATGTGAATTAATAGATATGTTAATGTCCTTAGAATAATATTGTATTCTTAAACATTGTCCTGGTCAAGTATTATCATGAATCAGGATAATGATAATACATAGAGACTAGTATGTGTTGATTGATGAATTGTTCATTGATATGAGATATCAAATCAACACATGGGTACATGTTAGAGAACGATGTACTGGACAGACCCACCGTGAGAATGCTACATGGATAGTTATATGAGTGTCATAAGCAATTCTCATAGTGATAATAATGTATGTAATCATTACGACTTGTGATCATCAGAGATCCCAACATAAGGAGTTATGTATCTTGATATTGTCAAACGTTACCTGTAACAGGGTAAACTATAAAGGCGACTATTGGATACACTACGAATTATGTAGAGGGATGTTGACTGATCGAGATAGGATTTGTCCCTCCTATATAACAAGAGATATGTTTTGCCCTTGATCAAGTGAGAACTAAAATGCATGGCCATGCTCGAATGAGTCGATATGAGATATCGAGCTTATTCGTTTATTCTAGTTCTACTTGGGGATCAAGAAATAAAATTGAATATACGAGTATGACTATTCCATGACTCGTGTTCAATCTAAACACAAAGGACAAAGGGATTAAGTTACATGGTTAATATTATCACAAGTTCTAAAGGTTATGTCGAGTCATTGACATTCTTGTAATTTGGGTAGCCTCGATGTGTTGCTAGACACTTCTCCTTGCTTGTAACTTAAAATGAGATTTTATGTCACTGCCAACATTACAAGATCCTATCGGGTCGCACAAAAGATTAAATCGATAAAGGGAATTAAATTCATTGGATGAATTAATTAATTAAGAAGAGTCTTAATTAAATAATTATGAGGATTTAATTAAATCATGGGTTTGAGCCCATGAGGCTTTGTGAAAGCCTTTAATTAAATTGTTTATAATGATAACAAGGTAATTAATTGATTATTCATTCCTTGATATCACAATCATCAAAACCAAAAACCTAGCTTGAGCTCTCGTCCGCCTCTCTCAACTCGACAATCACACTCGCCGCCGCCACCAACGTCGCCGTGAGTTGTGTGAGTTTTGATTGGCCGCCATTGATCGGTTTTGAACCGTGAGTTCGGTTTTGGTTCAAGAATAAGCCTAGCAACTTGTTCTTGAACATCCTTGTTCGTTTAATCATGTGGATACCGTTGAGGCAAGATCTTGGAGGTGTTGCTCGTGACTCGGGATCGTTTGACGTGGTGCTCCGTGGAATCTGCTCAAACACGCTACAAGGGTGAGACTTTTGTAATCCTTTATCCGATATGATTACCTATGTATAGATCCGGTGTTTAGTAATCCATAAAATTTTATATTCCGCTGCATTGCTATGATTGACGGATTACTTATAGTGGTATCAGAGCCAGGTTCAAGGCTCATATCGGATTTATGTGATTAAATTGTGTTAATCATATTAGAACTAATATTGCATGCTATTTAAAACTGTATGAACATATATGATATGTTAATATTAAGTTTGTGAAATTATCATGATATTATATTTGATATAATTGATGTTTGATGTATACGATACACGAAGCGAACAATCGAACCCGTAACAAGTTGTATTCGGCCACCACCATGCATTTGACCCACGGCTTAGCCACGTGAGGGCTAGGGGTTTCGGACTCCTATGCTCGAGATGGTCTAGTCGTTGTGGCTCATGTTCATGCATGGAGGTTTCGAGACGTGGATGAGTTTTTGAACTCTTTGGCTCGATAATGGTTCGGACCATGATTCTCGGAATCATACGTGTTGGCGGCTACACCACATGAGGGCTAGGGTTTTCGAACCCTTGGCTCGAGATGGTTGAGCCGCCACCGTCATGAACCGTGCATGGTTGGACCGTGGCTCGTGGCTCATGAATTCCGGCGTTTCGAACTAGTTGGCTCGAAAGAAACCAACATGGTGCAAGGCGGCTAGGGTTTGGAACCCTAGCGCGCCGCAACCCAAGCCATCGGCTCGGACCATGTCATGGGCTAGGGTTTCGAACCCTAGGCCCATAATTGGTCCAGCCGTGGTGTATGGTTGGTTCGAACCATGGTGGTTCGTAGCTAAGTCGCATTAAGTTCGTGGCATGTGATGTCCCGAGCGTACGATAATTTTTCAAAATTATTTTACAGTTTTAATTAGAATTAAATTTTAAAATGTTTAGAATCTAATTAGTTAAATGTTAAAGCATGTTTTATGTGTTGTTTGAGCATGGTGCATGGTTATAGCCCTTTGACCTATTAGATAGGATTTGTGAATGTTTGTAATTTATAATACGACCTGCGTGTCGTGCCTTCTCTATTTTATTCTAAATGTTATCCCTCCCCTATGTTCCCCCGAATGTGAATCGAGGAATTCTATATCTTGTAAATAGTATAGTTTTATTGTTGCTGGTGATCAATGAAGATGGAGCATCGTGTCGGGATGAGGAGGCCATTCACAAATTGGAGCCAAAGGAAGGTGCTTGTGAAGTTACCTTAGGTTGACTCTTAGGATTTTCTCATTGGCTTGAGAAAATCGCTAGTAGGGGCTATAACCATGTCACGTTTTAATTATATATGTTGATGCATGATTTATCTTATGTTTTAGATTGATAATTGTATTACACATATATGTAGATATGTATACACCTATATGTAGTGGACATATTTTGAATTATCAAACTAATCATAAGATCAATAAATCCCTCTAAAATATTAAGTTTAAGATGCCTTCCAAAATTAAGAGTACTCGTCAAAAATTTCGATTGTACATGTGTGGGTTTGCCAAAGCAAAGCACCGTGGCAATCTTAGTAAGGCGCGAAAGGATAAAAGTGATATCCGTTATACTTTAAATTGAGTACGACTTAACTAGGTTATCTCAATAGGATTGGGAACCTAGAGGCATGGGTTGGATAATAATTCATTTGATGAATTGAACAAAGCGTTGTTCGTCCAACTATCCAAGAATTACATGTGATGTAATTGACAAAGTGTTGTCTACCTAAATAACCGAGTCTTGGGCGATTAACCAAAGCTAACTCAAGATTAGGCGAAATATGGATCTTGGCCCACTAAAGGTTTCGAGGGTTGATATTTTTTTAACAAAATAGTGGGAGTATCATTTAATATAAGACCATGTTAAATGATTAAATCATAAACTTATTTTGCATATTTATATTGTAGATATCCATGGCAACTAACAACGTAACAAGCACTTTATCACTGTGATCGGTCCTTGAGAAGGACAAATTAAATGGGACAAATTTCCTAGACTGGCATAGGAACTTGAGGATAGTCCTCAAACAAGAAAAGAAACAATATGTCCTAGAGGAACCCTTACCTGCTGAGGAACCTCCTCTAACGGCTACAAGAGCCGACAAAGATGCTTACAAGAAGCTTCAAAGTGACGCACTTGATGTTGGGTGCCTTATGCTTGCCACCATGAACTCTGAGCTTCAGAAGCAACATGAGGAAATGGAGGCGTTTGATATGATCGAGCACCTTAAGCAACTGTACCAACAACAAGCAAGACAAGAGAGGTGTGACGTCTCTAAGGCGTTATTCCAGTGTAGAATGGTAGAAGGAAGTCTGGTTGGAACAATGTACTCAAGATGATTGGGTATATTGAGAATCTGGAGAAGCTGGGTTTTCCTTTGGACCAAGAGTTGGCCACTGACGTGATCTTGCAATCGTTGCCTGAAAGCTTTAGTCAATTTGTCTTAAATTACAATATGATTGAAATAGAAAAGACACTACCACAGTTACTTGGCATGCTTAGAACTTTTGAAGCAAATAGCAAGAAGTCTAAACCTACAAATGTTCTTATTGTGAATAAGAGCAAAGGAAAGACTAAAGCTAAGAGCTTCAAGAAGAACAAGAAGGTCTTTGTTAAATCTAAGCCAAAGTCTTCTGCACTGAAACCAAAAGGAGGGATAGCGAAGGAAGGGAACTGTTTCCATTGCGGTGAGACCGGCCATTGGAAAAGAAACAACAAAGTATATCTGGAGGATCTAAAGAAAGGAAGTGTGACTTCCACTTCAGGTATTTTTGTTATAGAAGTCAATTTATCTACTTCTTCATCATGGGTATTAGATACTAGATGTGGATCTCACATTTGTGTAAATGTGCAGGACCTCAAAAAGAGTAGATTGTTGGCGAAAGGTAAAGTTGATCTCCGAGTTGGAAATGGAGCAAGAGTTGCTGCATTAGCTATAGGAGATTATTATTTATCTTTGCCTTCTGGTTTATCAGTTGATTTTAAAAGACTGTTATTTTGTGCCATCCATTACCAAAAACATTATTTCTATTTCTTGTTTAGACAAGTGTGGATTTTCATTTATGATAAAGGACAACTGTTGTTCTATTTATTCAAATGATATGTTTTATGCTAGTTCACAAATGGTGAATGGTCTTTATTTATTAAATCTTGATATGCCTATCTATAACATAAATACTAAAAGGATTAAAAATAATGATTGTAATCCGACTTCTCTCTGGCATTGTCGCTTGGGCCACATAAACGAGAACCGCATATCTAAACTTCATAAGGACGGAGTATTAGATTCATTTGATTTTGAATCATATGAAACATGCGAATCTTGTTTAATGGGCAAGATGACTAAAGCCCCTATCAATGGACATGTTGAAAGGGCAAATGTTTTATTGGGACTAATACATAGTGATGTATGTGGACCAATAAGTACACAAGCTAGAGGTGGTTTTCAATACTTCGTTACATTTACTGATGACCTCAGTAGATATGGGTATGTGTACCTAATGAAGCATAATCATGAAACCTTTGAAAAGTTCAAAGATTTCAAGAATGAAGTACATAACCAACTTGGCAAAAGTATCAAAATCCTTCGATCAGATCGAGGAGGTGAATACTTATGCCAAGAGTTTCATGACTATCTAAAGGAGTGTGGGATAGTCCCACAACTCACTCCTCAGTATACTCCACAATGGAATGGTGTATCCGAGAGGAGAAATCGAACCTTGTTAGACATGGTTAGATCAATGATGAGTCATGCAGATCTTTCGATATCGTTTTGGGGACACGCTCTAGAAACATCGATTTTCTTACTGAACCGTGTTCCATCTAAATCAGTGGAAAAGACACCATATGAGATATGGACTGGGAAGCGTCCTAGTATGTCTTTTATGAAGATTTGGGGTTGTGAGGCTTTCGTTAGACGTCACGCCACTAACAAACTTGGACCCAAATCTGATAAGTGTTTATTTGTGGGGTATCCTAAGGAAACGAAAGGATACTATTTCTATTATCCCACCGAGAACAAAGTAGTTGTTGCTCGGGCTGGTGTATTTCTTGAAAGAGAATTTATTTCTAGAAAAACCAGTGGGAGAAAAATAGAACTTAGTGAAGTTCAACCACATGAAAACACTGAACCTGAGATTGAGATGGAAACAGAGCAGGCACCGCAAGCTGTTGTGGAAGAAGTACCTGCTCAAGAGACACAAGCCCAGCGTAGGTCTGTAAGAGAACACCGGGAGCCACAGAGATATGGATTTCTTGTGACTCAACAAGGTGACTTAATACTTATTGATGAGGATGAGCCGTCATCTTATCAACAAGCTATAATGGGCACTGATTCTGAGAAATGGCAAGAGGCCATGAAATCTGAGATGGAATCCATGTATGCAAACCAAGTATGGACTTTGGTTGATCCACCTGAAGGGGTACGACCCATAGGGTGCAAATGGATTTTCAAGAAAAAGACCGATATGGAAAATGTACAAACCTATAAAGGTCGGCTGGTTGCAAAAGGATTCAAACAAATTCATGGTATTGACTATGATGAAACCTTTTCACCAGTGGCCATGGTTAAAATCCATAAGGATCTTACTTGCAATATCTGCATTTCATGATTATGAAATCTGGCAGATGGATGTCAAAACAGCTTTCCTTAATGGAAATCTGCTCGAGGATGTGTACATGACACAGCCCGAGGGTTTTGTCGATCCAAAGGATGCTGGAAAGATATGCAAGCTACAACGATCCATTTATGGATTGAAGCAAGCTTCTCGGAGTTGGAATCTTCGTTTTGATGATGCAATCAAAGAGTTTGATTTTATCAAAAACATAGATGAACCTTGTGTCTACAAGAAGGTCAGTGGGAGCATAATCATTTTCCTAGTGTTGTATGTAGATGACATACTTCTCATTGGGAATGATATCCCTGCCTTACAATCTGTAAAGATTTGGCTAGGGAACTGCTTTTCGATGAAAGACTTGGGAGAAGCCACCTATGTATTAGGAATCAAGATGTATAGAGATAGATCGAGAAGGCTTCTCGGCCTAAGTCAAAGTACATACATAGACAAAGTGCTTAAAAGGTTTAGCATGCAAGAATCAAAGAAAGGATTTGTGCCTATGACACATGGCATATATCTCTCGAAGGAACAGTGTCCTTCAACACCAGATGAGAGACAACGCATGAGTAAGATTCCATATGCGTCAGCTATTGGATCTATCATGTATGCCATGATATGTACTCGTCCCGATTATGCTTTGAGCATGACGAGCAGATATCAAGTTGATCCAGGTGAAGGTCACTGGATTGCTGTCAAGAATATCCTGAAGTACTTGAGAAGAACTAAGGATACATTCTTGATTTATGGAGGTGAGGAAGAGCTCAATGTCATAGGTTTCACTGATGCAAGCTTCCAAACCGACAAAGATGATTATCGATCGCAATCTGGATATGTGTATTGCCTAAATGGAGGTGCTGTGAGCTGGAAGAGTTCAAAGCAAGAAACAGTAGCCGATTCTACAACAGAAGCTGAGTATATTGCTGCCTCGGATGCAACAAAGAAAGCTGTTTGGATTAGGAAGTTCATTTCTGAACTTGAAGTGGTGCCTAGCATTAGAGATCCGATAGAACTCTATTGTGACAACAATGGAGCGATCGCATTGGCTAAGGAACCTAGATCTCACCTAAGATCCAAGCACATACTTAGGCGTTTCCATTTCATTCGAGAAATCGTTGAAAGGGGAGATGTTAAAATATGCAAAGTACCAACAGATTATAACGTATCTGACCCATTGACGAAGCCACTGTCACAGCAGAAGCATGATCGTCATACTAGATCTCTAGGCATTAGGTATATGTTTGAGTGGTCTTAGTGCAAGTGGGAGATTTGTTGGGATATGCCCTAAGACAAGTCATTAGATGATTGTTTTGACATACAATGTTTATGATTTTATGAATGGCAATTCATTATTATATATTATTTGTTTAACTGTGCAATGTGAATTAATATATATGTTAAAGTCCTTAGAATAATATTGTATTCTTAAACATTGTCCCTGGTCAAGTATTATCATGAATCAGGATAATGATAATTCATAGAGACTAATATGTGTTGATTGATGAATTGTTCATTGATATGAGATATCAAATCAACACATGGGTACATGTTAGAGAACGATGTACTGGACAGACCCACCATGAGAATGCTACATGGATAGTTATATGAGTGTCATAAGCAATTCTCATAGTGATAATAATGTATGTAATCCTTACGACTTCTGATCATCAGAGATCCCAACATAAGGAGTTATGTATCTTGATATTGTCAAACGTTACCTGTAACAGGGTAAACTATAAAGGCGACTATTGGATACACTACGAATTATGTAGAGGACATGTTGACTGGTCGAGATAGGATTTGTCCCTCCTATATAACAGGAGATATGTTTGGCCCTTGATCAAATGAGAACTAAAATGCATGGCCATGTTCGAATGAGTCGATATGAGATATTGAGCTTATTCGTTTATTCTAGTTCTACTTGGGGATCAAGAAATAAAGATTGAATATACGAGTATGACTATTACATGACTCGTGTTCAATCTAAACAAAAAGGACAAAGGGATTAAGTTACATGGTTAATATTATCACAAGTTCTAAAGGTTATGTCGAGTCATTGACATTCTTGTAATTTGGGTAGCCTCGATGTGTTGCTAGACACCTGCTCCTTGCTTGTAACTTAAAATGAGATTTTATGTCACTGCCAACATTACAAGATCCTATCGGGTCGCACAAAAGATTAAATCGATAAAGGGAATTAAATTCATTGGATGAATTAATTAATTAAGACGAGTCTTAATTAAATAATTATGAGGATTTAATTAAATCATGGGTTTGAGCCCATGAGGCTTTGTGAAATCCTCTAATTAAATTGTTTATAATGATAACAAGGTAATTAATTGATTATTCATTCCTTGATATCACAATCATCAAAACCAAAAACCTAGGCTTGAGCTCTCCGCCGCCTCTCTCAACTCGACAATCACACTCGCCGCCGCCACCAACGCCGCCGTGAGTTGTGTGAGTTTTGATTGGCCGCCATTGATCGGTTTTGAACCGTGAGTTCGGTTTTGGTTCAAGAATAAGCCTAGCAACTTGTTCTTGAACATCCCTTGTTCGTTTAATCGTGTGGATACCGTTGAGGCAAGATCTTGGAGGTGTTGCTCGTGACTCGGGATCGTTTGACGTGGTGCTCCGTGGAATCTGCTCTAACACGCTACAAGGGTGAGAGTTTTGTAAGGCCCCGATGCTAATTAATCCGGATTAACGATGATTAAGCGAACCCGGATAATTAAAAGTATAGACTTTGAATTAAGGTACCGGACCACGATGAGTCAACCAACTAGTTGAACATGTTTTAGTGCATGAGCATGTGCATGATCACATGGCACTTGGAGAACAAATGCCACTAATTAATTTAACTAATGTTTAATACATGATTTTGGACCATTAATCTTGCAAGATAGTGATGTATTGACACATGGATTCCACAATACATCAAATAAATTAAAAATCATGCAATGAAGCCTAGAAGCTCACGCCAATATGCATACAATTTCAGATTTTTGGCTTCATTTTCACCATCAAATCGCCTCTTTGGACACTTGTGGAGCATTGACTCAAAATCATTAAAAAATTTATTAAACAAAGCTTTTTCTACATAGAGGGCCACACCCATTGCCTTTGCTTTCAGCATATATAGACCATTTTTTTTCTCTCCAAACTTATCTGATTTCATTCCCTAAATTTCGAAAACCCACCTCCAAAATTAGAGAGAAAAGTTGAGGGAAACATCCATGCAAATGGAGTCTTAGCAAGCTTGGAAGGAGAAAACCCATTTTCCTTCAAGAATTTGAAGGCTAGGAGCTTGGAGAGTGGATTCTTTGTGAAACTTTTGTGTCTACAAGGGTATGGACTTGTTCTTATTTATTTTAGTTGGACTTTGTAGATTTTGGGTCGAAATTTAGGAGGAGACACGAAATTTGTTGGTGTCATTTTGTCAAACAGAATCTGCAGAAATGTTGTTGCATGCAGTAGGTAGCTCCGAAATTTCGATTTACCTAACTTCCGATTCTGACTTTGAGCCTCAAACAAAATAAATTGGAAGATGAGTTGAACTGATGAAATGGTCATTTTTGAGTTAGCTTTGAAAATAAATTGGACCCATGTGATTTATTAAGTATCGGACAAGTTATGAGCCGATCTCTATGGTTGCGCAGGCTGCAATTTAGAGAATTTGTTTTGGGTCTAAGTTTGAGTTTTATTTTGATATGTTTAAGGCTAGTATGTGACATTATGTTGTATTTGGAACTGTTATGGCCAGGTTTATTAATCCTAAGATTGAGTCGAGGATCACTTGGTAATTAGCTAACGGTTTGAGGTACGTTGAAATGAGTTTTATCATGACGTCTGGCAAAGACGTGTAATGATGCTAATGTATGGCCTTATTTGTCATTATTTGATTTATATGACTTATTTGTCACTATATGATTCTTATGTGACTATATGACATGATGAATGTCTTGGATTACATGATATGTGAAATTACATGATTTGTATATACTTTTACATGAGATTGCATGATATATTGAGTTGCATATGTCATTTGATGCATAAATGATTCATGGGCATATCATACTGATCTATCATTCCTTTGATATCCATGATTTGACTGAGTTGACTTACTCTGAGTGTCGCGTACGACGAGCATGGCGATGACAGGCAGTATAGGTAGTAACTGTAGTCACATGCATGTGCGACCGGACCTAGACACGAGGGCTGGATGCAGTAACGTACATAGGATGAGTTTTCCTAGCGCAATGTACGTATACTGTCACCCTCTGCTCGAGCTTTGATGATTTGATGATACCTTCCTTTGGACTCCGATTTTTGGTATCTTGATATTCGATTCCTTGTACCCATTCATACATCGCATTCATACATGGTATGCATTGCATGATACTTTGTCACTTGACATGATTTATTTATTTCTTTTACTAGGGTACTGACCCCCTTTGTGGGGGTTGTCATGTCTTTTGTTGTTCGGACATGACAGGCTTTACAGGAGGACATAGTGACGATGCTTGCAGCGACGCATCGAGAGATACCAGAGCTCCTTGAGAGCGAGCTCAGGTTTATATTTTATGTTTTGCGTCCCAGTAGTTGTTAGAATATTTTTAATTATGTTTTGAATTACCGGGGTATGCCCCGAGTATCTGTATTTTAAGTATTCTACTACTGGTTGATTTATACTTGATATGGATGTTATGCTCAACATGTTTAATTGGAAAATGGAATTACGTATTTTCAGTATCACTATATATGTATCACCTAAAAGGGAAAAAATTTTAGGGCCATTTGATAAGACCTTTGAAATAAATCTTCCGCTGTTTACGTAAATTAATCATTATGTGTTAATTAAACACCACATTAGGATCGGGCCCTCACATTATGGTATCAGAGCATGTATCTGGGATATGCTCGAACTAGAGTTAGAACACTAAGAATAGACACAAATGAATTGTTTGTGCATGTGCCTGACTATGTGATTTTATATGCTATTGCCTGCTATGTTTACATGTTTTATAATGAGATTTTGTACATGTAACAGATTACTAAGCAGGGACAGTTAGATGCCATATATCTGAGTATTTTAATATGCTGAGTTGCATATAATCTAGAGAATTTGAATGCTGAGTTGCATATATTCTAGAGAAATTGAGAATTTTATCTGTTAGCACTGATAGTTGCTGATATGATGTTGATATAGAATAAGTAATGAGAACATCTCTGACTTGAGATTTATATATGATGCTTTGATTTTATGATGGACAGTTAGTGTTTGGACATGTAGCAGTGATGTAGACTTTAATTAGCTATCTATAGTAACTGTAGGCACTGTAAACTGTGAATTGAATTAACTTAGTGTTATTGAAAATTTTTATCACTTTGGGACTTATTCTTATGATTAGTGGGATGACACTAGAACTAATTAAAACGCTTTGTGTTGATCGACATCAGGAATTTAAGTCTGAAAGACCAAGGTTATACGTATAAGTTTACGTCAAAACCTGTGTATGCCAAGATGATAATTTAGAACTTGAGAATATTGAAAATAGTGATATTTCAATTGAAGAATAGAGTGTAAATGTTGTGAGAAACAACGAGAATTGGTTTGAATGATGACTTGGATTTAGGGACTGTTGTAATTCAGTTCCAGTTTTTGTGTCCGAAATATGAAGAAAAACTACAACATGAAGTCTTCTAGATGAGAGTATCTAGAGAAATTGTAGCGATGAAAGACGAGTTTTCCCTCTTGTTGACACGAGAAAGAATGTTTACGAGAAAGCCATGTTGATTACATGAAAAATGATAATCGATGATCGTGGATTTGAGAAATGGAAGAATGTGCTTAATCTCGATAGCTATTCACTAGTGAAGAGATTAGATATCGACTGAAGAATAAGACACCAATGTGGTGCGAAGTAGTTAAAACTGGATTAAAGATTAATGAAGTGACTATCATTGGGATAATCCCAGTAGTCCTATAAAATTTTCAGAAGTATCACTTCAATTTATCCAGCTCTAGTAGTTCCAATTTATCCACTTTTCGAGGTCACTGTGGATGGAAATATCTACTGATCCACTTGAAAGAATAATAGGAACTGATTTGATGGTGGTCAGTCAGAGCATGTGCGTTACGTGCTCAAGAACAGATTCAACCATAACAACAAATACCCTGAGCTAGAGGTAGATATCAGAGTGGTTATTCTTTCGACCACTCAGTTCCAGCAGCAGTTAATTACCTGCAGACTAGAGGTAATACCTGATAGTTATTTTTGGTTTCCCAACAGACCAGAGAGTATACATTGATAGAGGATACGGTTAGAGATGCTTCAATACTAGTGATCACATATACATGTCATGTATTTGATCACACTGCACAAGTGTTATTGAGACAAAAAGCTTTGTTTTCATACATTGCATCAAATGTGCATCAGTTATTATGATTTGGAAAATACATCAGCAGTGCTAATTATACTATCCACACTTGTAATAGTGAACTGTAGCTTACAGTTTAATGATAGTGATGTGGATTCGAATTCAATGGTGTTGGCCATAGATGGTTTTGATTGTATCAAGGGCATAGATACTGTGATAAGTTTCGAAGTATTAGAGATGATTTTATGGTGTAATGAATTTCGACTGTTTTGTGACCCCAAAATGAAATATTTATAGCCACGAATAGCGAGCTAAGATACTGATAGTATCAGCTATGAAAATATTGTTGTTGCGATATTTGGAAAATGAAGGATATTTGATCATAAGCAGTTAATGCTGACCAGGAAGAATCGATGTTGACTGATATCTTAGTGGTAAGAAAACTTACCAAGATTTTTCTGAAGAAATAAAAGAATTTCCACTAGAGAAGGAAATCGATTTTAACTTCGTTGATGCCAAGGAATAGATTTGATATCAAAAGTACTGTATGAAATGTCATCAGCAAAGTTGACAGATACAGAAGAATAGTTGCAGAATCTCCTTGATGCGAGTATAAATGTCTGAGTATGTCACTTGAGGAAACATCAATATTGTTCGTGAAGAAGAAAGATGATATTATGAAGACGTGTATCGACTAAAGGTAGTTGAATCGGGCTATTGTCGAGAATAAATACCCACTGCCTAAGATCGAGAAGTAAATGATCAATTGTAAGAAACTTGAAGTATAAGAAGAACGATTTTTACTCTGATTACCATCAGTTTGAGTCAAAAGAGAAAATGTTCTCTAGGCAATTGGTCAACCAGATATAGACATTTTGAATTTTTGGAAATGTCGTGTGGTCTGACAACTATACCGATAGAGTTATGAATTTGATGAAAAAAAAAATATTCCGTAACTTTTGGGAGGAAGTGTAATCATATTCATCAGTGGTATACTAGTGTATACGAGATCCGGAAAGGAACCACACAGAACACCTGTGATTGATTTTTCAGACGCTTCGTGAAGCACAAAGTGTGTACCAAGTTATCGAAATGTAAATCTTTGTTGAATCAAGTGTTATTTTGGGATAGGTGATACCATCTCACCAGATACTTAAAGATAGTACTAATTTGGCCTAGACCAATCATTGTACTCAAGATGAAAAGTTTTATGAATTTTGGCAGATACAACAGGCTTTTACGGAAGGATATTCTAGGATAGCCTGACTTATGAACCAATTGACCAAGAAGAAATTTGATATTCGTTTGGTCAGATGAATGAGAAAGCTGTTTTCATAACTGAAACTGAAATGGAAGTGAACTACAGCCCCGATGTTGATGTGGTTAACTGGTTCAGGGAGATATGTAGTTGTGCAAATACGTATGTCAAAGATTTGAAGATATGTTCTAATGTATCATGAAAAGATGATTGCATATTCTTGAGATATAAGCGATGACCGGATTTATTAAAGAATTTGACTTTGATAGTCAATATAAATCAAGGGAAATGAAACTAGTAACAGATGCTGTTAGGATCGGTCCGGAGTGTTTAGAGGGGGGGTGAATGAACACTCATTGTAAAATTTAATCCCTTGTGATTTCTTTCGGATTAGTGAAAGAAATCTGTTTCTTAATCAACTTTTGTACAGAACAAACCACTGAAAGTATAAGTGCGGAACGGTCTGTTCTTGTATATGTAAGAACGGCTCGATGGCTAGTATGAAAAAACAAGTGCAGAAAGATAATACACAGGATATGTTTCTGGAAGTTCGAAGGTGGTGTAATCCTTCTACGTCTCCCCTTCTTCCAATTAAGGAAGGTTTATACTAGAAGACTTTGATTTATACAATCCTGTTGTACAAACCCGATTCAGGCTGGATTTACCTCACTACCAGTCTGAAACTCCTAGTCACTCGATCTGCTCAGACACACTTTGTCTGACAGTTACAATATGTTTCTCACTTCTATTTTTCAACACAGAAAACACAAGATGCACACAGTGATCCTAAATGATCAAATGTTACAAAGTAAACGTGCTTAAGAATAATTTCAGCTCGAGAGCTTCTGAGCTTGTAAGCTTGTGCTGTTTTGCTTTCTTGTGCGTTTTTCAATTGATCAGCGAGAGTCACTATATTCCTTTTGTTGCATCCTTTTATAGTTGTAAGTACCAACGACATTATTTCCCTTAATGTGCAACTTTGACTCTGCTTAAACTCTGAGTAGGCTACAGTCTTCTTCTTCAGGACACTTGCCGTTCTGGTTCATACTTTCGGCGACTGTCAGGTAAGCTCTTCTTTGTCTTCTTACCTCTTATGGCAATCTTCAGTCTTTGGTCCTTTGTAGCATTAATTACGACATTAAATGCTACAATAAATAGCCATTAATGATTCGGACTGAGGAGCCATTCTTTATGTATCCTAGACTGCTCTGATCTGATAGAGATTGAGATCGATCTGAAGCATCGATTTAGTCAGTCTGAAATCCATCGATCCGGTCTGATAAGTAATGTGCCTTATCAGCTTGTTCTGTTTTGAGCCATAGATCTGGTCAGTCTGATTACCCTCGATCCGGTCTGATATTCTTTGTCATCTTATCAGCTTAATCTGTTTTGGGCGATCGTTCTGGTTAGTCTGATTTCTCTTGATCCGGTCTGATATGTTTTGTCATCTTTAAAATCTCATTGATAAGGTCTGGAACTAACAAATTCCCCCTTTTTGATGATGACAAAACCTAGCTTCTAAGTCTGTTTAACTAGTCTGATAAGAACTCTGAAGCGAAAACTTCGGATCGATTACTTCTTCTTTGTTCAAAATAAATGAACATTATTAAGTTGGATCGATTAAGCCTTTATTAAAGTTCAAAATAAATGAACAAGGACTTAATAAAGAAAGATTTTTATTGATAAAAAATCTCGCATACAGTCAGTCTAAAAGTTTAATCAACGAGACTGCTATCTTCTTGAAGTTTGAGGCGGCTTGAAGTCTTTCTTATTTTCCCCCTTTTTGTCAGCAGCAATCTCTTGAAGAAAATCAACAACTTGTGCGAGCTGCGCGCTGATAGCGTCAAGACGAACGTCTTGAGCGCGGAGGGAATTGGCAACAGATGCTCGGACTTCAGTGGCCAGCTCGATCTGCTCGTTTCTCAGGCTGTTCTTATAAGTGGCTTGCTGAGAAAACAGATCATTCAGTCCTCGCTGAAGGCTGCTTATACTGGCTGTCATCTTCTCTTTGAATGAATCAAAGTCCAAAGCTGTAAGCCTCTGACCTTGATGAACTTCTAGAACACGTTGAGAGAGTGACATGCAGTTGTCAGAGAAATGCTGGAGAGTCCGTGCCAGTGATGGAGGTGCATCAGATAGCCGGCTGGGAGAGTGATCTGATGATGACAGTGCAGGATCATCTTCTTCAGCAATCGGCATAATGGAAGATATGGCAGCCTGATGACTTTCGGATCGGATCAGGGTGACCAAATCCGAAGAAAATTCTTGAATGAAGGCCAGATCTTCATCTGATTGTCCCGGAGGAGTGCTGGGACTGAGAGGCTCCTCAATCTGTAAAGCTGCAACAACTGTAGACACCACTAAATCCGGATCGACGAAGTATGGTGCGTCAATTGTTGCAAGTGCTGCGGTTGGACTGATTTGTGCACGGGAGGCTGATGACCCCAAAGGGATAGATGTTGTTGGAGAGTCCAACAACACATTCAATGGTTCATCATCTGTAGCAGACGGAGCATTAGGCAATGGCTGCTCCGCTGTCTGTTCTGCTGGCTGATCTGATACTAGCTCTGCAGTCTGAGATGCTGCTTGATCTGTAGGCTGATCTGCGGTTGGTTCTGCAGGTTGCGCTGCTAGCTGATCTTCAGTCTGGTCTGCTGCCCCAGAGGGAATAAATTCAACAAAAGGTTCTGCTAGAGATTTGCTTGCAGAAGGATGATCCGGGCTGGTTGCTGGAGTGGATATACTGATCTTCTGTCGTTGAAAACGGACAGCTACGTGAAGAGCATGAACATCCATCTCTAATTGAGCAATAACTGCCCCATCATCTCTGGCAGTTGGAGCATTTGGATCGAAGTTCTCTTTCTTAGCAGTTAGGAGCAGAGTGGCCAGTCTGAATCTTTGAATTGCCGTAAATAGCTCTTTGCGCTACACAGCAAGCCGAACATCATCGGTCTCTGTTCCTTTCAGAACTTCCTCTTCCATCTTCTTCAGTCTGCTCAACTTTCCGAAGAACATCTCAATGTGGTTGATAGTCCGGTACTGGACGTATTCATCAAAGACCACAATGAGTCCCTTCACCTTCTCATCAACATCCTCCATAGCAATGTCGATGGCTGTCTGCGCTGCAGATTTGGGTTTAGAGGAGAGGGGTTCGGAGAGAATGGCTTTTCCCTTGCCGGTGGAGGAAGGGGACTTGATTCCTGATTGGGTATAATCTCCCAACTCAGTGATAACTATCCCTTTGACCACGGGAATGGCAGAGGGAAGTCTAACGGTGACTTTGGGTGCAGGGGTTGAAGTGGTTGAAATTTGTTTTGAAGGTTGGGGTGCAGGGGTGGCTTTAGTTGGTGGCAAAATGGGTAGGGGTAGAGTTTTGATTGGTTTGGTAATCTGGGTTCTGGGCTTCTTGGGAAGTGGCTTGGTTGGTGGCGAGGGGGCAGACTGAGTTTCTTCAGACTCAGTCTGGATAGTCAGCTTTCGCTTGACCCGAGGTTTGCGCGCAATAGCTTGTTCTTCGCCCTTCTCAATCTTGACTGCAGCCAGAGTGGCAGGAGTAGGCGGAGCACTCTTGGACTTCAGCAGTGCGAGCCCTTTGGAGTTTAGAATCTTGAAGGGACTGAGAGCGGACTGCTTTCCCAGCTCGATGTCTAAGGACTCCAGTAGCTTGCTGAGAGGAACAGCAAAGCATACGGCCTGTTTGGATGCAATCACCGTTTCCATCAGAACTCCAAAAAGAATCACGGACCAGTTCATCTTCTGTCCGGATACAATAGCCGCCATAGCCCTGAACTTCTCTGCGGTTACAGCGTCAAAACTTCCTGCTTTGCCCAAAAGAGGTTTGCCAACGATTTCGCACAGCACCTGAAAATGAAAGAGCATTTCCTTCTTCTTAAACGAGGGTTGCAGGCGGTGGCCAAAAATAGAGATCTTTCCTTGAAGATCTGAGAGTGACGCTTTAGGAATCTGTCCAAATTCTGTCAATCCGGAATTGGGGAGGCCAAAGGTTTTGGCCAGCGTCATCGGCGAGATCTCAAAAGATTTGCCCTTGACAGTAGTGGATATTGATGTCTTCTGGGAGACGGCAGTTGGCGAATAGTTCGCGGATTTCTGATTCATAAACAACTGTGCCGCACTCCAGAAAGTTTCTCAGACCAGATGATTCCAAAGCTCGGAAGATGGACACCATCTCTGCATCTTCTGCCCTGTAAATATCATTAAACTCAACGGAGAGAGAGTTGTGAGTAATGGTAGCCATTGGAGTGAAGGTAAATGAGTGCGAAGATTTAGGAGAGTGAGAGAATAAGAAAACAGATAGCGGTAAATTGTAAAAAGTGAAAGAAGATGAAATGTTCAGCCCGCTAAATAGGAGAGAGAAGACACGTGTCTTTATCTCAATGACTGATAAAAAGAAATTCAAAATAAACGGTCAGGATAACAGATAGATAAGGCGGTTAAAATGCGATCAGTCCGGGCTATTTTTGTACAAAAGATGTATTGACCAGACAGATCATGGGATAACATCAGATTGACATGGATCGGTCTGAAAGTTCGGACCGGTCTGTGTCTTTCTGAATGTATTATCGATCTGTGGCAACAAAAATCTTTAAGTGCGAAAGTAAGAGAACATCTAAACTATTAAGATAAGTCAATTAAACCAAGAATTTGACAGAAATAATTAAACTTAGCCTCTGGGAGCGGTTTGGTGAAGATGTCTGCTGCTTGCTGCTCTGTTGAGATGTGCTCGATCCGAATTTCCTTTTTGCCAACATGATCTCGAATAAAATGATGGCGTATATCAATGTGCTTTGTTCGAGAGTGCAGAACTGGCTTATACGTAGCGATTGCACTTGTGTTGTCGCAAATATCGGAGAGTCAACAGCTTGGATGCCATAGTCTTTGAGCTGGTGTTGAATCCAGAGCATTTGAGCGCAACAGCTTCCAGCGGCTAGATACTCTGCTTCAGCTATAGATGTGGCAATCGATGTCTGCTTTTTACTGAACCAAGAGATCAATCTTTCACCTAGAAATTGACATGTTCCACTGGTGCTTTTACGATCAATCTTACACCCAGCGTAGTCTGCGTCTGAATATCCGATCAAGCTGAAGTTTGAATCTTTGGAGTACCAAAGACCAACGTTCTGAGATCCTTTTAAGTATTTCAGAATACGCTTGGCAGCAATAAAATGTGATTGCTTTGGTTCTGACTGAAATCTGGCGCACATACAGACTGAGAACATAATATCAGGCCGGCTCGCTGTAAGATACAATAGCGATCATATTAGTCCTCTATACATGGTTACTTCAACTGCCGTTCCCCCTTCATCTTTGTCGAACTTGATTGTTGGACACATTGAGTTGATGCAGTTGAGCATGTTTCCATTCCAAATCTCCTGAGGAGCTCTTTGGTATACTTGGTCTGCTGATGAAAATACCATTGTTGAGCTGTTTTACTTGGAGACCCAAAAAGAATGAAAGTTCTCCCATCATGCTCATCTCAAACTGTCCCTGCATTAACTTAGAAAATTTCTCGCACAATTTGGGGTTAGTTGACCCAAAGATTATGTCATCAACGTAAATCTGAACTAATAGGGTAGGTTCCCCCTTAATAAATTTAAAGAGAGTTTTATCTACTGAACCGATCTGAAAATCATGGTTCAGCAGAAATTGAGATAGAGTGTCATACCAGGCTCTTGGAGCTTGTTTCAGACCATACACTGCTTTATTCAGTAGGTATACATGATTGGGATACAAATGGTTCTGAAATCCAGGTGGTTGCTCAATATAGACTTCTTCCTGAAGCTTTCCATTAAGAAAGGCGCTCTTAACATCCATCTGATATACTTTGAAGTCTTTAAAGGCAGCATATGCAAGAAAAATTCGGATGGCTTCAAGTCTGGCGACTGGTGCAAATGATTCATCGAAGTCGATTCCTTCTTCTTGTCTGAATCCTTGTGCCACCAGTCTGGCTTTGTTTCTAACCACAGTTCCATCTGCGTCCATCTTATTTCTGAAAACCCATCTGGTTCCAATAACAGGCAGATCGCTTGGTCTGGGGTTAGACTCCAAACTTGATTTTGTTCGAATTGATTTAGCTCTTCTTGCATGGCCTTAATCCAGTTGAAATCAGTTAGAGCTTCATCAATCTTCTTAGGTTCCAGAGTTGAGATGAAAGCAGCATGTGTGAATTCATCAATCATCTGTCCTCTGGTTCTGATCGGTGCAGAGGGACTACCAATTACTAGATTAGGTGGATGCTTCTTAGTCCATCGATAGCTTGACTCTGGATTGTCTGGTCCGGTCAGATGAGTAGTAGCAGCATGATCAGCATCTGCTTTGATAGTTGAGTGAAGAACATCCGGATCAGCTCGATCTGAAGAAGCTTCAATGCCTTGATCCGGTCTGTCTGGTACTTCTGGTTCTGGTGGATTGTCTCTTGACCTGTTAGCTACAATCTCATCATCACTGTTAGCTTCGAGATGGATATTTTCCATCTGATATTGAATTGATTCTTTGTTGCCCTCAACACATAAAGATTCATCAAAAACTACATGAACAGATTCTTCTACAGTTAAGGTACGATTATTGAAAATTCTATTAGCTTTACTAGGTGATGAATATCCCAAGAATATTCCATTATCTGACTTAGCTTCAAATGCTGTAAGATGATTCTTACCATTGTTATGAACGAAGCATTTGCAGCCAAAAATATGAAAGTGAGAAATAGATGGTCTGTTACTAGTCCATATTTCATATTGGGTAAGGTTCAGCTTCTTGTTGATCATAGACCGATTTTGAGTGTAGCAAGCAGTGTTCACAGCTTCTGCCCAGAACTTTTGCGAAATACCAGAATCAGCAAGCATTGTTCTTGCTGCTTCTTTGAGCGTTCTGTTTCTTCGTTCTGCAACTCCATTCTGTTGAGGAGTTCGAGCGGCTGAAAACTCATGCTTGATTCCATGATTTCTAGAAAGGATTCAAGATTCTGATTTGAAAATTCAGTGCCTTTGTCACTGCGAATCCTGTCTATGCTGGATGATTTCTCATTCTGAGTGCGTTTCAGCAGCTTGATCAACTTCGGACCGGTCTGATCTTTACTGCTAAAAAATATAGTCCATGTAAAGCGTGAGTAATCATCAATAACAACAAGAGTATACCGCATTCCCCCTAAACTTGTTATTGGTATAGGACCAAACAAATCCATATGCAATAATTCTAAACAGCGGGAGGAGGATTTGGCATTCTTGTTTTTGAAGGATGATCTGATCTGTTTGCCCATTTGGCAAGCTTCGCAGATCTTATCCTTAGCAAAATCGATCTTGGGCAGACCGATAACTAAATCATGTTTACACAGGCTGGAAATAGTCTTAAAGTTTATATGATTCAAGCGCTTATGCCACAGCCAATGTTTATTATCATTGTTAGCGATGAAGCAAGTAGGATTATCAGGTTGAGCATGATTCCAGTTAATCTTATATGTATTTCCATTCCTGATTCCTACAAGCAAGGTTATACCGTCTGATGATTTAACAGTGCAAGTGTGTTTGTGAAATTCTACAGCATAACCATTATCACAGAGTTGACTTATACTAATCAGATTATAGCACAGATTTTCAACTAACAGCACATCATTGATAATAATGTTACCATGGACAATCTTACCCTTGCCCACGGTCTTACCCTTTGAGTTATCTCCGAAGATGATCTTGGGTCCAGTACATTCTGTGACTTCAGACAGCAGCTCGATGTTTCCAGTCATGTGACGGGAACACCCACTGTCCAAATACCAGTCTGATGCGAGTTCCTTCGGTACTTGTCATCAAATATAATTATTGTTGGGACCCAATCCTATTTGGGTCCAGAACGGATTAGCCCTTTGGGAACCCACACCTGTATCAGCTTCAATGGCTTGTGTGTGTAAGGTGTGCTGTGTGCTGGTCTGTTTCGATGTTGTGTGTGATAATGTGTGCGCTGTGGAAACCTTTGATTCTCATAAGGTAGTCTATATCTTCGTTGAATCGGTTTTGAATTATAGTAATTGTATTGTCTTCCTTGCCTTCGATCTTGCACCTTTGGATTTGGTCTGATAGACGAAAATCTTGCTGGTGCCTTTTCTTTGGCTTGGTCAACATAACCAATCCCTTTTCTCAGATTTTGATTCACGTAAGAGACTCCTGTTTGAATCTTAGGTGCTTCAGTCTCATATACTGTGCTGGATTTAACAAATGTCATTTGTTTGACTTGGTTCTTTACCAGCAACAGCTCAGATTCATCTTTGGTGCATTCTTTGGTGTCAAAGCCTATGCCGGTGAAATCACCGACGTACCTCTTGTAATTCTTCCAAAGATGTTATGGATTTTGTCCATGTTTTGAATATATGAGAAAGCTTAGCATTTTGTGTGCTAATTCTCTTATTTTCTTCATGGAGCTGATCATAGGAGATTTTCAGCTTATTCAGCCCGATCTTTAGATTATTGCATTCACCCTGCTCAGAGCAGCTTGGTTTATTGTGCTCATCTATTTGATTACTGGCTTTAGCTTTATTTTTCTCAAATGATTCAGCTAAGATCCTATAATCATTAGCCATGTCTTGCAGTGCGGACATGAGCTCTTCTCGTGTAAATTCATTTGAGTCAAGATCATATACCTCGTCTGTCTGACTCATCTCTTCGTCTACCATGAGACATTGAATATCTTCTTCGCTTTCGCTGGAAGAATATTCAGAGCTTTCCGAGTCTGAGTCTGTCTGAGCCCATTTGCTGTTTCCTTCTTCAGCTACTAGGACTTTTTGGGATTTTCCATGATTCTTGCGGTCTTTGTAGTGCTTCTTCTTCCTATCATCACGATGCTTCTCTTTCCGTTCTTCTTTCTTCGGTCTGGTGCAATCTGCAATAAAATGTCCGGTCTTACCACAATTGTAGCAAGCCTGATCGTTAACAGCATCATCTTTTCTTGATTTATAATGATGAGAGGGTTTGAAGTTCCTCTTATTCTTAGACATGAATTTACCGAATTTCTTGATAAATAATGACATAGCATCATTACTTATCTGTTCAGCGGATCGGTCTGATGTTGAGGCGATCTGGTCTGGAATGGCTGCCAAGGCCTTGTTTGGTTGAGAGATGAATGGCTCTGCTTCACCTCTGCTTATCAGTTCAAACTCATAGGCCTTAAGATCTGCAAACAGATAATGAAGTTCAACCTTGTCAGATCTTTTGATTCCCTCATGGCAATGGTCTTAACATCCCATTCCTTTGGCAGAGCTCTCATAACTTTCAGAGCGATCTCTCTGTTAGAATATTCATTCCCCAGACCATTCAGTTCATTTATGATGCCAGTGACTCTTTCATCAAACTCATTTAGAGTTTCTCCACTCTTCATCTTTATGCCCTCAAATCTTTGAAGAGCAACAGTCAGCTTGTTTTCTTTGGTCTGGTCGTTGCCTTCGCATAGCTGTGCTATCTTCTCCCAAATTTCTTTGGCAGTAGAGCACATTTTGATTTTGCTGAACATGTTCTTGTCCAATGTCTTGAACAAGATGTCTTTGGCAACGTTGTCCAGATTTGCCTTCTTTCTTTCCTCATTCTTCCAGAGGGATCTGTCTTTCTCTACCATTTGTGGTTCACCACCAGTAATGGCGACTGTTGTATTTATTTTTAGAATCTTCATTGGTCCATCAGTGATGACGAACCACATATCGTCATCCTGAGCTGCCAGATGAGCTTGCATTCTGATTCTCCAGTCATCATAGTCTTCTTTTGAGAACATAGGAATTTTGTTGAAAGATGCCATCAGCTCAAGTGTCTTTGTGCTGATTAAGATAACCTGGCTCTGATACCACTTGTTAGGATCGGTCCGGAGTGTTTAGAGGGGGGGGGGGGGGGGTGTGAATGAACACTCATTGTAAAATTTAATCCCTTGTGATTTCTTTCGGATTAGTGAAAGAAATCTGTTTCTTAATCAACTTTTGTACAGAACAAACCACTGAAAGTATAAGTGCGGAACGGTCTGTTCTTGTATATGTAAGAACGGCTCGATGGCTAGTATGAAAGAACAAGTGCAGAAAGATAATACACAGGATATGTTTCTGGAAGTTCGAAGGTGGTGTAATCCTTCTACGTCTCCCCTTTTGGTTTATACTAGAAGACTTTGATTTATACAATCCTGTTGTACAAACCCGATTCAGGCTGGATTTACCTCACTACCAGTCTGAAACTCCTAGTCACTCGATCTGCTCAGACACACTTTGTCTGACAGTTACAATATGTTTCTCACTTCTATTTTTCAACACAGAAAACACAAGATGCGCACAGTGATCCTAAATGATCAAATGTTACAAAGTAAACGTGCTTAAGAATAATTTCAGCTCGAGAGCTTCTGAGCTTGTAAGCTTGTGCTGTTTTGCTTTCTTGTGCGTTTTTCAATTGATCAGCGAGAGTCACTATATTCCTTTTGTTGCATCCTTTTATAGTTGTAAGTACCAACGAAATTATTTCCCTTAATGTGCAACTTTGACTCTGCTTAAACTCTGAGTAGGCTACAGTCTTCTTCTTCATGACACTTGCCGTTCTGGTTCATACTTTCGGCGACTGTCAGGTAAGCTCTTCTTTGTCTTCTTACCTCTTATGGCAATCTTCAGTCTTTGGTCCTTTGTAGAATTAATTACGACATTAAATGCTACAATAAATAGCCGTTAATGATTCGGACTGAGGAGCCATTCTTTATGTATCGTAGACTGCTCTGATCTGATAGAGATTGAGATCGATCTGAAGCATCGATTTAGTCAGTCTGAAATCCATCGATCCAGTCTGATAAGTAATGTGCCTTATCAGCTTGTTCTGTTTTGAGCCATCGATCTGGTCAGTCTGATTACCCTCGATCCGGTCTGATATTCTTTGTCATCTTATCAGCTTAATCTGTTTTGGGCGATCGTTCTGGTTAGTCTGATTTCTCTTGATCCGGTCTGATATGTTTCGTCATCTTTAAAATCTCATTGATAAGGTCCGGAACTAACAGATGCACTGAACCTAAAAGTGCAAGGTGCAATGGTAGCATCAATGTTTGCTTTGGAGTTTGATAACATCTGATTTTGACGATCGGAAAGACTCGAAGGACAGACCCATACAGATATTGAGCTAAGAAATTGGTTCTGTCTTATCAACCAAGTAAATTTAGTATGCCATTTAGTGGTGATTGCGAATGAAAAATCAGTATATAGCATCGAATTTTACTGATTTGAAAGACGTATTACAGTAGAGAGTACACTATAGAGAACATAGTGTTATTCTGGGAATGATGAGATGTATCATTCTCGAGATCCTATTTATGATGAGATGGTATAAAGAAAGAAATTTTTGAATTTTGTGGCAAATTGTTTGACATGCCAGCAGGTCAAGATAAAAATATGAGACCTAATGGGATACTACAGGATTTGTAAGTACCATAATGAATTTGGGAAAATTTCTAGTTTTGAGTTTTATAACTCAAATTTTTTTTTAGACCAAACAGAGATGTAAAACAAGTTGAATCAAAATTGATTGACTATTCAAACAAGATATTGATTTTATGTGATAGTCTATATGCCTATGAGAAGACGACATGTTTAAGATATGGATAATGTGGTTTAGTTACAGTGAGTTTATGTAATAGATGTATCTGATTGAGATCCGACGATAAGATCAGAATTCGAAACTATTTTCAGAATGTAATGGATACTAAGTTAGCAATGAGTATTGCTTTTCATACTCAAACTGATGGACAAACTGAGAGAATTATCCAGACTCTGGAAGTTATGTCTCGATTAATAGTGATGAATTTAGTGAGAATTGACAAAAATTATTGTGCACCAATGGAAATATTCCTATAATTTAAGCTTCGGACAACTTTTGGGATGGCATCGGTTCAGGTTTTGTAGAGCCAGAATTACCGATCGCTGATAAGATGATAGGAAATTGATAAGGAATTTTTGGCATAACTTGAGATTGTTGAGGAAATGCTAGGAACGATAAATGTTGTACGAAAATGATTGAAATTGGCTTCAGGTGAGCAGATTTGCTACGCCAAAGAGAAATATATCGTTAGACTTCGAGTTGAGAATCAGGTAAATATGAAGATATTACCTTTGCGATGATCAATATGATTCGTTAAGTGAGGTATGATGTTGCCTCGATATTTTGAACCTTGTGGAATAATAGAGAAGTTTGATTCAGTGGTATATCGTTGACACTACCACATCAGTTGTTATTGATACATGATGATTCTTATGTATCTATGAATGAGATTGAGACATCTCATATGATTTAATTTATTGAGTGATGCTCAATTTTGCGATTTCGAGGACGAAATCTTTTTAAGAGGGGAAGAAGTGTAAGGCCCCGATGCTAATTAATCTGGATTAACGATGATTAAGCGAACCCGGATAATTAAAAGTATAGACTTTGAATTAAGGTACCGGACCACGATGAGTCAACCAACTAGTTGAACATGTTTTAGTGCATGAGCATGTGCATGATCACATGGCACTTGGAGAACAAATGCCACTAATTAATTTAACTAATGTTTAATACATGATTTTGGACCATTAATCTTGCAAGATAGTGATGTATTGACACATGGATTCCACAATACATCAAATAAATTAAAAATCATGCAATGAAGCCTAGAAGCTCACGCCAATATGCATACAATTTCAGATTTTTGGCTTCATTTTCACCATCAAATCGCCTCTTTGGACACTTGTGGAGCATTGACTCAAAATCATTAAAAAAATTATTAAACAAAGCTTTTTCTACATAGAGGGCCACACCCATTGCCTTTGCTTTCAGCATATATAGACCATTGTTTTTCTCTCCAAACTTATCTGATTTCATTCCCTAAATTTCGAAAAACCACCTCCAAAATTAGAGAGAAAAGTTGAGGGAAACATCCATGCAAATGGAGTCTTAGCAAGCTTGGAAGGAGAAAACCCATTTTCCTTCAAGAATTTGAAGGCTAGGAGCCTGGAGAGTGGATTCTTTGTGAAACTTTTGTGTCTACAAGGGTATGGACTTGTTCTTATTTATTTTAGTTGGACTTTGTAGATTTTGGGTCGAAATTTAGGAGGAGACACGAAATTTGTTGGTGTCATTTTGTCAAAACAGAATCTGCAGAAATGTTGTTGCATGCAGTAGGTAGCTCCGAAATTTCGATTTACCTAACTTCCGATTCTGACTTTGAGCCTCAAACAAAAGTTGTAGATATATGTATTTTCGTCATGTGGTTAAGATTTGATACGATTTGGACTTAAAATGAATGAGTTATGATATTTTTACCACAAGGTGCACAATCTGAAACATGCATGTAGGCGGGTTGCACATGCAGTGTGTTCTTGGTAAATCTGGGAAACATACGCTACGATTTTGAGCTTGGTGTCTGAATAAAGGTTGTAAAACTTTGAGTTATCTTGCATTAGAAACTAGCCTCACATGATTTGGAGTTTATTTGTGTAAGATATGCACTTTTCCCTAGAACCGCTCACTCTGTCAAAACAGAATATGAGTATTTTTAAATCTGGCATACTTTGCTTTGCATGTGCCTCTAGAGGAACGAACTAGCTTCTGGACTTCAATATGAACTGTAGTACTTTGCGTTTTCGTGATTTTCCCACTAGCCTCAACTCATTTAGACGTCATATGAATTTATTATGATTTTATACAAAAATGGGTCAGGCTGGAATTTGGTAAATTGTCCTGTTTTTCCATCAGATTGTTCTTGGCCATTTTACCTAGGCTAAATGAACGAATTTGAAGATGAGTTGAACTGATGAAATGGTCATTTTTGAGTTATCTTTGAAAATAAATTGGACCCCTGTGATTTATTAAGTATCAGACAAGTTATGAGCCGATCTCTATGGTTGCGCAGGCTGAAATTTAGAGAATTGGTTTTGGGTCTAAGTTTGAGTTTTATTTTGATATGTTTAAGGCTAGTAAGTGACATTATGTTGTATTTGGAACTGTTATGGCCAGGTTTATTAATCCTAAGATTGAGTCGAGGATCACTTGGTAATTAGCTAACGGTTTGAGGTACGTTGAAATGAGTTTTATCATGACGTCTGGCAAAGACGTGTAATGATGCTAATGTATGGCCTTATATGTCATTATTTGATTTATATGACTTATTTGTCACTATATGATTCTTATGTGACTATATGACATGATGAATGTCTTGGATTACATGATATATGAAATTACATGATTTGTATATACTTTCACATGAGATTGCATGATATATTGAGTTGCATATGTCATTTGATGCATAAATGATTCATGGGCATATCATATTGATCTATCATTCCTTTGATATCCATGATTTTACTGAGTTGACTTACTCTGAGTGTCGGGTACGACGAGCATGGCGATGATAGGCAGTATAGGTAGTAACTGTAGTCACGTGCAGGTGCGACCGGACCTAGACACGAGGGCTGGATGCAGTATCGTACATAGGATGAGTTTTCCTAGTGCAATGTACGTATACTGTCACCCTCTGCTCGAGCTTTGATGATTTGATGATACCTTCCTTTGGACTCCGATTTTTGGTATCTTGATATTCGATTCCTTGTACCCATTCATACATCGCATTCATACATGGTATGCATTGCATGATACTTTGTCACTTGACATGATTTATTTATTTCTCGTACTGGGGTACTGACCCCCTTTGTGGGGGTTGTCATGTCTTTTGTTGTTCGTACATGACAGGCTTTACAGGAGGACATAGTGACGATGCTTGCAGCGACGCATCGAGAGATACCAGAGCTCCTTGAGAGCGAGCTCAGGTTTATATTTTATGTTTTGCGTCCCAGTAGTTGTTAGAATATTTTTAATTATGTTTTGAATTACCGGGGTATGCCCCGAGTATCTGTATTTTAAGTATTCTACTACTGGTTGATTTATACTTGATATGGATGTTATGCTCAACATGTTAAATTGGAAACTGGAATTACGTATTTTCAGTATCACTATATATGTATCACCTAAAAGGGAAAAAATTTTAGGGCCATTTGATAAGACCTTTGAAATAAATCTTCCGCTGTTTACGTAAATTAATCATTATGTGTTAATTAAACACCACATTAGGATCGGGCCCTCACACTTTTGTAATCCTTTATCCGATATGATTACCTATGTATAGATCCGGTGTTTAGTAATCCATAAAATTTTATATTCCGCTGCGTTGCTATGATTGATGGATTACTTACACCCTTAACCCGTTATTAGTGTATTAACCATTGTCATTTGTGCATACAATCATGTTATCAGGGGAAAAGATTCATGCAACCCTAGCATGAAATAACATTTATAAAATTTCTTACATTATTCCATATAATGTCTAACTTTCCCCAACATAGTCCATAAACATAACATGCACCCTTATGCATACACTAACATACTCTCAATTCATTTTGCAATTCCTAAATAATTGCATGCAACACATAAATGAAAAGAGAAAGGCCCTTGCCTTCTTTATACAACCCATATACACATAATAGTGCTCACAAGCGAGCATCGAATAAGTATACCTGTATCTAATGTATAAAGTATCATGCTCAATACCAGCTCTGGTACTTCGATCCTGGAAGCACCTCCAATCAACAGCTCGGGCTCAACTCCAAAGCCATTGCTGCACCTGTACCACCTGCCCCAACAGAGACAGCCCCCACACGGGGTGAGCATACCAATACCACCAATCAAATAAGCACAATAATACAGTTCATAATTTACTCAATGTAAAGACTATGAATATTTAAAGACACTCCCTGGATGGCATCATCCTCATCCGGGATCCCCTGTACTATTCTTGTTCTCAAAATGACCAAAACCATCAAATTCCCAAATGCCAGTTAATCATTACATTGATTAACTAATCCATTGCCCATATACTGATACCATAATCAATAATATCAAATCATTAAACAATGATTATAGGTATTCCACATATTTCACTTTCTATTCGATCGCTCTACAATAACGGCGTCATAATCGATGTTCGCTCAACAGCGACAACATCCCAATCATTGCTCGCTCAAAGGCGGCACCATATAATTCTCAATGCATCTCAAGTGATTGCAACAATCATATATTATTCATGCACTACAATTGCAATAATATATTTAAAGCTATACTCGTACGCTATACGTACCTTATAATTCTGTAGTTCGAGTCCAACCTTGCCTGAGTCCCACGACCCGAAGAATTATGTGCTAACACATAAGTAACTCACAATCAAACACAAGCATGCAACCACATGCTCAAGCACGTTCACACCAATCCTATCGTCAATCCATGGCAATTAACCATTTTAAAATACCCCGATTAAGCATGCATAATACCCAAAATATTCCAATTTATGTGTTCAAAGGTTAGCCAATTACTAAATCGAGTAATTCCATATCTTTAATAAAATTTGGCTCCAACCACTCCAATTTCATAGTATAGCATTCCCATTGGAATGTAAACAATGCCCCGAAAACCGGCTATTTAAACCCCAAATCCTAAATTCCAAGTTTAAAAACAAATAGTGAAAAAAACACTATTCAGCAAACCGCGATCGATCTCCAATCACGCGCGATTATATCGCGCAACTCTACTGCCAAGCAGAACCATCTCGCGATCGATCGCCAAGTCTTGGCGATCGATCGCCAGACCCAGGACACCTCGCGATCGATCGCTGAGACTTAGCGATCGATCGCCGCACTGTTCATCTTCCCAAAAATTTCAGTTTAATGTCGCGATCGATCGGCACCAAGCCGCGATCGATCGCGACCTGCGGGTTTCCTGAAAAATTCGAGATTTAATGGTGTTTTTGACACCCAAACTCAAAACCAACACCCCTAACTCCTTCAACACCTCCACTACACCATTTATAACCAATAAAAACACTAACAACTCAACTTTGAATTTTTACCAAAAAACCCAAATTTTCAAACCCAACACTATACTCCACCAAAATGCACAATATTACTATCAAATCGAAGAAGAAGGCGAGGGGAAGGAGATTATCTGCTTTACTTCGAGAAATCTGGCTCCTAAATCGAGCTTCCGGCTGTTTTTCCTCCAAAGGAAAAGAAAGGGGTTTTGGGCAGAGGGGTTTGAGCGTAGAGAGAGAGAGAGATATCGTGCAAAATGACGAAATACCGAGTCCACTTGGTATATATAGTACCAAGGCTCCAAAATACCAATACCTCCACAAATACATCATGACTCATTAAAAATCATCTGTTTTCAAAACACTCTCTCTAATTCTCAAATCCCTATACCAGCCCCAATACAAAGTACCCCGGTCCCCAGATCCCACCAAAAACAAAATTCCAAGGAATCACCACGATGAGAATACAATCTCATCCCTTGGATCCAACGACCCCAAATACCAGATTTAAAATCCCCGGGAGTCCCAATTCCGCAATTAATTCGTAATTGCCATAAATTAAATCCATTAAGGATCATTACCACTTCGGGATTAACACCATTAATTCCCGGGCATCACAGATTACCATTGACATTGGGATCCTTCCTGTAGGGTTGGAGCCATCAATACCCGTCAGAGCCTCACTACCCATATTTTACACACCAACTATTATAGTATCACGGAGAGAAGAGAGCATAGTTTTGAAGGAGACATGGCTCAGTTGGAGGATATACTACTTAGATTCATGGCATCATTCGAAATGATTATGGAGAGACAAACCAACTCTATATGTCACCTGGAGTAGCATTTAGCGATCCTCATGGAAACATTTTCAACAATTTTCCAGTAGGATGAGATGGTATCTACATATCAAAAGGTGAAGGATCAAATTTTGCTACATGATGATGAGTACTTGATCAAGATTTTATTTAAATAGAAAATTCCTTTGTGGCTATTATTCGACCACATGATGATGAGTACTTGATCAAATCATCCGCAAGTGCACGGTGTCAAGTTTTAGTATAATAGAAAACAAGTAGGGATGTCGTACCCACAGAGACTAGAAAGTAAGTACCGAATTCGAATAGCGTAACTATATTTAACCGATGATTAGTGTATGATTATTAAACTATAATGACTAATAACACAATATTCGACCAAAGCAATGATAGAAGATAAATAAATTCGATAGAAATAATTATCAAGACTTGGTTTCACCCATGTAATCCCCCACAATTCTTCCATTAATTAAGATTTAATAACCTACGTTGTAAGGTGACGAGTTTTTGTCATGCATTTGTTATACTATGTTCAAGTTATAACAAGTCTAATATTAATGTTATAATAAGCCACTCCCGTATCATTATTGAACAATCAATATCGAAAAACGATTTGTGAAAACTACTAGCCTTCGATTTTGGTAAATCTATTGCTATCACACGTGTGCTAGATTTTACTTGGTCCATCTCAATCTAAAACCCACGGCCTAATTTACTATGTCGTATCTCAATATCGTATGGTCAGGTCAATCACGATTACCAAAATCATTCAAAAGGTATCTAATCTTTTAAAAGCATTAAACATATAAATTATGCTCAAAGATCATAAGAAATTTAATAAAAAACTTGATATTAAAATCATGGTTTCATAAACGGGATCCCATAGTCTTGATAAATAAACTAGCCAACAATCGTAATCAAATAGCAAAGTGTAATCATGTCTAACCACATAATAAACATCAAAATCTGAAAATAAAAAGATAACAAGTCTACAAATACGAATAAAGGAGGTAGCGACTCTGTGCGTTGCTCCGTAGTTCAGTCTCTTGCGTTGCTCTTGCTCTTCCAAAGGTTTGAAGTGTTTGGAATATGAATTGAGGTGTGGAGGCTGCTTCTAGGTCTGAAAATAATGAGCCAAAGTCCCTATTTTCGTCCAACAAGTACTATAAATAGTGGAGGAGGAATCAACCTTTTTGATGGACAAAAACTCTTCAAAAGGAATCAAATCCAGATTTTTCCGTGTTCGACGATCGATCGCCAACCTTTCACCAATCGATCGGACGTTGAAAATCAGAATTTTTAAATTTCACATCTTTTGGTGATCGATAGCCACTCGATCACAAGAATTAAATAATGTTGCCCAAATGTCGTCAAACAGTTTGGCCTTTTCATTGTATATTAGCTCAAATCCTCCACTTTCATGCATTTTTACCTAGATTCCTGAAATCAACAATTATATACCAAAAAGCGTAAAATCGTCAAATCACAGCAAAATAAGTGTAAAAATGACATTTATCACTACTCCACCTACCAAGTTTGGGGGAGTGATATCACTCATGAAGAAGATTCAAGGGAATGTGCGTCTCTTCAAGTGATTGAGCCTATAATGGAAAATTTATCTGACTAATTCCCATGGGAAGATGAGCAGAGAGTGATGCTCGAGACTGAGCATAGTCTTTAAAATAGTGATGAGCACCCATCAATGGCGACATCTATGCTATATGTGGATCTATTTTTCCCATTGATGCCAACTTCACCATAATATGTCCTCAAGAGATCAAGTCAAGTCAAGAATCCTTCTCCCACACCTATCAATTCATGAGTGAAGTTGTTGGAGAGACGAGTGTAACCCATTTGCGGTATCATATGATACTTACTATTGGTGAAAGCCGCTATTTCATGGTTGCTTCAAATGTTCAAGCCGAGACTAGAAATCAAGCACTTCTTGGGAGGCAATCCAAGCCATATCCTTTGTTAAATAGTTTATTTTAATTTCCTATTTTTGCATTTAATTTTTATTATCTCTCCAGTCGACTATTTTAATACTTGAATTTCTTCTCTTGCAAGGTACTCAGTTGGAGCAATAAATCCCTACAGCAGTGGAACTTTCAAAAGCCAATCACCCTCAGTCCTCTCGCATGAGTATTGATCAGAGGAGTTTTCTATTTCCCTTTTGATTCTTTTAAACATTGAGGACAATGTTTCATTTAATTTTGGGGGAGTGGCTTGCATGTTTTACGTGTTTAATCTGCATGCTGTGTGCTGAAATAAGAACTTGAATCGTCCGATTATGAGATAATTTTTTTGTAAGATTTCAAACTTGAGAAATAAATGAATTATAGTAGTGGCTATTATTCGATGACGATAATGATCTCACTTTGCATCTCAACTTGAGTCCTGGAAATTGTTGGATACCTATGTGAATATCCTTTGTTGAGTTAGCATGCCAAAGATGAGGAATATAATGAGCACATTGAGTCATGACCTTGTGGATTGCATGTGAATACTGATAATGGTTGTGAACACGATGATTTTTCTTGAGCATCTTAAAGTTATCCTAGAACCTATTTGAGGGCACTATGAGGTGAAATTTTATAGTTACAAACTTGATTTGGAAATGATCTAGGCAGTCTTTGATATGTTTGAGCCTTTCAAGCTTACCATGATATATATTAATCTCTAGGGTCCCACTTTGACACTTATTGAAAAAGAATTGTGATGCCCGAGGATTAATAGTATTAATCCCGGTGTGGTAATGATCCTTCATGGGTTTTAGTTGTGGCAATTAGGAGTTAATTGCGGTTTTGGGACTCCTGGGGATTTTAAGTTTGATTGGACCCAAGGGATGAGATTGTATTCTCGTCGTGGTGATAACCTTGGAGTTTGGTCTTTGTTGGGATTTAAGGTCCGGAGTACTTTGTACTGGGGCTGTTAATGAAAATAGAGATTGGGGGGTAATTATGGAAAACAGATGATTTTTAATGAGTCATGATGTATTTGTGGAGGGATTGGTATTTTTGAGTTTTGGTACTATATATACCAAGTGGACTCGGTATTCCGTCATTTTGGTACGGAACCCTCCCCTCTCTCCCCTCTCTCTACGCTCAAAACCCTTCCGCCATTCCCTCTTCTTCCCTTTGGTGGAAAATCGATGGTAGATTGGCTCGGGAGCCGGATTTCTCGAAGATAATCAGGTATTCATCTTCCCCTCACCATTGCCTTCGATTTGGTAGTGGTATTGCAGATTTAGTTGAGGTTTTGGTTGGTTTTGAATTTAGGGATTTTTGGTTAAAAATCCAAAGTTGAGTTTTTGGAGTTTTTATTGAGTTTAAATGGTGTATTGGTAGTGTTGAGGAAGTTTGGGGTCTTGGTTTTGAGTTTGGGTGTGAAAAACACCATGGAAGCTCGAATTTTTCAGAAACCCGCAGGTCGCGATCGATCGTGGCTTGGCGCCGATCGATCGCGACATGTTGCTGATTTGGGAAGGTGATGAGCAGTAGCGGCGATCAATTGCAAAAAGAGGGCGATCGATCGCGGGGTCCTTGGCGATCGATCTTGAATATGGGCGATCGATCGCGGCTTGTTAATTTTCGGGCAGTGAGGTGTGGCGATCGATCGCGGCTTGGCGCCGATCGATCGCGGCACTATTCCCCCTTTGATTTTCGAAAATTTTGGAAAATGTCGGGATTTTGGAATCGAGGTTTAAGTGGCCCATTTCCGGGGCAATGTCTACATTACAATGGGATTGCCATACTTTTAAAATGGATTGGTTGGAGCCAAAGTTTAATAAAATGGGATTCTCGGTTGAGTTATTGGATATCTTTTAAACTTGTAAATTGGTGTATTTTGGGTATTATGCATGCTTAGCCAGGGGGCTTTTATTTTTGTAATCGTCATGGATGGACGATATGTTTGGAAATTGTGAACGTGCTTGAGCACGTGATTACATGCCTATGTTTAATTGTGAGTTGTTTATGTGTTAGCACATAACTCATCGGGTCATGGGACTCAGACAAGGTTGGACTCGAGCAACGGAATTATAAGGTACGTATGACGTACGAGCATAGCCCTTTTATTATAATTACAATTGTAGAGTGCATGATACACTGTATTGCAATAAATGTATATGGAAATGCATAGTATATGGTATTAGCAATAAACGGATATTGAAATACATGGTTTATGGTAATTGCTACAAATGGATATATATGCATTGGGAATTGTATGGTGCCGCTTTTGAGCGAGCAATGATTGGGATGTTGTCGCCTTTGAGCAAACATCGGTTATGACGCCACTGCTGTTGAGCATGCGTGAGAATGAAATGTCGCTATTGTAGAGCGAGCAATGAGATAGAACTATGGAACCATAAATGAGATATATGGAATATTTGTAATCATTGTTTAATGATTTGATATTATTGATTATGATATCGGTATGTGGCAAATGGATTTGTTAATCAATGTAATGATTAACTGGCATTTGGGAATTTGATGGTTTCAGTTATTTTGAGAACAGGGACAGTACAGGGAATCCCGGATGAGGATGATACCATCCAGGGAGCATCTTTTATATTTCATAGCATTTACATTTTTGTAATTATGAATTGTATTATTGTGGTTATTGGATTTGGGATATTGGTATGCTCACCCCGTGTGGTGGCTGTCTCTGTTGGGGCAGGTGATTAGGTACATCGATGGCTTTGGAGTTGAGCTTGAGCTATGGAATGGAGGTGATTCCAAGGATCGAAGTACCAGTGATGGTATTGAGCACGATGTTTTATACATTTGATACACGTATGCTTATTCGATGCTCGTATGTGAGCACTATTACGTGTATATGGTATGTATAAGGGCCTTTCTCTCCTCATTTATGTGTAGCATGCAATTATTTATTGAATTGCTAAAGGAACTGAGAACATGTTACTGTATTATATTGGTGCATGACATTTATGTGGACATGGTTCGGGGAACTGGACATTATATTGAATAATGTAAAGAAATTTTATTATATGCATGATTGACTATGATGATAAGTGGGTTTTCCCCTACATGTATGATAGTATGCACTAATGGCATGGATTAATACACTAATAACGGGTTAAGGGCACGGGGGTCCTTACATTAGTGGTATCAGAGCAGTGGTTTGCTCTTTTGAGGCTGTTGAGGGCCTAGAATCATATTGATTGAAATGAGTAGCACATAATTATGCATGATGTTAGTTAGTGCTGTGTGACACGACTATTTTGTTTATGTGCATTTATGATATGTGATCATAGTGGAACAATAATATGTTATGACATCTATGAAATCATAATATAATCTGTTGATTATGATTGTGAGTTGTGGCACAGGGACTACCAAAGGTAGCATTCTGAAATGCATTGGGTTACAGGAAGTACTTTGTACTCATAATTTATGCATTTACTCATTATAATCATATTGTGGTGAATATGGATTATATATGCTCATGGCTTGGAATTGTTCCTGTAGGGACGCTATGACATGAAGGGCTAAGGCCAGGGTTGAAAGACACGAAACGGTAACCTGCATTTTATATACAACATGGATTATGCATTGTGGTTATATATATTGGAGTGATGATTTTAATGCTTTGCCGCCAAATGGTCAAGCGAGGGTATTGCCGCATGTCACATTTGAGCGAGGTGCATTAAAATACACTCATTGTGGTTGTGTATATGGGAGTGATGATTTTAATGCTTTGCCGTCAAATGTTGAAGCGAGGGTATTGCCGCATGTCACATTTGAGCGAGGTGCATTAAAATACACTCATTGTGGTTGTGTATATGGGAGTGATGATTTTAATGCTTTGCCGCCAAATGTTGAAGCGAAGGGTATTGCCGCATGTCGCATTTGAGCGAGGTGCATTAAAATACACTCATGGTGATATATATTGGCATATGGAATATGCATTGTGTTGCAGGTATAGATGGAATGCTTGGTGAATATCACATGAGTCGTTGTTATGGATGAGTGATGATTTTAAATGCTTTGCCGTTGTCACTTGACGCGATGATAGAATACTTGCCGCTGTCATATCATAGCGAGGAAAGAATATTTGCCGCCAAATGTTGAAGCGAGGGTATTGCCGCATGTCGCATTTGAGCGAGGTTATTCGATGCCGCTGATATGTCGAAGCGAGGGGTATTAGTGCCGCGGTCATGACAAGCGAGGTGCATTAAAATACACTACTATAACAAGACTAGGGATCGGCTATTCTATTGGCGATGGTTCATGCCACCGGGTATTCATGTTGATGGTTCATTCCGCTATTCTATTGGCGATGGTTCATGCCACCGGGTATTATATAGCGATGGTACATTCCGCTACATCTATTGGCGATGGTTCATGCCGCCGGGTATTATATAGCGATGGTACATTCCGCTACATCTATTGGCGATGGTTCATGCCGTCGGGTATTCATAGCGATGGTTCATTCCGCTATTCTATTGACGATGGTTCATGCCGCCGGGTATTCTATAGCGATGGTACATTCCGCTACATCTATGACGATAGTTCATATCCGCCGGATATCTATAGCGATGTTTTATACCGCTGACTCTATGGCGAGAGATCATGCCGCAGATTCTACAGCTATGGGTTATACCGCTATGTACGTAGCACTGGATTACGCCACCTACGAGCGATGGGTGCTGATGGCGTACCACTGTTGGACGACGGAGACAGGTATGCCTCTATCTTGTTAGCGATGAGGTATGGCATATTACTGTTTTATTAGCATTTTGTTGATGGCATGCATTGATATATATATACCGTCATGTGCTTGGCGAAGAGATTATGCATGTCGTGTGTTGACAGGTACCGTCACGGGTTGACGATGACAAAGTGGATGTCGATGTAGACGCGTAGCATCGTTTCGATGAATAATACATTTACGTATATGTATTTAGTCGATGGTTTGAGTGCCAATGGTGAGCACATGGTAGTGTCTGGGTCACTAGTTGACGAGATGAATTATTGGGTGCGCCGTACAGGAAGTGTACCGCATCACCTATTTGAGGTAAATATTTTACAAGTAGTGGTACCTTTGGGTATACTCGTTAGAATGGCTACGACCAAGTGCCTGGTAAATAGGAGTAGTTGTTGAGGAAACTACTGCTTATACCGAGGTGACATGTGGTGGACATGATCACACCACCCCTGAGGGTGTAGAATAAATCCTACAGAATTAGGATTGCTTTGTGGTTGAGCAAGGACACCGGGATGTCCATTATGCTTTGGTGCTTTAGAGATATATTGGGTGATGACCCACAACCCTAATGGTTTGTACGGTATGGTATACCGGGATAGAACGTACGTCACGTTGATAGGTTGGTATGAACCTATGGAGGCAGCGATTTGCTAGCCATTATACTGCACGTTGAGACCGAGTTTGGTGAATCGTACGGTGATACGATGAGGATTTATGGTAGACTCTTGTAGTCTCTACGTAGATTGAGGCAGGGAATACCTCACGGGGACGTTTATACGTCAAATATTTCTAGGGACTTGTACCGGGACAACTCAATTCTGTTGGGAGTACCAACATGAGTGTCGGCAAGTCGTTGTTAGCTCTGGTTGAGCATCCTTGCATATGGAATGCAGCGGAAGTCACAATTGGAATTGTGGGATATAGCTAGTCGGGTAACACTACTATATTGATTTTATCTCTTGGAGAGATTTGGATTGTACTATCATGGAGACAGCTGGTATCGGTCGTGGGTTGATTGTAAATCAGCCATGGTAAACATTACTAGTGTTGGACCGAGTAATGAATTACTTACCTTTCGGTGAGACGTTCGAGGAGACGTCTCCGGGGAAATGCTCAAATTGTGTAGTACTATGGTATTAGTACAGGGCATTGTTAGGATGAGTATACGTTGTGTATGCGGGTTTCGATTTGGTAATAGTGGCATTAATGCACTATTCTAACCAATTGTGTATTTCTGGGTTCCGGAATATATTTGGTATAAATATATCCAGGTTTTCCGAACTGTGGTTCGAGGTTGGAGGGTCATGGATTCCTGACACTTTCCTTGTGAGGAAGGCGGTATTGATATACCTACCAGTTGAATCTTTTGGGAGATTCGTTGATTTGGTTTGTGTGGTGTTGATGTTGAAATCACACCCTTTTTGGTTTGTCAACCTCATTCTCCATGGAGTGAGAATAATTGAGGATTGACAGTTGGTTTTGAAAACTTTGGGTATGATTGGAGATACCGGAGTCTATTGCATTGAGTATGCATTTTGTGTTAGTGCTTAGGCATGTGTACAGGTGTATGTATACGAATGCCAACTCCTCTTGGTACTCGTTGAGCATCGGATTTATATGCTTTGATGAATGTATCTCTGGTGAGAGATTGTGGCACCTCGAGATTGGTAATCTCAATGGCACGATGTATTATGAGGAACAATCGTGAGGTCCGGTTGACTTCCCCTGAGGAGGGATTGTCGTGTTTTGGGACCATATAAATTCTTGTTAGTTAATCCGATGGCTTCCTTGTGTTAGGAATTTTGACTCATAGTGTAAACAAGGGATGGCTAGAATTCGGATTGGTTAAGTGTCGTGGTTGGCGCGTGGGGCGGGAATGCAATTGATTGTTCTTGCATGTCCTTTCGAGAACTTGAGACCTTGTGGAGTCTCGGTTGTGTGTTTGGACCAAGATTTGATTCTTGGAACACCCAGATGTAGACATCTTTAGAGATGAGCTTTGTGTTGATCGGTAGCGGTGAGTTTCCCGATCCGTGTTGCAAAGTGGTGCAACTGCTCCTTTGATGGAGGTGGAATTGGAGATTGGGAACCGGATGTAGGTTAGGTACACTATAGTGTACTGGTGATCGCTTTGGTAACAATGTATGTTTAACATCGTCGGCTATATCGTAGAGATATCTTTGAGGCGATACCTATTTTGGAATCACGAATAATTCGTTGTTTTGGCAGTTAGTGTTGGCTGACTGCTTTTGGGATGGTTAGCATCGGGAATGCTGACGTCCTTCTTTGAGTTGTGATGGTTTGGGAGGCTTATTCAATTCCAGATTTTGGTGCGAGGTCGGTGTCCTCGTGGTTGGTGCGTCGTTCATGTCATGTTCATGATTCGACAATGTGGATCTGTTTGGATTGCGTGGTCTCGGCGTTACGTGGAGTACGCCGTGCAAATTTTGGGGATGAAATTTTACTAGTGGGGGATAATTGTGATGCCCGGGGATTAATAGTATTAATCCCGGTGTGGTAATGATCCTTCATGGGTTTTAGTTGTGGCAATTATGAGTTAATTGCGGTTTTGGGACTCCCGTGGATTTTAAATTTGATATTTGGAGTCGTTGGACCCAAGGGATGAGATTGTATTCTCGTCGTGGTGATAACCTTGGAGTTTGGTCTTTGGTGGGATTTGGGGTCCGGAGTACTTTGTACTGGGGCTGTTAATGGAAATAGAGATTGGGAGGTAATTATGGAAAACATATGATTTTTAATAAGTCATGATGTATATGTGGAGGGATTGGTATTTTTGAGTTTTGGTACTATATATACCAAGTGGACACGGTATTCCGTCATTTTGGTGCGGAACCCTCCCCTCTCTCCCTTCTCTCTACGCTCAAAACCCTTCCCCCATTTCCCTCTTCTTCCCTTTGGTGGAAAATCGATGGTAGCTTGGCTCGGGAGCTGGATTTCTCGAAGATAATCAGGTATTCCTCTTCCCCTCACCATTGCCTTCGATTTGATAGTGGTATTGTAGATTTTAGTTGAGGTTTTGGTTGGTTTTGAATTTAGGGATTTTTGGTTAAAAATCCAAAGTTGAGTTTTTGGAGTTTTTATTGAGTTTAAATGGTGTATTGGTAGTGTTGAGGAAGTTTGGGGTGTTGGTTTTGAGTTTAGGTGTGAAAAACACCATGGAAGCTCGAATTTTTCGGAAACCCGCAGGTCGCGATCGATCGCGGCTTGGCGCCGATCGATCGCGACATGTTGCTGATTTGGGAAGGTGATGAGCAGTAGCGTTGATCTATCGCGAAAAGAGGGTGATCGATCGCGGGGTCTTTGGCGATCGATCGCGAATATGGGCGATCTATCGCGGCTTGTTCATTTTCGGGCAGTGAGGTGTGGCGATCGATCGCGGCTTGGCGCCGATCGATCGCAGCACTGTTCCCCCTTTGATTTTCGAAAATTTTGGAAAATGTCGGGATTTTGGAATCGAGGTTTAAGTGGTCCTTTTCCGGGGCAATGTCTACATTCCAATGGGAATGCCATACTTTTAAAATGGATTTGTTGGAGCCAAAGTTTAATAAAACGGGATTCTCGGTTGAGTTATTGGCTATCTTTTAAACTTATAAATTGGTGTATTTTGGATATTATGCATGCTTAGCCGGGGGGCTTTTATTTTGGTAATCGTCATAGATGGACGATATGTTTGGAAATTGTGAACGTGCTTGAGCACGTGATTGCATGCCTATATTTAATTGTGAGTTGTTTATGTGTTACACATAACTCATCGGGTCGTGGGACTTAGACAAGGTTGGACTCAAGCTACGGAATTATAAGGTACGTATGACGTACGTGCATAGCCCTTTTATTATAATTGCAATTGTAGATTGCATGATACACTGTATTGCAATAAATGTATATGGAAATGCATGGTATATGGTATTAGCAATAAACGGATATTGAAATACATGGTTTATGGTAATTGCTACAAATGGATATATATGCATTGGGAATTGTATGGTGCCGCTTTTTAGCGAGCAATGATTGGGATGTTGTCGCCTTTGAGCGAACATCGGTTATGACGCCACTACTGTTGAGCATGCGTGAGAATGAAATGTCGATATTGTAGAGCGAGCAATGAGATAGAACTATGGAACCATAAATGAGATATATGGAATATTTGTAATCATTGTTTAATGATTTGATATTATTGATTATGATATCGGTATGTGGCAAATGGATTTGTTAATCAATGTAATGATTAACTGGTATTTGGGAATTTGATGGTTTCAATTATTTTGAGAACAGGGACAGTACAGGGATTCCCGGATGAGGATGATACCATCCAGGGAGCATCTTTTATATTTCATAGCATTTACATTTTTGTAAATTATGAATAGTATTATTGTGGTTATTGGATTTGGGATATTGGTATGCTCACCTCGTGTGGGGGCTGTCTCTGTTGGGGCAGGTGATTAGGTGTTGGGATATGCCCTAAGACAAGTCATTAGATGATTGTTTAAGACATACAATGTTTATGGTTTTATGAATGGCAATTCATTATTATATGTTATTCTTTTAACTGTGCATTGTGAATTAATATATGTGTTAATGTCTTTAGAATAATATTGTATTATTCTTAAAGATGTTCCTAGTCAAGTATTATCATGAAAGGGATAATGATAATACGTAGAGACTAGTATGTGTTGATCGATGAATTGTTCATTGATATGAGATATCAAATCAACATATGGGTACATGTTAGAGAACGATGTACTGAACAGACCCACCATGAGAATGCAACATGGATAGTTATATGATCGTCATATGCAATTCTCATAGTGATAATAATGTATGTAATCCTTACGACTTGTGATCATGAGAGATCCCAACATAAGGAGTTATGTATCTTGATATCGTCAAACGTTACCCGTAACAGGGTAATCTATAAAGGCGACTATTGGATACACTACGAATTATGTAGAGGGATGTTGACTGATCGAGATAGGATTTGTCCCTCCTATATAACAGGAGATGTGTTTGGCCCTTGATCAAGTGAGAACTAAAATGCATGGCCATGCTCGAATGAGTCGATATGAGATATCGAGCTTATTCATTTATTCTAGTTCTACTTGGGGATCAAGAAATATAGATTGGATATACGAGTATGACTATTCCATGACTCGTGTTCAATCTAAACACAAAGGACAAAGGGATTAAGTTACATGATTAATATTATCACAAGTTCTAAAGGTTATGTCGAGTCATTGACATTCTCGTAATTTGGGTAGCATCGATGTGTTGCTAGATACCGCTCAATGCTTGCGACATAAAATGAGATTTTATGTCACTGCCAACATTACGAGATCCTATCGGGTCGCACAAAAGATTAAATCGAGAAGGGAAATTAAATTCATGGGATGAATTAAATAATTAAGAGGAGTCTTAATTAATAATCATAATGATTAATTAAATCATGGGCTTAAGCCCATGAGGCTTTATGAAAGCCTTTAATTAATTATATAAAAGATGATTACAAGGTTTTTAATTGAAAGACAATTATCATAACACAAAACCCTACACGAATTCAAGCTCTCGGCCGCACCATCGAGTTTGCTCTCGGCTTCATCATTGTCGAAGGGCTTCTTGGTGGCTTTGGTCATTCTTTCGATTGTGAATCGAGTTTGATTCGTGTATTGGTTCAAGAATAAGTCTAGCAACTTGTTCTTGAACATCCCTTTCGATCTGATCGTGTGGATACCGTAGAGACGAAGGTGAAAACTTTCGTTTGTGACTCGGAGTTCGTTGGACGTGCTGCTCCGTGGAATCTGCTTCAAACACGCTACAAGGGTAAGACTCTTATGTATTCTCTAATCCGATATGAATCCCTATGTATAGATCCGGTGTTAGTAATCCCAAAATTTTATTCCGTTGCGTTGTATGCTCATGGGGTTACTTACAGTGGTATCAGAGCCGTGTACAAGGCTCATATCGGATTTATGTGATTAAATAGTGTTAATCATATTAGAATTAATATTGCATGCTTATTAAAACTGTTTAAATTCATATATGATATGAAATTAATTTTAGTTTATGAAAATCATCGTATAATTGTATTTGATATAATTGGCGCATAATTGTATACGATACACGAAAGCGTAAAATCGAGGGGTTAGCCCATGCATGGCTCACGGCAGCCACCAATGGATGGCTAGGGCTTTGAACCCTAGTCACCTTGGCTCACGGCCGCCGCATGAACTAGGGTTTCGAACCCATAAGTTTGTGCATGGCCATGTAGCCGCCGAATAAGGGCTAGGGTTCGGTCCCTGGCTCGTGCATGGGTCAAGCCGTCACACTATCTAGGGTTTTGAACTCTATTGGCTCGATAAAGTATTGAGAAGTTGCAAGATGGTTCGATCATGGTCCACGGAATTATGAGGGTCGACGGGTTTTTCGAACCCTTGGCTCGAGATGGTTAAGCCGTCACCGTCATGAACCGTCCATGGTTGGATCGTAGCTTGTGGCTCATAAATTTCGTCGTTTCAAGCAAGTTGGCTCGATAAAAATTAAAGATGGTGCGAAGCGGCTAGGGTTTGGAACCCTAGCGCCGCCGCCGCTCGAGCTTGGCTCGGCCATGGGCTAGGGTTTCGAACCCTAGGCCCATCAATGGTCCAGCCGAGTGGTTGTGGTTCGAACCATGGTGGTTCGAGCCTTAGTCACTTTAGTTCGTGGCATGTGATGTCCCGAGCGTACGATAATTTTTCAAAAATTATTTTACAGTTTTAATTAGAATTAAATTTAAAATGTTTAGAATTTAATTAATTAAATGTTAATGCATGCTTTATGTGTTGTTTGAGCATGGTGCGTGGTTATAGCCCTTTGACCTATTAGATAGGATTTGTGGATGTTTGTAATTTATAATACGACCTGCGTGTCGTGCCTTTCTCTGTTTAATTCTAAATGTAATCCCTCCCCTATGTTCCCCTCGAATGTGAATCGAGGAATTCTATATCTTGTAAATAGTGTAGTTTATTTTATTGATAGTGATCAATGAAGATGGAGCATCGTGCCGGGATGAGGAGGCCATTCACAAATTGGAGCCAAGGAAGGTGCTTGTGAAGTTACCTTAGGTTGACTCATAGGATTTTCTCATTGGCTTGAGAAAATCATTAGTAGGGGCTATAACCATGTCACGTTTAATTATGTATGTTGATGCATGATTTATCTTATGTTTTAGTTTGATAATAGTATTACACATATATGTAGATATGTATACAACTATATGTAGTGGACATATTTTAAATTATCAAATTAATCATGAGATCAATAAATCCCTCTAAAATATTAAGTTTTAGATGCCTTCCAAAATAAAAGTACTCGTCAATAACTTCGATTGTACATGTGTGGGTTTGCCAAAGCAAAGTACCGTGGCAATCTTAGTAAGGCGCGAAAGGATAAAAGTGATATCCGTTATACTTTAATTGGGTACGACTTAACTAGGTTATCTCAATAGGATTGGGAACCTAGAGGCATGGGTTGGATTATAATTCATTTGATGAATTGAACAAAGTGTTGTTCGTCCAACTATCCAAGAATTATATGTGATATAATTGACAAAGTGTTGTCTACCTAAATAACCGAGTCTTGGGCGATTAGCCAAAGCTAACTCAAGATTAGGCGAAATATGGATCTTGGCCCACTAAAGGTTTTGAGGGTTGATATTTTTCAAACAAAATAGTGGGAGTATCATTTAATATAAGACCATGTTAAATGATTTAAATCATAAACTTATTTTGCATATTTATATTGTAGATATCCATGGCAACTAACAACGTTACTAGCACTTTATCACTGCGATCGGTCCTTGAGAAGGACAAATTAAATGGGACAAATTTCCTAGACTGGCATAGGAACTTGAGGATAGTCCTCAAACAAGAAAAGAAACAATATGTCCTAGAGGAACCCTTGCCCGCTGAGGAAACTCCCCTAACAGCTACAAGAGCTGAAAGAGATGCTTACAAGAAGCATCAGAGTGACGCACTTGATGTTGGGTGCCTCATGCTTGCCACCATGAACTCTGAGCTTCAGAAGCAACATGAGGAAATGGAGGCGTTCGATATGATTGAACACTTAAAGCAGTTGTACCAACAGCAAGCTAGACAAGAGAGGTATGACGTCTCTAAAGCGTTATTCCAGTGCAGGATGGTAGAAGGAAGCTTAGTTGGAACTCATGTGCTCAAGATGATTGGGTACATTGAGAATCTGGACAAGCTAGGTTTTCCATTGGACCAAGAGTTGGCCACCGATGTAATCTTGCAATCGTTGCCTGAGAGCTTCAGTCAATTTGTAGTAAATTACAATATGACTGACATGGAAAAGACTCTACCACAGTTGCTTGGTATGTTGAGAACATATGAAGCAAATACTAAGAAGACTAAGGCCACAAATGTCCTTATTGTGAATAAGGGCAAAGGAAGGGCCAAAGCTAAAGGCAACAAGAAAGCAAAGAAGGTCTTTGCTAGATCTAAGCCAAAGTCTTCTGCACTGAAGCCAAAGGGAGGGATAGCAAAGGAAGGGAACTGTTTCCATTGCTGTGAGACCGGCCATTGGAAAAGGAACTGCAAAGTATATCTGGAGGATCTAAAGAAAGGAAGTGTGACTTCCGCTTCAGGTATTTTTGTTATAGAAGTCAATTTATCTACTTCTTCATCATGGGTATTAGATACTGGATGTGGATCTCACATTTGTGTAAATGTGCAGGATCTCAAAAGGAGTAGGACATTGGCGAAAGGTGAAGTTGATCTCCGAGTTGGAAATGGAGCAAGAGTTGCTGCATTAACTATAGGAGATTATCATTTAGCTTTACCTTCTGGTTTATCAATGATTTTGAAAGATTGTTATTTTGTGCCTTCTATTACTAAAAACATAATATCTATTTCTTGTTTGGACAAGTATGGTTTTTCATTTATAATAAAGGACAATTGTTGTTCTATTAATTTAAATGATATGTTTTATGCTTGTGCACAAATGGTGAATGGTCTTTATGTATTAAATCTTGATATGCCTATCTATAACATAAATACTAAAAGGATTAAAAATAATGATTGTAATCCGACTTATCTCTGGCACTGTCGCTTGGGCCACATAAACGAGAACCGCATATCTAAACTTCATAAGGATGGAGTATTAGATTCATTTGATTTTGAATCATATGATACATGCGAATCTTGTTTAATGGGCAAGATGACTAAAGCCCCTTTCAAGGGACATGTTGAAAGGGCAAATGTTTTATTGGGACTAATACATAGTGATGTATGTGGACCAAGAAGTACACAAGCTAGAGGTGGTTTTCAATACTTCGTTACATTTACTGATGACCTCAGTAGATATGGGTATGTGTACCTAATGAAACATAAACATGAAACCTTTGAAAAGTTCAAAGATTTCAAGAATGAAGTACAAAACCAACTTGGCAAAAGTATCAAAATCCTTCGATCAGATCGAGGAGGAGAATACTTAAGCCAAGAGTTTCATGACTATCTAAAGGAGTGTGGGATAGTCCCACAACTCACTCCTCCGTATACTCCACAATGGAATGGTGTATCCGAGAGGAGAAATCGAACCTTGTTGGACATGGTTAGATCAATGATGAGTCATGCAGATCTTCCGATATCGTTTTGGGGACACGCTCTAGAAACAGCGATTTTCTTACTGAACCGTGTTCCATCTAAATCAGTGGAAAAGACACCATATGAGATATGGACTGGGAAGCGTCCTAGTATGTCTTTTATGAAGATTTGGGGTTGTGAGGCTTTCGTTAGACGTCCCGCCACTAACAAACTTGGACCCAAATCTGATAAGTGTTTATTTGTGGGTATCCTAAGGAAACAAAAGGATACTATTTCTATTATCCCACCGAGAACAAAGTAGTTGTTGCTCGGACTGGTGTATTTCTTGAAAGAGAATTTATTTCTAGAAAAACCAGTGGGAGAAAAATAGAACTTAGTGAAGTTCAACCACAAGAAAACACTGAACCTGAGATTGAGATGGAAACAGAGCAGGCACCACAAACTGTTGTGGAAGAAGTACCTGCTCAAGAGACACAAGCCCAGCGTAGGTCTGTAAGAGAACACCGGGAGCCACAGAGATATGGATTTCTTGTGACTCAACAAGGTGACTTACTACTTATTGATGAGGATGAGCCGTCATCTTATCAACAAGCTATAATGGGCAATGATTCTGAGAAATGGCAAGAGGCCATGAAATCTGAGATGGAATCCATGTATGCAAACCAAGTATGGACTTTGGTTGATCCACCTGAAGGGGTACGACCCATAGGGTGCAAATGGATTTTCAAGAAAAAAACCGATATGGATGGTAACGTACAAACCTATAAAGGTCGGCTGGTTGCAAAAGGATTCAAACAAATTCATGGTATTGACTATGATGAAACCTTTTCACCAGTGGCCATGGTTAAATCCATAAGGATCTTACTTGCAATAGCTGCATTTCATGATTATGAAATCTTGCAGATGGATGTCAAAACAGCTTTCCTTAATGGAAATCTGCTCGAGGATGTGTACATGACACAGCCCGAGGGTTTTGTCGATCCAAAGGATGCTGGAAAGATATGCAAGCTACAACGATCCATTTATGGATTGAAGCAAGCTTCTCGGAGTTGGAATCTTCGTTTTGATGATGCAATCAAAGAGTTTGGTTTTATCAAAAATGAAGATGAACCTTGTGTCTACAAGAAGGTCAGTGGGAGCGTAATCATTTTCCTAGTGTTGTATGTGGATGACATACTTCTTATTGGAAATGATATCCCTGCCTTGCAATCTGTAAAGATTTGGCTAGGGAACTGCTTTTCGATGAAAGATTTAGGAGAAGCCACCTATGTATTAGGAATCAAGATCTATAGAGATAGATCGAGAAGGCTTCTTGGTCTAAGTCAAAGTACATACATAGACAAGGTGCTTAAAAGGTTTAGCATGCAAGAATCCAAGAAAGGATTCGTGCCTATGACACATGGTATTTATCTCTCGAAGGAACAGTGTCCTTCAACACCAGATGAGAGACAACGCATGAGTAAGATTCCATACGCGTCAGCTATTGGATCTATCATGTATGCCATGATATGTACTCGTCCCGATGTATCGTATGCTTTGAGCATGACGAGCAGATATCAAGTTGATCCAGGTGAAGGTCACTGGATTGCTGTCAAGAACATCCTGAAGTACTTGAGAAGGACTAAGGATACATTCTTGATTTATGGAGGTGAGGAAGAGCTCAATGTAATGGGTTACACTGATGCTAGCTTCCAAACCGACAAAGATGATTTTCGATCGCAATCTGGATATGTGTATTGCCTAAATGGAGGTGCTGTGAGCTGGAAGAGTTCAAAGCAAGAAACAGTAGCCGATTCTACAACGGAAGCTGAGTATATTGCTGCCTCAGATGCAGCAAAGGAAGCTGTTTGGATGAGGAAGTTCATTTCTGAACTTGGAGTGGTGCCTAGCATTAAAGATCCGATAGAACTCTATTGTGACAACAATGGAGCGATCGCATTGGCTAAGGAACCAAGATCTCACCAAAGATCCAAGCACATACTTAGGCGTTTCCATTTCATTCGAGAAATCGTTGAAAGGGGAGATGTTAAAATATGCAAAGTACCAACAGATGATAATGTATCTGACCCATTGACGAAGCCGCTGTCACAGCAGAAGCATGATCGTCATACTAGATCTCTAGGCATTAGGTATATGTCTGAGTGGTCTTAGTGCAAGTGGGAGATTTGTTGGGATATGCCCTAAGACAAGTCATTAGATGATTGTTTAAGACATACAATGTTTATGGTTTTATGAATGGCAATTCATTATTATATGTTATTCTTTTAACTGTGCATTGTGAATTAATATATGTGTTAATGTCCTTAGAATAATATTGTATTATTCTTAAAGATGTTCCTAGTCAAGTATTATCATGAAAGGGATAATGATAATACGTAGAGACTAGTATGTGTTGATCGATGAATTGTTCATTGATATGGGATATCAAATCAACATATGGGTACATGTTAGAGAACGATGTACTGAACAGACCCACCATGAGAATGCAACATGGATAGTTATATGATCGTCATATGCAATTCTCATAGTGATAATAATGTATGTAATCCTTACGACTTGTGATCATCAGAGATCCCAACATAAGGAGTTATGTATCTTGATATCGTCAAACGTTACCCGTAACAGGGTAATCTATAAAGGCGACTATTGGATACACTACGAATTATGTAGAGGGATGTTGACTGATCGAGATAGGATTTGTCCCTCCTATATAACAGGAGATGTGTTTGGCCCTTGATCAAGTGAGAACTAAAATGCATGGCCATGCTCGAATGAGTCGATATGAGATATCGAGCTTATTCGTTTATTCTAGTTCTACTTGGGGATCAAGAAATATAGATTGGATATACGAGTATGACTATTCCATGACTCGTGTTCAATCTAAACACAAAGGACAAAGGGATTAAGTTACATGATTAATATTATCACAAGTTCTAAAGGTTATGTCGAGTCATTGACATTCTCGTAATTTGGGTAGCATCGATGTGTTGCTAGATACCGCTCAATGCTTGCGACATAAAATGAGATTTTACGTCACTGCCAACATTACGAGATCCTATCGGGTCGCACAAAAGATTAAATCGAGAAGGGAAATTAAATTCATGGGATGAATTAAATAATTAAGAGGAGTCTTAATTAATAATCATAATGATTAATTAAATCATGGGCTTAAGCCCATGAGGCTTTATGAAAGCCTTTAATTAATTATATAAAAGATGATTACAAGGTTTTTAATTGAAAGACAATTATCATAACACAAAAACCCTACACGAATTCAAGCTCTCGGCCGCACCATCGAGTTTGCTCTCGGCTTCATCATTGTCGAAGGGCTTCTTGGTGGCTTTGGTCATTCTTTCGATTGTGAATCGAGTTTGATTCGTGTATTGGTTCAAGAATAAGTCTAGCAACTTGTTCTTGAACATCCCTTTCGATCTGATCGTGTGGATACCGTAGAGACGAAGGTGAAAACTTTCGCTTGTGACTCCGTGGAATCTGCTTCAAACACGCTACAAGGGTAAGACTCTTATGTATTCTCTAATCCGATATGAATCCCTATGTATAGATCCGGTGTTAGTAATCCCAAAATTTTATTCCGCTGCGTTGTATGCTCATGGGGTTACTTACATTAGGTACATCGATGGCTTTGGAGTTGAGCTCGAGCTATGGAATATAGGTGATTCCAAGGATCGAAGTACCAGTGACGGTATTGAGCACGACGTTTTATACATTTGATACACGTATGCTTATTCGATGCTCGTATGTGAGCACTATTACGTGTATATGGTATGTATAAGGGCCTTTCTCTCTTCATTTATGTGTAGCATGCAATTATTTATTGAATTGCTAAATGAAATGAGAACATGTTAGTGTATTATATTGGTGCATTAGATTTATGTGGACATGGTTGGGGGAACTGGACATTATATTGAATAATGTAAAGAAATTTTATTATATGCATGATTGAATATGATGATAAGTGGTTTTTCCCCTACATGTATGATAGTATGCACTAATGGCATGGATTAATACACTAATAACGGGTTAAGGGCATAGGGGTCCTTACAAGAATGGTGTATGCATTGCATACAATTAGACAACATTTTGTTTTTTAAAAACATTTGTAAGGACCCCCGTGCCCTTAACCCACAATTAGTGCATTAAGCCATACATTTGGTGCATTCAATCACGTGTAAAAGGGAAACTACATGTAAACGTGGCACACAATACTACCTATAAAATTTTCTTACTTCATCTATTCCATTCCATGCAGTATCCGATTTCCCAAATTAAGACCATTCAACACATCATGCACATATGTAATACACTAATCACAATCTCAATTCATCTAGCAATTCCCTAGTTGATTGCTCACACATATAATGAAAAGAGAAAGGTCCATGCCTTTTTATACAACCCATATACACATAATTATTGCTCACACACGAGCATCGAATAAACCTATGTGTACGTAATGTATAAAAAGAGCATACACAATATCCAGCTCCACACGAGCTCTGGTGCCTCGATCCTGGAATCACCTCCAATCCATAGCTCGATCACAGCTCCAGAGTTACCATTGTACCTATTTCACCTGCCCCAACAGAGACAGCCCCCACACGGGGTGAGCATACCAATACCACCAAACCAATAATCACAATTATATAATTCATAATTTGCAACGTAAATGCCATGAATTTAAATGTTACTCCCTGGATGACATTGTCCTCACCCGGGATCCCACTGTATTGTCCCTGTTCTCAAAACAACCAAAATCATCAAATTCCAAATATCCAGTTAATCATTATACTGATTAACTATGTCCCTGATCCAATTCAATATCAATAGGGGAATAAATACAGATATCCTAGATATCTAGTCAAAAGCCACATTCCTCGCTCACTCAAAAGTAGCGGCATCACTTACCGATGTTCGCTCCATAGCGACCACATCACGACAATTGCTCGCTCCAAAGCGGCACCATACATTACATAAGACCAATCAACATAACACAACCCAGTCTTGTTTCCATTAACCAATTTACGCAAGACACAATATACTAAGCATCGACTAATAACCCTTACCATTCATCTATCTCATGCACAATAATTGCAATAATAAAATTAAGGTCATGCTCGTACGTTACACGTACCTTGAGTTTCTGTAGTCCAAGCCAAACCTTGCTTGAGTTCCATGTCCCGAGAAATATGTGCTAAAACACATAAACAACTCACAATCAAGCATAAGTATGCAACCACGTGCACGTTCGCAACCTCTAAACCCATCGTCAATCCATGACGATTACCAAAATAAAAGCCCCCCGGCTAAGCATGCATAATACCCAAAATATTCCATTTTATATGCTTAAAAGATTGCCAAAAAACTCAACCGAGAATTTCATTTTATAAAACCTTGGCTCCAACCGATCCATTTTAAAAGTATAGCATTCCCATTGGAATGTAGACATTGCCCCGGAAACGGCCCCTTTAAACCTCGATTCCAAAATCCCGACATTTTCCAAAATTCCAAAAAAAAAAACAACCCAAACAGTGCCGCGATCGATCGCGCGAGCACACTGTCCAAAGCACTGCCTTCCGCGATCGATCGCCACACCTCGCGATCGATCGCCAAGACCCTCGCGATCGATCGCCTACTTCTCGTGATCGATCGGCGAGACTGTTCATCGCCTTCCTAAATCAGTAACATGTCACGATCGATCGGCGCCAAGCCGCGATCGGTCGCGACCTGCGGGTTTCCGAAAATTTCGAGCTTCAATGGTGTTTTTCACACCCAAACTCCAAACCAACACCCCATACAACCTCAACACCTCAAATACAACATTTAAAATCCATAAAAACTTCAAAAACTCAACTTTGGATTTTCCAACCAAAAAATCCAAAATTTCAAAACCCACCAAAAATCTCAACCAAAACTACAATACTACTACAAAATCGAAGACAACGGCGAGAGGAAGACTAATACCTGATCATCTTTGAGAAATCGGCCTCTGAGCGAAGCTACCATCGATTTTGCTTCCAAGAGCAAAAGAGGGGAAATGGTGGGGGAGGGTTTGAGTGAAGAGAGATGGAAAAGAGAGAGGGGTTCCGTGCTAAAATGACGGAATACCGATGCCACTTGGTATATATAGCACCAACACTCGAAAATACCAATCACTTCACAAATACATCATGATTCATTAAAAATCATCTGTTTTCAAAAATCATCTCTCTAACCTCAATTCTCATTACCAGCCCCAGAACAAAGTACTCCTGACCCCAAATTCCACTAAAAACCCAACTCATAGGTTTTTGACTAAAATGAGAGTACAATCTCAACCTTTGGATCCAACGACCCCAAATGCCCGATTTAACAACCTCGGGAGACCCAAGACCGCAATTAATTCCTAATTGCCACAATTAAAAATCCATCAATGATTATTACCACACCGGGATTAACACCATTAATCCCCGGGCATCACAATTATCCCCCATTACTAAAATTTCGTCCTCGAAATTTGCACTGGTGTACTCCATGTAACACCAAGGCTACACAAAACAAAACAAAACCACAACCCCGATTATGGACCACATCAGAATCGAATTATCAACTGCGAGGACATCAATCTCGCACCAATCTCTAAAATAGAGCAAACCTCCAAAACCATTATAAAACCCAAAGATAACAACATACCTCGATGCAAATCGTCCCAGAAGTCAGTCCACTACGACTGCAAATCAACCAAATCCCCCTTGGTTCTGACATAGATATCTCCCCGTGATAAATCCACCACTTGCCCACGATGCTTAAAACGCATCGTTATGATGGGGACCACTAGTATACAACAGTATACTCACAGTAAACCCGGTTTCCGCTTTCCACCCCCATCTCCTCCAAAGGAGTAGTTGCACCACTTGCAACACGGATTGGGTAACCCACGGTCACCGATCCACACAAAACACATCTCAGAAGATGTTTACACCGGTGTGTTCCAAGAAATCATATCTTGGTCCCGACACACCACCGAGACTCCACAAAGTCTCAAGTTCCACAGAGGTCATGCAAGACAATCAATTGCATTCCCGCCACATGTGTCAACCACGACACTAAACAAATCTGAAACCTGGCCATCCCTCGCTTACCCTAGGATTCAACAATCCTAACACAGGGAGGCTATCGAACTAACCAGCAAGAATTACCATGGTCCCAAAACACAACAATCCCTCCTCAGGGGAAGTCAACCGGACCTCACGATTATCCCCCAGAATACATCGTGCTATTGAGATTTCAAATCTCAAGGCGTCCAATCTCTCATCAGAGATTCATTCGTCCGAGCATAGTATTTTAACCCGACGTTCGACAAGTACCAAAACGCTGGCATCCGTATACACGCCGGTATACATGCATAAGTACCTAAACATGATGCATACACAATGCACTCGGCTTGGGCATCCCCAAATATGCCCACAAGCCTCAAAAAGGAAGTCCATCCCCAGTTATTCTTACCCGAGGGAGAATAGTGATCGACGGACCAACTACCCACGGTGTGATCCCAAAAATCAACACCACACAACACTCAACGAATCTATTAAAGATTCCCAATAGGTATACCAATACCTCTTTCCTCACAAGGAAAGTGTCATGCACCCACGATCCACCAACTTGAACCATCGTTCGGAAAACATGAATACACCTATACCAACATGTATCCCGGAACCAAAAACACACAACCGGTTCAGAATAGTTCCCTCTAGCCACTATTGCCGAAACAAAATCGCAAACACAACGATTACCCATACCAACGACGCTAGGTACTAACACCATAGAATTTCACATACCCAAGCGTCTCCCTAGAGTCGTCTCTTCGTGCGTCACACAGAAATATAAAGCAATTACTTAGTCCAACACTAGAAATGCTCACCATGGCTGATCTGTGATCAACCTCCAAACAACATTAAATGTCTTCATGACAGTAAACACCACATCTCACCGAGAGATACGAGCAACGACGTAGTGCCAAACTACTTATTATAAACCACAAATCAATCATGCCTCCCAATGAATCCCAAATTCATGGATTCCCTGATCGAGTTAACAATGACTTGTTGACACTCTTGTTGGTACCCCAACAAAATTGAGATGTCCCCAGACAAGTCCCACAACAAAAGCGTACAACCAATCCGTGAGGTATTCCCAACCTCAACCTCATATATAGTGGTGACTGCTAGAGTCCACCAAAAACATCATCGTATCACCGTACGACTTACCAAACTCGACCCCAACGAGCAACATAACGGTCACAACAAGTCCATCATGGCACTGCGCAACACATGGCAAGCAAAATCGCTGCCTCCTGAGGTTTTAACCAAACCTACCAACACATCACACGTTCCATCCCGGTATACCATACCGTCACATCCATTAGAGTAGTGGGTCATCACCCAATATTTCTCTAATACCAATGCGCAACCACGAAGTCATCCTAATCCATTAGGACCTATCCCACACCCTTAAGGGTGGGCGTGACCATGTCCACCACACGTCACATCGACAAAAGCGAGTAGTTTCCTCAACGACTACTCCTATCGCCAATCACTTGGCCAAAGACCATCCCGATGAGTACACCTAAAGGTACCACTACTCGTAACATAAATACTATAACACACGATGCGGTATACACACATGTATAGCACATCCAGCCCTTGATCGAGCAAACTTGCTCGGCATAAGGGTCACGTCAACCGGTGACGTAGGCACCACCTTGTGCCCGACATCGGCACCTCAAAATATACCACTAAAAACGTCTATTCAATTGTATTATTTAACACAACGACGTTACACGTCTACATAAAACATCCACTATGATGTTATCTTGTAACGGTAATGCCGACACACGACATTCAATTCATCATCAACTAGTGACGGTACATGGCAACATACAACAACTACAACTACATCGTCAACCGTGACAATACATGCCAAAACACATAATACTCAATACAACAACGCCAACCCGTGACGGCACCTGCCAAAACACATGGCATCTAAAACAATACTAAAGAAACAGTAATATACCTCCATTCCTTGCTAACAAAGTAGCAGTCTACATGTCTCTGTCGCTCAACAGCAATATGCAATCATCACCCATCGCTCGAGGACGGCATAATCCCATGATGTGTACCTAGCGGCATAATCCATCGCTACAAAATTGACGGTATGATCCCTCGTCACACAGTCAGCAGCATGAGTCTTGCTATGCACATCCGGGTACGAACCATCATCAACAGAATAGCGGAATGAGACGTCGCTATATATATATAATCGGTGGCAAGAACCATCGCCATGGAATCAGCGGAATGAACCATCGCTAATAACATAGCGGAAAAGACATCGCTATACACGCACCTGGCGGAATAATCATCGCCAATAATACAGCGACATGAACCATCGCTTGATATCCCTGGCGGCATGAACCATCGCCAATAATACAGTGGCATGAACCATCGCTCGATATACCTGGAGGCATGAACCATCGCCAATAATATAGCGGCATGAACCATCGCTCGATATACCTGGCGGCATGAACCATCACCAATCAATATAGCGGAATGAGACATCTCTATTAATATACCTGGCGGCATGAACCATCGCCAACTGAATCAGCGGAACATATCAAGCACTGAAGAGGTACTCACATGCCTGTAGCACTTTGTTCCTTTCGGACCCAAGAGGTGGCTCACATTACACGCAGCACTTTGTTCCCGATCGCGTCGCTCAAATATCGATAATGTGGTTGTTCCGGTCTTGTTATAACAGCGGAATTTTAGGACCCCTCACTTCAACATATAGCGGCATCATATGATATCCCTCGCTTTGATAATGACAGCGGCATGTACATCGCTTCGACATGACAGCGGCAAATATCATATTACCACCGCTTCATATGATAGCGGCAAGTACCTCCCTCGCTCGAATATAACAACCACCGGAACCTTCCACTAGCTCCATATACCTGCATCCAGGTTAATACAACAGTTCACAAATCCTACTACGTCATATCGGCGGCTCAATAATATCCCTCGCTTCGACAATGACAGCGGCATGTACATCGCTTAGACATGATAGCGGCAAATATTATGATCCATCGCTGATGATATACCCGTAGTAGGACGTTAAAAGTGTTAGTAATCCAACAAGATTAGCAACGCAGCGGAATTTAAAATTTTGGATTACTAGACAACGGATCTATACATAGGTTATCATATCGGATTAGGGATCAAAAGTCTCACCCTTGTAGCGTGTTTGAGCAGATTCCACGAAGCAGCACCACGTCCAACGCCTCCTTCGAGTCACTAGCAAAACTTATCAAGTTTTGCCTCCACGGTATCCACACGATCAAATCGGGTGAAGGGATAGTCTAAGAACAAGTTGCTAGACTCGTTCTTAAACCGGAACAAGAAGCACACTCGATTCACAATCGAATGATCGTCGGAACTCACCAAGTCTCTCTTCGGCTATCAAGAAAACCCGAGAGCTCCTTGTGATCGGCGGCCGTGTTCTTTGTCTCTTGAATTTTTAGGTTGGAATGATTTTTAATTGTCCAACAATTAATTATATCATTGTTATTAAAAGGGCTTAATTAAGTTCAAGACTTTCTCAAAGTCTTATGGGCCCAAACCCATGATTTAATTAAGTTCTTTTAATCATTCAAATAAGACTCCTCTTAATTAATTAATTCATCCAATGAATTTAATTTCCCTTCTCGATTTAATCTTTTGTGCGACCCGATAAGATCTTGTAATGTTGGCAGTGACATAAAATCTCATTTTACGTCACAAGCAAGGAGCGGTGTCTAGCAACACATCAAGGCTACCCAAATTACAAGAATGACTTTGACTCAACATAACCTTAGAACTTGTGATAATATTAACCATGTAACTTAATCCCTTTGTCCTTTGTGTTTAGATTGAACACGAGTTATGGAATAGTCATACTCGTATATTCAATCTTTATTTCTTGATCCCCAAGTTGAACTAGAATAAAACGAATAAGCTCGATATCACATATCGACTCATTCGAGCATGGCCATGCATTTTATTCTCACTTGATCAAGGGCCAAACACTTATCCTGTTATATAGGAGGGACAAATCCTATCTCGATCAATCAACATCCCTTTACATAATTCGTAGTGTATCCAATAGGTGTCTTTATAGTTTGCCCTGTTACGGGTAACGTTTGACAATATCAAGATACATAACTCCTTATGTTGGGATCTCTGATGATCACAAGTCGTAAGGATTACATACATTATTATCACTATGAGAATTGCATATGACAATCATATAACTATCCATGTTGCATTCTCATGGTGGGTCTGTCCAGTACATCGTTCTCTAACATGTACCCATGTGTTGATTTGATATCTCATATTAATGAACAATTCATCAATCAACACATACTAGTCTCTATGTATTATCATTATCCCGATTCATGATAATACTTGACTAGGGACAATGTTTAAGAATAATACAATATTATTCTAAGGAAATTAACATATATATTAATTCACACTGCACAGTTAAATGAATAATATATAATAATGAATTGCCATTCATAAAATCATAAACATTATATATCAAAACAATCATCCAATGACATGTCTTAGGGCATATCCCAACAAATCTCCCACTTGCACTAAGACCACTCAGACATATACCTTGCCTAGAGATCTAGTATGACAATCATGCTTCTGCTGTGACAGTGGCTTCGTCAATGGGTCAGATACATTATCATATGTTGGTACTTGGCATATTTTAACATCTCCCCTTTCAACGATTTCTCGAATGAAATGAAAGCGCCGAAGTATGTGCTTGGATCTTTGGTGAGATCTAGGTTCCTTAGCCAATGCGATCGCTCCATTGTTGTCACAATAGAGTTCTATTGGATCTTTAATGCTAGGCACCACTCCAAGTTCAGAAATGAACTTCATATCCAAACAGCTTCCTTTGCTACATCCGAGGCAGCAATATACTCAGCTTCCGTTGTAGAATCGGCTACTGCCTCTTGCTTTGAACTCTTCCAGCTCACAGCACCTCCATTTAGGCAATACACATATCCAGATTGCGATCGATAATCATCTTTGTCGGTTTGGAAGCTTGCATCAGTGTAACCCATTACATTGAGCTCTTCCTCACCTCCGTAAATGAAGAATGTATCCTTAGTTCTTCTCAAGTACTTCAGGATATTCTTGACAGCAATCCAGTGACCTTCACCTGGATCAACTTGATATCTGTTCATCATGCTCAAAGCATACGATACATCGGGACGAGTACATATCATGGCATACATGATAGATCCAATAGCTGACGCATATGGGATCTTACTCATGCGTTGTCTCTCATCTGGTGTTGAAGGACACTGTTCCTTCGAGAGATATATACCATGTGTCATAGGCACGAATCCTTTCTTTGATTCTTGCATGCTAAACCTTTTAAGCACTTTGTCTATGTATGTAATTTGACTTAGGCCAAGACGCCTTCTCGATCTATCTCTATGGATCTTGATTCCTAATACATAGGTGGCTTCTCCCAAGTCTTTCATCGAAAAGCAATTCCCTAGCCAAATCTTTACAGATTGTAAGGCAGGGATATCATTCCCAATGAGAAGTATGTCATCTACATATAATATTAGGAAGATAATTATGATCCCACTGACCTTCTTGTAGACACAAGGTTCATCTATGTTTTTGATGAAACCAAATTCTTTGACTGCAACATCAAAACGAAGATTCCAACTCCGAGAAGCTTGCTTCAATCCATAAATGGATCGTTGTAGCTTGCATACCTTTCCAGCATCCTTTGGATCGACAAAACCCTCGGGCTGTGTCATGTACACATCCTCGAGCAGATTTCCATTAAGGAAAGCTGTTTTGACATCCATCTGCCAGATTTCATAATCATGAAATGCAGCTATTGCAAGTAAGATCCTAATCGATTTAACCATGGCAACTGGTGAAAATGTTTCATCATAGTCAATACCATGAATTTGTTTGAAACCTTTTGCAACCAGTCGACCTTTATAGGTTTGTACATTACCATCCATGTCGGTCTTTCTTTTGAAAATCCATTTGCACCCTATGGGTCGTAACCCTTCAGGTGGGTCAACCAAAGTCCATACTTGGTTTGAATACATGGATTCCATCTCAGATTTCATGGCCTCTTGCCATTTCTCAGAATCAGTGCCCATTATAGCTTGTTGATAAGATGACGGCTCATCCTCATCAATAAGTAGTAAGTCACCTTGTTGAGTCACAAGAAATCCATATCTCTGTGGCTTCCGGTGTTCTCTTACAGACCTACGCTGGGCTTGTGTCTCTTGAGCAGGCACTTTATCCACAACAGCTTGTGGTGTCTGCTCTGTTTCCATCTCAATATCATGTTCAATGTTTTCTTGTGGTTGAACTTCACTAAGTTCTATTTGTCTCCCACTGGTTTTTCTAGAAATAAATTCTCTTTCAAGAAAGACATCCGAGCAACAACTACTTTGTTCTCGGTGGGATAATAGAAATAGTATCCTTTCGTTTCCTTAGGATACCCCAGAAATAAACACTTATCAGATTTGGGTCCAAGTTTGTTAGAGACGTGACGTCTCACGAAAGCCTCACAACCCCAAATCTTCATAAAAGACATATTAGGACGCTTCCCAATCCATATCTCATATAGTGTCTTTTCCACTGATTTAGATGGAACACAGTTCAGTATGAATATTGCTGTTTTTAAAGCATGTCCCCAAAAGGATATCGGAAGATCTGCATGACTCATCATTGATCTAACCATGTCCAACAAGGTTCGATTTCTCATCTCGGATACACCATTCCATTGTGGAGTATATGGAGGAGTGAGTTGTGGGACTATCCCACACTCCTTTAGATAGTTATGAAATTCTTGACTTAAGTATTCACCTCCTCGATCTGATCGAAGGATTTTAATACTCTTGCCCAGTAGGTTTCGTACTTCATTCTTGAAATCTTTGAACTTATCAAAAGTTTCATGCTTATGCTTCATTAGGTACACATACCCATATCTACTGAGGTCATCAGTAAATGTAACGAAGTACTGAAAACCTGTAAGGACCCCCGTGCCCTTAACCCGTTATTAGTCTATTAATCCATACCATTAGTGCATATAATCAGAAAATCATGGGGAAAAGCCATGTGCAAGTGTTACACCATATTAGTGATCCATAAAATTTCTTGCATAAATCCACATAATATGCAAATCCCCCCAACCAAGATTACATATATGACATGCACCCTCATAATACACTAATATGCTCTTAGTTCATTTAGCAATTCCACATTTAATTGCATGCAAACCATAAATGAACAGATAGAAGCCGTAGCCCATTTATACATTCCATATACACGTAAAATGTACTCACATAAGAGCACCCAATGAATGAGCGTGTATCTGATGTATAAAACACTCTACCGGATACCGTTACTGGTACTTCAATCCTAGAAGCACCTCCCAAGCACAGCTCGATCCCAACACTGGATCTATGTACTTATTCAACCAGCTCTGGTACCTCGATCCTGGAAGTACCTCTATCAATAGCCCAAGCTCAACTCCAAAGCTACTGTTGCACCTGTGTTACCTGCCCCAACAGAGACAGCCCCCACACGGGGTGAGCATACCAATACCACCAATCCAATAATCATAACATTGCAATTCATAATTTACAGAATGTAAATGCCATAATTTAAATGATACTCCCTGGATGGTAATACCATCATCCGGGATCCCCTGTATTGTCCCTGTTCTCAAAATAACCAAACCATTAAATTCCCAAAAGCCAGTTGATCATCTCTTTGAACAACAAAACCATTCCTGCTATACCAGTTCCATAACCAAATGCGATTAAACCATCAAAATAGAGTACTACAGATATCACATATGTTTAGCAATTGACTCCATCTTTCTATGTCATAGCTCGCTCCACAATGGCGGCATTTCGACCCCATGCACGCTCAACAATAGCGGCGTCATAACCGATGGTCGCTCAATGGTGACAACATCCCAATCTTTGCTCGCTCAAAAGCGGCACCATATAATTCCCAACGAATGTCCATTTATCGCAATTACCATATACCATACATTTCACTATCCATTTATAGCAAGTACCGTATACCATGCATTTCAATATCCATTTATGGCAAATACCACCTACCAGGCATTTCCATATCCAGTTATGCAAATACCACATACCATGCATTTCCGTATCCATTTATGCAAATACCACATACCATGTATTTCAATGTCCATATAATGCCATTATCATATACCATGCATTTTACAGTTGCAACATTATAATAGGCTATGCTCGTACGTCATACGTACCTTAGAATTCCGTAGTCTATGTCAAGTCTGGCTTGAGTTCCATGCCCCGAGAAACATGTGCACTTGAGCTTTAAGTTTTTAGCAAGAACTCCCAAAAAGACCCCTTTTTCAAAGCTTTCTCCTCCTCTCTTGTTTCAAAAACGAAAATAGCAGCTTATGGATGAGTGGATGAGGGTTTAGGGACCAAAAAGCTGATGTAGAGGAGTGATGGGATGTAAAGGTGTGTGCAAGTGGCTCCCTTGCCATGTTATGGGATTTAAATGTTCATCTAAACAAAAGCATGGTGTATAGAATACCCCAACATGATATTTTAAAAGCATTTTACCACAATGCATCAAAATCCTTATTAAAATCATGCTTTACCAAAAATAATTATCAATTTCACCATTACGCCATAATCACCCCTAATTTCCCAACATGCATAACATGCACCCCGAAATGCACCCCAGGTCACCCATACCATGTGACTAAGCATTTTTACCAAGATGATTAATTCCAACACATATATTAATTATCACCGCAAGAATCATATAAACACAATTAATTCCTAATTGCCACAATAAAAGAAAAACATTAAAGATTAATAACCCTCCGGGATTAATACCAATAATCCCAGGACATCACAATTATCCCCCACTAATAAAATTTCGTCCTCGAAATTTGCACCGGTGTACTCCACGTAACACCAGGACTACACAAACAAAACAAAGCCATAACCCCGGTTCTGGACCACATTAGAATCGAATTAATAATTGCGAGAACACCAATCTCGCACCAAGCTCTAAAATAGGGCAAACGGCAAAATCAATACAAACCCGAAAGATAACAACATACCTCGATGTGAATCGTCCCAGAAGTCAGTCCACCGCGACTGCAAATCAACCAAATCTTCCTTGGTCCTGACATAGATATCTTCTCGTGATATCTCCACCATTTGCCCACGACGCTTAACACGCATTGCTATGAAGAGGACTACTAGCATACGACAGTATACTCACAGAAAACACGGTTTTTGCTTCCCAGTCCATCTCCTCCAAAGGAAATAGTTGCACCACTAGCAATCCGGACCGGATTACCCACGGTCATTGATCCACACAAAACACATCACCACAGAAGTCTAAAACAAGGTGTTCCAAGAAATCATATCTTGGTCCTGACACACCATTAAGATCCACAAAGTCTCAAGTTCCACAGAGGTCATGCAAGACAAACAATTGCATTCCTGCCATACGTGTCAATCCACGACACTGAACAAATCCGAATCCTGGCCATTCCTCGTTCATCCTGGGATTTAACAATCCTAAAAACAGGAAGGCTATAGAATTATCCAACAAGAACTACCATGGTCCTAAAACACGACAAGTCCTCACAAGGGAAGTCAAACGGACCTCACGATTATTCCTCAGAATACATCGTGCCATTGAGATTACCAATCTCAAATTGCCACGATCTCCCACCGGAGATTCACCAAACCTAGCATACAAACTCGACGTTCAACAAGGAACAAAATAAAGTTGGCATTCGTATACACACACGGCATACATGCCCACGCACCAACACAAAATGCATACGCAATGCAATAGACTCGGGTATCTCCAAACATACCCAAATTTCCAAACCACTGCCAAACCTCGATTATTCTCCCTACACGGAGCATAATGGTTGACAAACCAAAACCAAAGAGTGTGATTTCAACATCACCATCACACGAACCAAAACAACGAATCTCCCAAAAGATTCAACCGGCACGTATATCAATACTGCCTTCCTCTCAAGGAAAATGTCATGAATCCATGACCCTCCAACCTCGAACCACCGTTCAGAAACTGGATATATTCATACCAAGATATATCCGGAACCCTGAAATACTCAATTGGTTCAAAATGTAGGGTCCTCCTACCTTAACATCATCTTTAACACATATAATGGACTAAACATGTATTAATAACATCTCAAGGTTAAGGTTGTAGTTTGAGCTATAAGATTACAGGCTCAAAAATGAAATTTCAAACTTAATTGATTACATTCTCAAAATGAATGTTGAAGCGATAGAATTATACTAATCCTAGAGTAGAGACTATCCAAAAATCATGTATCCTAATTTCTTTCATGCTCCTCATAGCTCACTGTCTCAACCCGACCCTGAGCCTTCTGTCCAAAAGTGTACCTACAGGGACAACACATCGTGAGCATGCACATCTTTACATAATCATCCTAAAAGAATCATAACAGTAAATGCATGAAATCTTAGTTTAGTAAACTTGCTAGTTATTCGTTAACTTCTTCTTGTTGACCCTGATTTACATTCATACGTATGGACATCTTACCCTGTTATATGGCATCTTACCATATCATAAACATCGTATGGCATCTTGCCGTGTGGGCGTCTTACCCAATCATAACATCGTATGGCATCTTACCATATCATGACATCGTATCATGATATAAACATCATATAAACATCATCGTTACTTATCATAATCAACCTCATGGACATCGTATCCTCTTCACTTATCATAAACATCATCATCATAACTTACTTATCATTCTCATTACTCATCATAAACATCATTATCATAATTTACTTATCATACTCATCATCATAAACATCATCATCATAATCATAACTTACTTATCATGCTCATCATCATAAACATCATCATCATAATCATCATCATCATAATCATCATCATTATAAACATCATCATTATAAACATCATATGTAGGAGTATAGTTTACCGTCCGATGCCCGTACGTTTCTTACGTACCTTAATTCCCAAAAGTGGAGAAATCGGAGAGCTTTATCTCCTTGAGGTTGTGGGTACCTGGGATGGTTCTACATAACCATACAAATCGATATTAGAATCTAAATATAGTCCAATATCCAAAAATCCCACAAAAACATCAAAAATATACATTTTTATACCTCGCGATCGATCGCCGCCCAGGCCCGATCGATCGCAAGATCATACTGGACGGGGCTCAAAATTTTACATCTTGGCGATCGATCGCCACTTTTGGCGCGATCGATCGCCAGCCTCGCCGATCGATCGCCCAAAGGTGGCGATCGATCGCCAAATGCTACTGGCGCCCACTGCTGGCTCGCGATCGATCGCCAAATGCTACTTGGCGCCCACTGCTTGCTCGCGATCGATCGCCAAAAATGGGCGATCGATCGCCAGTCCCTGCACATCGAAAAATCGCCATTAATGAGCATTTTTCAAGCCTTTCTTCATGCCTTACAAATCCAAACTTGCCCTACAACATCAATAACATCATAACCCACTAAAACCCACATAAAACACTTCAAAAATCATACCCCAACCATAAACAATATATACCCAAAACAAACCCACATAAAAAAAAAAAAACTAACCCATTTCAACACCAAACATCATAAAAACTTTAGGAAGGGTTCCATACCTCTTGTAGGTTCCAAATCTTAACAAAGATCACACAAACAAAGTTTTTGTGAAGCTTTCCTTCTCCTTCCTTGGTGGATTTCGAAAATGGGAAGGGTTTTGAGTTGGGAAGTGATTTTGGGGATTTTAAAAAGTGATTTGTAAAGTGGGGTTAAAGTGATGGGTAAAGGGTTAAAAAGGGGTTGTTTAATTTAATTAAAAATGTACCCCAAACTTAACATGATGTATAAAATACTCCAACATGGTATTTTAAAAGCATCATGCAACATGCTACAAACTTCCCTTAAATTCATGCTTTCCTCATAACTGGTAATCAATATAATTAAATCATGCTAACACTTCATTACCCATCATATAAATTAATTACCAACATAAATAATCACATGACCATCATTAATGCCCAAATTGCATATAATTGATTTCGGGGCATCACATTACTCCCCTACTTATAAGATTTCGTCCTCGAAATCGCATGTACTTACCCATAAAGAAACTAAACATAAATCATACCAGAAAATAGTTCCGGGTAATGCTGCACCATATGCCGTTCCGTCTCCCACGTAGCCTCCTCGACACCCCGACGATCCCACTGAACTTTGACCATCGGTATAACTTTACTTCGTAATTTGCGATCCTCACGATCCAGAATTCTGACCAGTCGTTCAACGTAGGATACATCTGAATCCAACTGCACTTCAGTAGGCTGTAATACATGAGACGGATCTGGCTCATACTTCCGTAGCATAGAAACGTTGAAAACATCATGAATCCCAGATAAAGACGGCGGTAGAGCCAAACGGTAAGCCAATGTACCAATACGCTGCAACACCTCATAAGGTCCGACATATCTCGGAGATAACTTTCCCCGCATACCAAAACGGACCACACTCTTGAAGGGTGAGATTTTCAAGAAAACCTTGTCCCCTACTTGGAATTCTAGCGGTCGTCGCCGCTTATTGGCATAGGCTGCTTGCCTATCTTGGGCCGCTTTCATCTTAAAACGTATCATCTTAATCTTTTCTTCCATGTTCTTAATCATATCCGGTCCTCCGACCGCTTTACTAGTCAAGTCCTCCCAATACAGCGGTGACCTACAACGTCGTCCATAAAGAGCTTCAAAAGGGGCCATTTGAATGCTCGCCTGATAGCTGTTATTATAGGAGAACTCTACCAGTGGTATAGAATCTTGCCACGGAGTATCAAACTCCAAAACACATGCCCTCAGCATATCTTCGAGCGTCTGTATAGTACGCTCCGTTTGGCCGTCTGTCTGAGGGTGATAAGCTGTACTCAGTCTCACCTCGGTGCCCAAAGCTGTCTGGAGACCCTCCCAGAAATGAGAAGTAAACCTTGGGTCTCTGTCAGACACGATCGAGACTGGAACCCCATGCAACCTCACTACATCCCGTACATATAATTGGGCCATCTTTAAATATGTGAAAGTCATGTTGTAAGGGATGAAATGAGCTACCTTCGTCAGCCTATCAAAGATCACCCAGATCGCATCAAATCCAGAGGTCGTTCTTGGTAGGTGGGTCACGAAGTCCATAGATATGTGTTCCCACTTCCACTTAGGTACTTCCAAGCTCTTCAATTCACCACCAGGCCTCTGTCTTTCTGCCTTTACTTGTTGGCAGATCAAACATCTTTTGACGAAAGTCATAACATCACGCTTCATGCGTCTCCACCAGAATTGACCGCATAGGTCCTTGTACATCTTCCTTCCCCCTGGGTGGATACTAAACCGACTACTGTGGGCTCGCTCCAAAATTCCTCTACGCAACTCTGGTGTATCTGGGACTACCCATCGGTTGCCCAGCCTCAAGGAATCGTCTTCTGCCATTCTGAACTTTGATGGTTGTCCTCGAAGTACTATCGATGACCATCTCTGAATCTCATCATCCAACCTCTAGGCTTTCCTGATAGCCTCAAATATGTCTGGCTCAGCCAACAAGGTCGACACTCGCACCGGCGACATGTCCACATCAAAATCATAGCCCAGATGGCAATAAGAAGTCATCATAGCTGATAAACACATAGCGTCCTCAGCAGTACTCTACACCTTCCGACTTAAGGCGTCTGCTATCAAATTTGCTTTACCGGGATGGTACTCAATCTCACAGTCATAATCCTTGAGTAGATCCATCCATCTTCTTTGACGCATATTCAGTTCAACCTGGGTGAATAGAAACTTCAGGCTCTTATTATCCATAAAAATGGTAAATGAAGTACCATAAAGATAATGACGCCAAATCTTCAAGGCGAAAATGATGGCTGCCAGTTCCAGATCATGGACTGGGTATCTGGTCTCATGAGGCTTCAACTGCCTCGAAGCATAAGCCACCACGTGCTTATCTTGCATCAACACATAGCCTAAACCTTGTAGTGATGCATCCGTGTACAAAGCAAATCTCTTATTCTCAGAAGGAATCACCAATACTGGCGCTGTCGTCAAACGACGCTTCAACTCTTGGAAGCTTTCCTCACAAGCTTCGGACCAATAGAACGGGACTCCTTTCTGAGTCAGCTGCGTCAATGGCTTAGCGATCTTAGAGAATCCCTCGACGAAACGTCGGTAATAACCCGCTAAACCAATGAAGCTCCGTATCTCGGGCACAGAAGTGGGTGCAGCCCACTCCATAACAGCTTCAATCTTCCTGGGATCCACAGATATTCCACTGCTAGATATAACATGGCCCAAGAATACCACACGGTTCAACCAGAACTCGCACTTGCTGAGCTTTGCATATAACTGATGATCCCTGAGGATCTGGAGTACCGTCCTCAAGTGCCTCACGTGTTCCTCTTCAGTCCGGGAGTAGATGAGTATATCGTCAATGAAAACTATGACGAATTGATCCAAATATGGCTGGAATACTCTGTTCATCAAACTCATGAAAACAGCTGGGGCATTCGTCACCCCAAAAGGCATGACTAGGAATTCATAGTGCCATATCTAGTCCTGAAAGCTGTCTTCTGGACATCATCCTCTCTTACTCGAATCTGATGGTACCCCGACCTCAGATCGATCTTACTGTAGAGCCTCGTACCCTGCAACTGATCAAACAAATCATCGATCCTCGGAAGTGGATACTTATTCTTTACTGTAGCTTTGTTCAGTTGTCTGTAATCGATGCACAAATGCATCGAACCATCTTTCTTCTTCAAAAATAAGACTGGTGCACCCCAGGGTGATACGCTAGGGCGTATATAGCCCTTATCAAGGAGCTCTTGCAACTGAATCTTTAACTCCCTTAGCTTCGCTGGTGCCATCCTATATGGGGCACGAGAAATGGCAGACGTCCCCGGTAGTAACTCAATCCCAAACTCGACCTCTCTCGTCGGTGGGAATCCGGGAATCTCCTCCGGAAAGACATCAGGGAACTCCGCCACTACGGGCACATCCTCAACTTTTACTTCTTCTTTCTTTTCCGTAACATCAACGGCATATATGAGATATCCTGTATGGCCTCGTTCCAACAACTGCGCCATCTTGACAGCAGATATCAACGGAATCTTAGAACGAGAACCATCCCCAAAGAATGTCCATTAGACTCCCACATCCGATCTGAATCGGACAGTCCTCTGCCTGCAGTTCGCAACTGCCTGATACCTGTTCAGAACATCAATGCCTACAATGCAGTCAAAGTCTGACATCCCCAGAACAATCAAATCTGACCTTAGCTCATTATCCTCAAAATAAATGAGGCCATCATAGATAATACGATCAGTAGTCATACTTCTTCCAGCGGGGGTCAAGACTATAAGAGGCGTGGGCGACGGAGAAGTGCATATGTGGTGCCTTTCCACAAAACTTGTCGACACGAAAGAGTGTGATGCACCTGTGTCGATCAATATAAAAGTAGGGTGCGTAAATAAAAGACACGTACGCGCTATAACCTCCTCCGGAGCTGCTGTAGCTTGCTCCCTTGTCAAAGCATAAACCTGCCCCTGAGGTGGCCCCATGGGCTGACCTCCATACTGCCTCGGTACAAACGGTGGCCTGTGCTGTACTGCTCTTTCTGCAGGCCTCCCTGTAGAGTTCGGTGGTCCTTCCCGGTTGGGACATTACCGAGCAAAGTGGCCCTTGCTGCCACAAACATAGCATCCCACGCAGTCTTTTGTCAGATGTGGTTGCCCACAATTAGAACACAGAACCTTCCCAAATCTGCCTCCTTGAGGCTGTCCTCTTCCTGACTGGGCGTCATCCCTACGGTTTCCTTTCCAACGGTTGTCGGGCCTCTTACCACTGAACCTTGACGCCGATGTGTTTCCTCTTGGTTTGAACTGATCACCCCTTGGCTTCAAATTATCAGGAGTGGATTTCTGAGGGGGTGCTGGAGGTGGTACGACATCAGGGTATGCACCAACTCCTAGCTCGGCTAACTCAGCCCGTGACAGTGCATCATCAAAGCAAGTAGGGCCATAAGTGATCACCCTATCATACAGTTCCGGCCTCAAGCCCTTCATGAAGTTCCTCATCTTTGCTTGCGTACTTGTGGCGATATGAGGCACATATCTGAGTAAGGAACAGTATTGAAGAGCATAATCTGATACTGACATGCTACCTTGCTTGAGGTGAGTAAATTTGTCTTCCTTGGCTTGTCATGCAGCAGCCGAAAAATAGCGGTTTAGAAACCGAGTTCGAAACATCTTCCAATTTACTTCATAACCTTGAGCCTCTTGCTCTACCACTGTGGTCTTCCACCACATTAGCGCCTTCTTGGCCAACTGGAACTCTGCTAGTCTTATCCAGGCCGTCTTAGCACAAGGAGCTGCCACGAAAATTTGCTCTATTCTTTCTAACCACTCTTCAGCTTGTTCCCCTGTTTCCGTTCCTTCAAAGGTCGGGGGTCGGTATGCAAGAAACTGAGTCAAGCTCAGTTCCCCAGGCAGCAATTGCTGTTCAGACGGTTCTTCGCCAAAGGCTGGCGGGGGTAGAGGATTCGTGCGTCCGGCACTTGCATTGACACTCACAGCGTCACCCACTTCCACGTTTGCTGCCATACTGCAAGACAAGGGTTAACAACAATACCCAAAAGCAGTTCATATAATACCTCGTTAGATAAACAAACATGTTAGCACAACATCATATACTTCATATGCAACTTATGCACAAAACATGTTTAAAAGTTAGCACCTAGCTAACTTATTGCTAAGGCTACCCTTCACTCATTCCCGGGTTATCTAATCACTGCTCTGATACCACTAATGTAGGGTCCTCCTACCTTAACATCATCTTTAACACATATAATGGACTAAACATGTATTAATAACATCTCAAGGTTAAGGTTGTAGTTTAAGCTATAAGATTACAGGCCCAAAAATGAAATTTCAAACTTAATTGATTACATTCTCAAAATGAATGTTGAAGCGATAGAATTATACTACTCCTAGAGTAAAGACTATCCAAAAATCCTGTATCCTAATTTCTTTCATGCTCCTCATAGCTCACTGTCTCAACCCCACCCTGAGCCTTCTGCCCAAAAGTGTACCTACAGGGACAACACATCGTGAGCATGCACATCTTTACTTAATCATCCTAAAAGAATCATAACAGTAAATGCATGAAATCTTAGTTTAGTAAACTTGCTAGTTATTCGTTAACTTCTTCTTGTTGACCCTGATTTACATTCATACATATGGACATCTTACCCTGTTATATGGCGTCTTACCATATCATAAACATCGTATGGCATCTTGCTGTGTGGGCGTCTTACCCAATCATAACATTGTATGGCAACTTACCATATCATGACATCGTATCATGATATAAACATCATATAAACATCATCGTTACTTATCATAATCATCCTCATGGACATCGTATCCTCTTCACTTATCATAAACATCATCATCATAACTTACTTATCATACTCATTACTCATCATAAACATCATTATCATAATTTACTTATCATACTCATCATCATAAACATCATCATCATAATCATAACTTACTTATCATGCTCATCATCATAAACATCATCATCATAATCATCATCATCATAATCATCATCATTATAAATGTCATCATTATAAACATCATCATTATAAACACCATATGTAGGAGTATAGTTTACCGTCCGATGCCCGTACGTTTCTTACGTACCTTAATTCCCAAAAGTGGAGAAATCGGAGAGCTTTATCTGCTTGAGGTTGTGGGTACCTGGGATGGTTCTACATAACCATACAAATCGATATTAGAATCTAAATATAGTCCAATATCCAAAAATCCCACAAAAACATCAAAAATATACATTTTTATACCTCGCGATCGATCGCCGCCCAGGCCCGATCGATCGCGAGATCATACTGGACGGGGCTCAAAATTTTACATCTTGGCGATCGATCGCCACTTTTGGCGCGATCGATCGCCAGCCTCGCCGATCGATCGCCCAAAGGTGGCGATCGATCCCCAAATGCTACTGGCGCCCACTGCTGGCTCGCGATCGATCGCCAATGGTCCCCTGCACATCGAAAAATCGCCATTAATGAGCATTTTTCAAGCCTTTCTTCATGCCTTACAAATCCAAACTTCCCTACAACATCAATAACATCATAACCCACTAAAACCCACATAAAACACTTCAAAAATCATACCCCAACCATAAACAATATATACCCAAAACAAACCCACATAAATAAAAAAAAAACTAACCCATTTCAACACCAAACATCATAAAAACTTTAGGAAGGGTTCCATACCTCTTGTAGGTTCCAAATCTTAACAAAGATCACACAAACAAAGTTTTTGTGAAGCTTTCCTTCTCCTTCCTTGGTGGATTTCGAAAATGGGAAGGGTTTTGAGTTGGGAAGTGATTTTGGGGATTTTAAAAAGTGATTGGTAAAGTGGGGTTAAAGTGATGGGTAAAGGGTTAAAAAGGGGTTGTTTAATTTAATTAAATATGTACCCCAAACTTAACATGCTGTATAAAATACTCCAACATGGTATTTTAAAAGCATCTTGCAACATGCTACAAACTTCCCTTAAATTCATGCTTTCCTCATAACTGGTAATCAATATAATTAAATCATGCTAACACTTCATTACCCATCATATAAATTAATTACCAACATAAATAATCACATGACCATCATTAATGCCCAAATTGCATATAATTGATTTCGGGGCATCACAAAAATAGTGCATCAAAGCAATTATTACCAAATTGAAACCCGTATACGCCATGTATACTCATCAAAAGATACTCTGTACTAAGACCATAGTACTACACAATCTCGAGTATTCTCCGGAGACGTCTCCTCGAACGTCTCACCGGAAGTATGAAGTTATCACATAGCCCGACACTAGTAGCGCTTACCCCGGTTGATTCACGATCAACTCACAACCAATACCAGCTGTCTCCATGACAGTACAAACCAAATCTCTCCAGGAGATAAAATCAATATAGCAGTGTTACCCCACTAGCTATACTCCACAATTTCAATTGTGACTCCCGTCGCATTTCCTATGCAAGGATGCTCAATCAGAGCTAACAACGACTTGTTGACACTCACGTTGGCATTCCCAATAGAATTGAGCTGCCCCATAACAAGTCTCTCAAAACATTCGACGTATAAACGTCTCCATGAGGTATTCCCTGCCTCGATCATGCCACATAGAGACTACAAGAGTCTACCAAAAGTCCTCATCGTCTCATCATACGATTCACTGAACTCGAATCCAACGAGTAGTATAATGACTATCACAAGCACACTAAAACATTGCAACCATACCTGGCTAGTGATCCGCTGGTCCCATAGGCTCATACCATCCTACCAAAGAGACACACGTCTAATCCCGGTATACCATACTGTGATATCCCCGAAAAGATTAATTGCATTTGGGCGTTAATTATGTTTATGTGATTTTTATGGTGATAATTAATAATTGTGTTGGCATTAATTATTTTGGTGAAATGCTTAGTCACATGGTGTGCATGTTATGCATATTGGGTAATTGGGGATTTTAATGGTTTAAATTAGATGGTTTGTGATTATTTGGGTGAATCATGTTTTAATTGTGATTTTGGTGCATTATGGTAAAATGCCTTTTAAAATATCATGTTGGGGTGTTTTATACACCATGGAATTGTGGGGTGTAATTTAATTAAACCCAACCCACTTATACCCCAAACCCCCCATATACCTTCATTTTCTACTTTCCCAATTAACTCATCCAAAACCCTTCTCTACCTCACATTTTCGAAATTTGGTAAAGAGGTGAAGAGAAATCCGTCTAAAAGTTTGGTTTGTGGAATTTATTGGGTGATTTGGAGTCCCCAAGAGGTATGGATGCCTCCTTGTTGTTTTTGTTGTGTTTGGATTGAGTTTGTTGTGGTTTTGTATGGTTTTGAAATGGGTTTTTATGGGTTGGTATTATTTGAGTTAAAGGTTGGATTTATGGTAGTTTTAAGGTGTATTTTGAAGGTATATGATGTTATTTATGTTGTGGGTTTGATGGTTTAAGTGTTGGTATGGTTTGGGTTGAAAATGGTGTGCAAATATGGTGGATTTCGGTGTACAGAGGTCAGCGATCGATCGCCCGTTTTTGGCGATCGATCGCGAGCCAACAGTAGGCTCCAGGGGTATTTGCCGATCGATCGCCATATCTTGGCGATCGATCGGTAAGGCTGGCGATCGATCAGCGCCAAGTGTGGCGATCGATCGCCGAAGGGTGAAAATTTTGGCTTCGGGCAGTAAGGTTTCGCGATCGATCGCGAAAGACAAAATTTGGCATTTTTGGGTATTTTGTGGAAGTTTTGATATTGGACTATTATTGGCTCCTAATATTGATTTGTGTGAATGTGTAGAACCATCCTAGGTGGCCACACAGCTTAGGAGATAAAGTCCACTATATCTCCACTTTTGGAACTAAGGTACGTAGTGAGACGTACGGGCATCGGACGGTAAAACGTATTTATTACGCTATAAATTGGTTATGCATTATGGTTGCGTATATGGTCTCATTATGCATTATGGTTGCATACATGATTGGAATATGCATTATGGTTGCATGTGATTGTGGGTCGAGATTATATTACAGTGATGAAGAATACTTGCCGCCTTCATGTCGAAGCGATGATAGAATACTTGCCGCTGTCATATTATAGCGATGAAGAATATTTGCCGCAAACATGTCGAAGCGAAGGATAATGCCGCTGTCATGTTGATGCGAGGGATATTATGCCGCTAATATGTCGAAGCGAGGGGTATTAATGCCGCTGTCATGTAACGCGAGGGGTATTATGCCACTGATATAATAAGACTGGGATTGACCATTGGTATACATGGAACGGATGCATGTCATGACATACATTATTGGTGTTATAATCAATTGATTGTAATTATGGTACAGGGACAACCGAGGGAGCTTCTTTATATGTGTTAAATACAGGAAGTGATTTGCATTTACGGTTTATGCATTGAATTATGATCATATTATTGTGAATATGGTTTACATACATGCTCATGGTTTTGGGGTTGTTCCTGTAGGTACTTTTGGGCGTACGGGCTGAGGCGGGTTGATGCGGTGAGCCAGTGAGGAGTGCTTTTGGCATAGCAGGCCTAATTCTTTGTATAGTTTCTACTCTAGGAGTAGTGTAAAACTATAGGATTAACATTCAATTGGTTGGGAATGTAATTAATCCCTTTTGGAAATTTTATTTTGGCCTGTAATCTTAACGGCTCAATACATTAACACGAACATTATAGTCTTATATGCATGTTTAGCTCTATTACGCCTTTTATCCGTACTTAAGGAACTAGGGTCCTTACATTAGTGGTATCAGAGCAGTGGTTAGAGAAACCGGGAACGAGTGAAGGGTAGCCTTAGCATGATTGGCTAAGTGTTTACATTTGGGTCATGTTATGCATGTGGTGCATATTTATGTATACAATTGTTATACTAACATGCTTTTCATTCATATTGTCTAACGGTTTAGCATATATATTGTTTGGAATTGTTGTTAACCTTTGTGTTACAGCATGGCGGCTATAAATGCGGGGAACTCAACGAGGAGGTGGGTGATATTGGGAGCGTGAATGCTAGCATCGGTCAGGCGAATCCTTTACCCCCACCTGCTGTGGGCATGGAACCGGTTGCTCAGTTACTGTTGCCAGGGGAGCTTAGCCTGACTCAATTTCTGACCTTCCACCCACCCATGTTTGAAGGAACAGAGACAGGAGAAGAGGCCGAAGAGTGTCTGGAGAGACTAGAACAGATTTTTGTATCTGCGCTGTGTGTTAGGATGGCTTGGTTAAGACTGGCAAAATTCCAACTGGTGAAGAAGTCTTCCATGTGGTGGAAGACGACTGTAATGGAATTAAGGGCACAAGGCATGGTAATCGACTGGACTTTATTTCGGACTCGGTTTCTAAACCGATATTTCTCTGCCGCGGCTAGGCAAACTAAGGAGGATGAATTTACGAATCTGAAGCAAGGGAACCTGACAGTTTCGGACTACGCCATGCACTACTCGTCCTTATTGAGGTATGTTCCACATATTGCTACAAATGGGCATGCCAAGATGAGGCACTTCCTGAAGGGGCTGCGACCGGAATTATTTGATCGGGTCATTTCTAACAACCCGACATCTTTTGATGATGCACTGGTTAGAGCGGAGTTAGCAGAGATAGGGGTGAGTGCTTATCCTGAGGCCATACCCTCACCAGCTCCATCACAAAGATCAACGTCTGAAAATCTGAGGCCCCGAGGAGGATCTTTTAAGTCACGGGGGACTTCTTCTTCATCTTGGTTTAGCGGAAGGCAGCCTGTAAGGACCCTAATCCTTAAGTGCGGATCAAAGGCATAATTAGAGCTAATATAAATGATCAGAGTAAATTAATCGTGTTGAGTCTATGAGCTTTAAGAATTACATGCAAAAAATAAGGACTATCCCTGGATTAGTTACATTCCCAAATCAAATGAATGTTATCAATTATAGCTTTACACTACTCCTAGAGTAGATACTATACAAAATTAATCTTGTCCTTCCTGCCTCAAATGAATTCTCCACAAGCTCACCACCTCAACCCGCTTAGCCCTTCTATCATGCCAAAAGTACCTACAAGGACAACCCCCAAACATGAGCAGTGATATCATTCATATACAACACAATATGAATATAAAGCGTAAATGCATAACCATAATACAACACTTCCTGTTTTTCCCATGCATTTCAAACGCTTCCCGTTTGGTTGTCCCTGTACCATAACTCATGAGTATAATCAATAGATTATTTTATAATGGTCTACACATGTCATGACACAATACCATCTCATCAAAACCAAATACCAGTCACCAATCCCTAGTCTGTCCATCACAATGTATTTTAATGCCCCTCGCTTATTTACATATAGGCGGCATAGAATAACCTCGCTTCAATGGACATGCGGTACTCCCACCCCTCGCCTCACATTGAGCGGCAAATATCCTTTCCTCGCCCTATATGATAACCACGCTCAAATGTGACATGCGGCGCTCCCACCGCTCGCTTCACATTTAGCGGAACCAAAACAAATAGCGACAAGCATTAAAATCATCAAGGGATGACCACGACTCATGGGATGTGCACCAATAATCATATGCATCTACAATCATCATGCATAATTCAACATGTATTTGCATCCACAATGCATAATCACATATATACTCGCATCCACAATGCATAAACAATGAGTATATTAGATACATGTACCGTTGGGTGCCCGTACGTCCTCTACGTACCTTTCCAAAAGTGGAATTGATATGGCTTCAGTTCCTTGGTTGCGTTGCTACCTGGGATGGTTCTACACAATCACACAACCCCATATTAGAAGCCAAATAATAGTCAAGTACCAAAAATTCGACAAAAGAAAGCATTTCCCAAAATTCCACAGTTGGCGATCGATCGCTTGGCTGAGGCGATCGATCGCCTCAAGTTTTTCCTTCACGGCGATCGATCGTGCCAAACATGGCGATCGATCGCGCCAAACATGGCGATCGATCGCCTAAACCTTGGATTGGCCACTGCCTCTCGGCGATCGGTCGCCTCATAACAGGCGATCGATCGCCTGTCCCACAAATTTGGTACTGCCCATCGGCGATCGATCGCCCCATTTCAGGCGGTCGATCGCCTCGCACAGACTCGCGATTTTTCACCATTTTTGCATACCAAAACCTTCCAATCCATACCAACACTTAAACCATCAAACCAACAACATCAATAACAACATAAACCTTCAAAATACACTTCCAAACAAGTGTAAATCCAACCCTCAACCAAAACCACAACAACCCAACACAAACCCATTTTAAAACCCTTCAAAATCATACCAAACTTAAATAAAACCTTACAAAATCAACAATGAGGTATCCATACCTCTTGGGGACCTCAAATCTCCCAATAAACTCCACAAAACTAGATTTTTGGAAGGGCTTCTCTCCACCTTTATGCTCCAACTCGAAAATAAGGGGAAAGGAGGGTTTGGGTGGTGTAATTTGGTAAAGGTGAAATAATTTGGTAAAGGTGGGGGTTGGGGTATAAAAGGGGTTGGGTTTTAATTAAAATGCATCCACAAATCCATGGTGTATAAAACACCCCAACATGATATTTTCAAAAGCATTAATCCAAAATGCACCAAAATATCAATTAACTCATGCTTTCCAAATAATTGCTAACCATGGCAAATAAATCATGCTAAAAGCAATTTTCCCCAACATGCACAACATGCACCCTGAAATGCACTCCCGGGTCATCCTTTCCATGTGACCATGCATTTCCACACATTAAAATAAATCCAGCACAAAATCAATTAATTACCACCATGATTAACCATATAAACACAATTAATACTCAAATTGCAATTAATCATTTCGGGGATATCACAATACTCCCCTACTTATAAGATTTCGTCCTCGAAATCACATGCACTTACCCCAAAGTGAAACTAAACATAATCACATACCAGAGAATAGTTCCGGGTAGTGCTGCACCATATGCCGCTCCGTCTCCCACGTAGCCTCCTCGACACCCCTGCGATCCCACTGAACCTTGATCATAGGTATCACTTTGTTCCGAAGTCTACGGTCTGTTCGATCCAGAATTCTGATAGGCCGTTCCACATAAGACACATCGGACTCTAACTGAACTTCGGAAGGCTGTAATACATGCGACGGATCCGGCTCATACTTCCGCAGCATCGATACATGAAACACGTCATGTATACCAGATAAAGAAGGCGGCAGAGCTAGTCGGTAAGCTAAGGTGCCAATGCGCTGCAAAATCTCGTACGGTCCAACATACCTCGGAGACAGTTTCCCGCGCATCCCAAATCGCACAACGCCTCTGAAAGGCGAGATCTTCAAAAAGACCTTATCTCCCAACTGAAATTCCAACGGTCTCCGCCGTTTATTCGCATAAGCTGTCCTGTCTGTCCTGGGCTGCTTTCATTTTCTGCCTTATCATCTTTATCTTCTCTTCCATCTCCCGAATCAACTCCGGTCCTCCGACCGATTTACGATCCAAATCAGCCCAACACAAGGGTGATCTACACCGTCTGCCATAAAGAGCTTCAAAAGGAGCCATCTGAATACTCGCCTGGTAGCTGTTATTATAAGAGAACTCTACCAAAGGCACTGAATCTTGCCAAGAAACATCGAACTCCAAAACGCAAGCTCTCAACATGTCCTCGAGCGTCTGAATAGTACGCTCGGTCTGGCCATCCGTCTGAGGATGATAAGCATTGCTCATTCTAACTTCCGTTCCCAAGGCTGACTGAAGGCCTTCCCAAAAGTGAGATGTGAATCGCGGATCTCGAACCGACACTATGGAAATGGGGATTCCATGCAATCTTACTACATCTCGAATATACAACTGCGCCATCCTCAAAAAGGTGAAAGTCATGCTATAGGGGATGAAATGAGCTACCTTAGTCAATCGATCCACAATCACCCAAATAGCATCAAAGCCTGAAGCACTCCTCGGCAGGTGAGTCACGAAGTCCATGGAAATGTGTTCCCACTTCCACTTCGGTATCTCCAAGCTTTTCAACTCGCCGCCAGGTCTCTGCCTCTCTGCCTTAACCTGCTGGCAGATCAAGCACCTCTTTACAAAAGCGACGACATCAGATTTCATCTTTTTCCACCAAAACTGACCACGTAGATCTTTATACATCTTCTTCCCGCCTGGGTGGATGCTAAGTCTGCTACTATGAGCTTCGCTCCAAGATCCCTCTACGCAACACCGGCGTACTCGGAACCACCCAACGGTTACCCAACCTCAAAGATCCGTCATCGGCCACTCTGAATTTCGTTGGCTGACCAAGATGTACTAAAGATAACCACCTTTGAACCTCATCATCTGACCTCTGAGCTCTCCTGATGTTCTTGTAGATATCTGGCTCAGCTAACAAGGTCGATACATACACAGGTGATGCATCTATGTCGAAATCATAGCCCAGATGGCAATAGGAGGTCATCATGGCTGACAAATGGATGACGTCCTCAGCAGAACTCCTTACTTTCCGGCTCAAAGCATCTGCTGTCAAATTAGCTTTTCCGGGATGGTACTCAATCTCACAATCATAGTCCTTGAGTAAGTCCATCCACCTCCTCTGCCTCATGTTCAGCTCTGCCTGAGTGAATAAAAACTTGAGGCTCTTGTGATCCGTGAATATGGTAAATGAAGTACCATACAAGTAATGTCTCCAAATCTTCAGGGCGAAGATGATAGCCGCCAGTTCCAAGTCATGGACTGGGTATCTCGTCTCATGCGGCTTCAACTGCCTCGATGCATAAGCTACCACATGCCTATCCTACATCAGTACACACCCAAGGCCCTGGAGCGACGCATCGGTATACAAAACAAATCTGGAGTTCTCCGTAGGGATCACTAACACTGGCGCCGTCGTCAAACGGTGCTTCAACTCCTGGAAGCTCTCCTCACAAGCTTCTGACCAAAAGAAAGGTACTCCTTTCTGGGTCAACTGTGTCAACGGCTTGGCAATCTTCGAAAAGCCCTCGACGAAGCGTCGATAATATCCGGCCAAACCAAGGAAGCTCCGAATCTCAGGCACAGAAGTGGGGGCAGCCCACTCCATCACAGCTTCGATCTTCCTGGGATCCACAGATATTCCGCTGCTCGATATGACATGGCCCAGAAATACTACACTGCTCAACCAGAACTCACACTTACTGAGCTTGGCATACAACTGGTGATCTCAGAGAATCTAGAGCACTGTCCTCAAGTGTTTCACGTGCTCTTCCTCGCTCCGGGAATAGATGAGAATGTCGTCGATGAACACGATGACGAACTGGTCAAGATACGGCTGAAACACTCTGTTCATCAAGCTCATAAAGACCGCTGGAGCATTCGTCACACCGAACGGCATCACTAGGAACTCATAATGTCCATATCGAGTCCGGAACGCTGTCTTCTGTACATCTTCCTCTCTGACTCGAATATGATGGTACCCGGACCTCAAATCAATCTTGCTATACAGTCTGGTACCTTGCAACTGGTCAAACAGATCATCAATCCTTGGGAGAGGATACTTGTTCTTTACTGTGGCTTTATTCAGTTGCCGGTAATCGATGCACAACCGCATCGAACCGTCCTTCTTCTTCACAAAGAGAACCGGTACGCCCCATGGCGATACGCTCGGGCGTATATATCCCTTGTCAAGGAGGTCCTGCAACTGCTCCTTCAATTCTCTCAACTCCGCCGGTGCCATCCTATAAGGTGCACGAGGGATAGCGGATGTCCCCGGTAACAACTCGATCCCAAACTCAACTTCCCTAGCCGGTGGAAATCCTGGGATCTCTTCTGGGAACACATCAGTAAACTCTGCTACCACTGGTACATCCTCAACTCTCAATTCCTTATTCTTCCCAGACGTGTCCACGGACATAGATGAGATAGCCTGTGTGGCCACGTTCCAACAGCTGAGTCATCTTGATCGCTGAAAGCAACGGAATCTTCGCACGAGAACCGTTGCCATAAAAAGTCAACTGACTGCCCAAATCAGGTCTGAACTTCACTGTCTTCTGCCGGCAATCTACCACTGCCTGATATCTGTTCAGAATATCAATGCCCAAGATGCAGTCGAAGTCCGACATACCCAACACAATCAAGTCTGTCTTCAACTCGTTGCCTCAAAATAAATGAGGCAATCTGCCATGAACTGATCAGCAACGACATTTCTTCCAGTGGGTGTCGAGACAAGGAGAGGCGTGGGTAGAGAAGACGTGCGCATATGGTGTCTCTCCACACAGCCAACAGATACAAAAGGGTGGGAGGCACCTGTATCTATCAAAATAAAAGCAGGGTACGTAAATAAATGACACGTACCGGCGATCACCTCCTCATGGGCTGCCTGGGCCTGCTCTCTAGTCAGCGCATACACCTGTCCTTGGGGCGGTCCCACTGTCTGACCTCCCGATGGTCGAGGCCCAAACTGCTGCCTCTGGTGTACTGTCCTGTCATCAAACCTCGGCCTGTTGCCCGTGAAACTCTGACTGTCCTCCCCGGGTGGGGCAATACCGAGAGATGTGGCCCATCTTGCCACTAGCTATAACAGGCAGGGCACTTACTTGAAGAATGTGGCCCTCCACAATTGTCGCACCTTGGCTCCCCCGACTATTCCCTTGTGAAGACCCTCGATTGGCCGACCAATTCTTCTTATTCTCCTGTTTCTGACCAAAGAACTTCTTTCCACCAAACCGTGAAGATGAAGAGGCACCACGAGGTTTAAATGGCTCTCCCCGGGGCCTCAAGCTGTCATTAGTTTGTCTCTGTTGTGGTACTTGCGGTGGCACAGCACTAGGATAAGCTCCCACTCCAAGCTCGGCAAGCTCCGCTCTTGTGAGAGCATCATCAAAAGAAGTTGGGTTATTGGTGATAACCCGGTCATAGAGCTCCGGTCGCAACCCCTTCATAAAATTCCTCATCTTTGCGTGCCCATTGGTGGCAATGTGGGGAACATACCTCAGCAACAAAGAGTACCGCATGGCATAGTCTGACACTGTCATGTTCCCCTGTTTCAAACTTGTAAACTCGTCCTCCTTCGTCTGTCTCGCCGCTGCGGAGAAGTACCGGTTCAGAAACCGGGTCCTGAAGAGTGTCCATCAATCACAGTACCCAGTGCTCTCAGCTCCATTACAGTGCCCCTCCACCACATTAGAGGTTTCTTTGCTAACTGGAACTCCGCCAGCCTCAGCCACGCTGTAACAGCACAAGGAGCCGACACAAATATCTGCTCAAGTCTCTCCAGCCACTCCTCAGCTTCCTCTCCTGATTCTGTTCCCTCAAACCGGGGCGGGTGGTAAGACAGAAACCTGAGTCAGGTTAATCTCACCGGGTAGCAATAACTGAGCCACTGGCTCCATGCCTACTGCTGGTGGAGGTAGAGGGTTCACTTGTCCAACGCTAGCGTTAACACTGCCCACATCGCCAACTTCTTCGTTAAGGTTCCCCGCATTCATAGCAGCCATGCTGTAACACAAAGGTTAACAACAATTCCAAAACAAATATACATGTTATGCCGTTAGATAACAGGAATGATAATAAGCATGTTAGTATAACAGAATATACATCAATATGCACCACATGCATAAACATGCCTCAAATGTAAGCACCTAGCCAATCATGCTAAGGCTACCCTTCACTCGTTCCCGGGTTCTCTAACCACTGCTCTGATACCACTAATGTAAGGACCCTAATCCTTAAGTGCGGATCAAAGGCATAATTAGAGCTAATATAAATGATCAGAGTAAATTAATCGTGTTGAGTCTATGAGCTTTAAGAATTACATGCCAAAAATAAGGACTATCCCTGGATTAGTTACATTCCCAAATCAAATGAATGTTATCAATTATAGCTTTACACTACTCCTAGACTAGATACTATACAAAATTAATCATGTCCTTCCTGCCTCAAAAGAATTCTCCACAAGCTCACCACCTCAACCCGCTTAGCCCTTCTATCATGCCAAAAGTACCTACAAGGACAACCCCCAAACATGAGCAGTGATATCATTCATATACAACACAATATGAATATAAAGCGTAAATGCATAACCATAATACAACACTTCCTGTTTTTCCCATGCATTTCAAACGCTTCCCGTTTGGTTGTCCCTGTACCATAACTCATGAGTATAATCAATAGATTATTTTATAATGGTCTACACATGTCATGACACAATACCATCTCATCAAAACCAAATACCAGTCACCAATCCCTAGTCTGTCCATCACAATGTATTTTAATGCCCCTCGCTTATTTACATATAGGCGGCATAGAATAACCTCGCTTCAATGGACATGCGGTACTCCCACCCCTCGCCTCACATTGAGAGGCAAATATCCTTTCCTCGCCCTATATGATAACCACGCTCAAATGTGACATGAGGCACTCCCACCCCTCGCTTCACATTTAGCGGAACCAAAACAAATAGCGGCAAGCATTAAAATCATCAAGGGATGACCACGACTCATGGGATGTGCACCAATAATCATATGCATCTACAATCATCATGCATAAATCAACATGTATTTACATCCACAATGCATAATCACATATATACTCGCATCCACAATGCATAAACAATGAGTATATTAGATACATGTACCGTTGGGTGCCCGAACGTCCTCTACGTACCTTTCCAAAAGTTGAATTGATATGGCTTCAGTTCCTTGGTTGCGTTGCTACCTGGGATGGTTCTACACAATCACACAACCCCATATTAGAAGCCAAATAATAGTCAAATACCAAAAATTCGACAAAAGAAAGCATTTCCCAAAATTCCACAGTTGGCGATCGATCGCTTGGCTGAGGCGATCGATCGCCTCTATTTTTTCCTTCGCGGCGATCGATTGCGCCAAACATGGCGATCGATCGCCTAAACCTTGGATTGGCCACTGCCTCTCGGCGATCGGTCGCCTCATAACAAGGCGATCGATCGCCTGTCCCGCAAATTTGGTACTGCCCATCGGCGATCGATCTCCCCATTTCAGGCGGTCGATCGCCTCGCACAGACTCGCGATTTTTCACCATTTTTGCATACCAAAACCTTCCAATCCATACCAACACTTAAACCATCAAACCAACAACATCAATAACAACATAAACCTTCAAAATACACTTCCAAACAAGTGCAAATCCAACCCTCAACCAAAACCACAACAACCCAACACAAACTCATTTTAAAACCCTTCAAAATCATACCAAACTTAAATAAAACCTTACAAAATCAACAATGAGGTATCCATACCTCTTGGGGACCTCAAATCTCCCAATAAACTCCACAAAACAAGATTTTTGGAAGGGCTTCTCTCCACCTTTATGCTCCAACTCGAAAATAAGGGGAAAAGAGGGTTTGGGTGGTGTAATTTGGTAAAGGTGAAATAATTTGGTAAAGGTGGGGGTTGGGGTATAAAAGGGGTTGGGTTTTAATTAAAATGCATCCACAAATCCATGGTGTATAAAACACCCCAACATGATATTTTCAAAAGCATTAATCCAAAATGCACCAAAATATCAATTAACTCATGCTTTCCAAATAATTGCTAACCATGGCAAATAAATCATGCTAAAAGCAATTTTCCCCAACATGCACAACATGCACCCTGAAATGCACTCCCGGGTCATCCTTTCCATGTGACCATGCATTTCCACACATTAAAATAAATCCAGCACAAAATCAATTAATTACCACCATGATTACCCATATAAACACAATTAATGCTCAAATTGCAATTAATCATTTCGGGGATATCACACGGCCGGAGGGCCGAAAGCAAGGGGATCGGAGGAGTGGTGCATCTACTTATGGGGGACCGGCTCAAGCTAGTAGAGCTGGAGATGTCAAGTGCCACTTTTGTGGAGGGCCACATTTGATGCGAGATTGCTCTGCGTGCTACATTTGTGGTAGGTCGGGCCACATTGCTCGGCGTTGCCCCAACCGGGAAGGACAGACGGACCTCAGCGAAGGTCGAGGGAGGTTTTCTAGTGGTACAGTGCAGCAGAGGCCACCGATGGTGCCTCGTCAGATGGGAGGACAGGCGATGGGGCCACCTCAGGGACAGGTCTATGCATTGACCAGGGAGCAGGCCGATGCAGTTCCAGAGGAGGTTATAGATGGTATGTGCCTATTATTTACATATTCCGCCTTTATTTTGATAGACACAGGTGCTTCGCACTCCTTCGTGTCTGCGGACTTTGTGGCGAGACATCTTATGTGCACGTCTCCGTTACCCACGTCTCTATTGGTCTCAACACCCACTGGGAAGAGAGTTGTTGCTGACCGGTTTCTGATGGACTGCCTCATTTATTTTGAGGGCAATGAGATAAAGGCAGATTTGATTGTCCTGGGTATGTCAGATTTCGACTGCATTGTGGGCATCGACATTCTGAACAGATATCAGGCAGTGGTAGATTGTCGGCAGAGGACAGTTCGGTTCAGATCTGGTTTGGGAGTTCAGTGGACTTTTTATAGCAACGGATCTCGTGCGAAGATTCCGTTGATTTCGGCAATCAAGATGTCCCAATTATTGGAACGTGGACACACGGGCTACCTCATCTATGCCTATGGACACGTTGGGAAAGGGTAAGGAATTAAAGGTTGAGGATGTGCCGGTAGTAGCAGAATTTGCTGATGTCTTTCCGGAGGAGATTCCAGGATTCCCACCGACTAGGGAAGTCGAGTTTGGGATTGAGTTATTACCAGGGACATCCGCTATTTCTCGTGCCCCTTATCGAATGGCACCGGCAGAGTTGAGGGAATTGAAGGAGCAGTTACAGGAGCTCCTTGATAAAGGATATATACACCCTAGCGTATCGCCTTGGGGCGCACCGGTTCTTTTTTGTGAAGAAGAATGATGGTTCGATGCATTTGTGCATCGATTATCGGCAACTGAATAAGGCCACGGTAAAGAACAAGTATCCTCTTCCAAGGATTGACGACTTGTTTGACCAGTTGCAAGGCACAAAGCTGTATAGTAAGATTGATTTGAGATTCGGGTACCACCAGATACGGGTCAGGGAGGAGGATGTGCAGAAGACAGCATTTAGGACTCGGTATGGGCACTACGAGTTCTTGGTAATGCCGTTCGGTGTGACGAACACCCCGGCTGTCTTTATGAGCTTGATGAACTGGGTGTTCCAACCCTATCTGGATCAGTTCGTCATTGTGTTTATTGACGATATACTCATCTACTCCAGGAGCGAGGAAGAGCATGTGAGACATTTGAGGACATTGCTACAGATCCTCAGAGATCACCAGTTATATGCCAAGCTCAGCAAGTGTGAGTTTTGGTTGAGTAGTGTAGTATTTCTGGGGCACGTCATATCTAGCAGTGGGATTTCAGTGGACCCCAGGAAGATTGAGGCGGTGATGGAGTGGGCTGTACCCACTTCTGTGCCCGTGATTCGGAGTTTTCTTGGTTTGGCCGGCTATTATCGATGCTTCGTCGAGGGATTTTTCCAAGATTGCTAAACCCTTGACTCAGTTGACTCAGAAGGGAATACCGTTTTATTGGTCAGAGGCTTGCGAGGAGAGCTTCCAAGAATTGAAGCATCGATTGACCACGGCGCTGGTATTGGTGATTCCTTCAGAGAACAAGAGGTTTGTCCTTTATACTGACGCATCATTGCAGGGCTTGGGTTGTGTCCTGATGCAAGATAAGCATGTGGTAGCTTATGCATCGAGACAGTTGAAGCCGCATGAGGCTAGATACCCAATCCATGATTTGGAGTTGGCGGCTATTATCTTTGCTTTGAAGATTTCGAGGCATTATTTGTATGGTACATCTTTCACCATATACACGGATTATAAGAGCCTGAAATTCTTGTTTACTCAGGCAGAGTTAAATATGCGACAGAGAAGGTGGATGGATCTACTCAAAGACTATGACTGTGAGATAGAGTACCATCTGGGGAAAGCCAATTTGACGGCAGACGCCTTGAGTCGGAAGGTGAAGAACACTGCTGAGGATGTCATGCATTTGTCGGCTACGATGACGTCTTATTGCCATCTGGGCTATGACTTCGATGTGGACGCATTGCCGGATTGGGTATCTACTTTATTGGCTGAACCATACATCTATGAGAACATCAGGAGAGCTCAAAGGTCAGATGATGAGGTTCAGAGATGGACATCATTAGTACTTCAGGGTCAGCCATCAAAGTTCAGAGTAGCTGAGGATGGTTCTTTGAGACTCGGTAACCGATGGGTAGTTCCAAGTACGCCGGAGTTGCGTAGAGGAATCTTGGAGCGAGCTCATAGTAGCCGATTCAGTATCCACCCAGGAGGGAGGAAGATGTATAAGGACTTATGTGATCAGTTTTGGTGGAAGCGGATGAAGCGTGATGTGATCGCTTTTGTCAAGAGGTGTTTGATCTGTCAGTAGGTTAAGGCAGAGAGGCAGAGACCCGGTGGCGAAATGAGGAGCTTAGAGATACCGGAGTGGAAGTGGGAACACATATCTATGGACTTTGTGACCCACTTGCCGAGGACTACTTCAGGTTGTGATGCCATTTGGGTGATCATAGACAGGCTGACGAAGGTGGCTCACTTCATTCCTTACAGTATGACGTACACATACTTGAGGATGGCTCAGTTGTATGTCCGTGACATAGTGAGACTGCATGGGATTCCAGTGTCTATTGTGTCTGACAGAGATCCACGGTTCACATCTCATTTTTGGGGAGGTTTACAGTCAGCTTTGGGTACTGAGGTAAGATTGAGTACGGCTTACCATCCCCAGACGGATGGTCAGACTGAGCGCACTATACAGACACTCGAGGACATGCTACGGGCGTGTGTACTAGAATTTGATGCCTCATGGCAAGATTCTTTGGCCTTGGTAGAGTTTTCATAGAACAACAGCTATCAGGCGAGTATTCAGATGGCTCCGTTTGAGGCTTTGTATGGTAGGCGTTGTAGGTCGCTGTTATACTGGGATGACTTGACCAGTAAAGCAGTGGGAGGACCCGAGTTGATTCGAGAGATGGAGGATAAGGTAAAAGTTATCCGTCTGAAAATGAAGGCAGCCCAAGATAGGCAAGCAGCTTATGCGAATAAATGGTGGAGACCGCTGGAATTTCAATTGGGAGACAGAGTCTTTTTGAAGATCTCACCTTTCAGGGGTGTGGTTCGATTTGGTATGCGTGGTAAATTGTCTCCGAGGTATGTGGGACCGTATGAGATTTTGCAGCGCATCGGTACCTTGGCTTACTGTTTGGCACTACCACTGTCGTTGTCTGGTATTCACGATGTGTTCCATGTATCTATGCTGCAGAAATATGAGCCGGATCCATCGCATGTATTGCAGCCTTCTGAGGTTCAGTTGGATCCTGATGTGTCATATGAGGAACGGCCAGTCAGGATTTTGGATAGGGCTGATCGCAGACTCAGGAATAAAGTAATACCGATGGTCAAGGTTCAGTGGGATCGCAGGGGTGTCGAGGAGGCCACGTGGGAGACGGAGTGGCACATGATGCAGCACTACCCGGAGTTACTTTCTGGTATGTAGTTTATGTTTGGTTTCGATATGGGTAAGTGCATGCGATTTCGGGGTCGAAATCTTATAAGTAGGGGAGTGTTGTGATATCCCCGAAATGATTAATTGCATTTGGGCGTTAATTATGTTTATGTGATTTTTATGGTGATAATTAATAATTGTGTTGGCATTAATTATTTTGGTGAAATGCTTAGTCACATGGTAGGAGTGACCAGGTAGAGCATTTCGGAGTGCATGTTATGCATATTGGGTAATTGGGGATTTTAATGGTTTAAATGAGATGGTTTGTGATTATTTGGGTGAATCATGTTTTAATTGTGATTTTGGTGCATTATGGTAAAATGCCTTTTAAAATATCATGTTGGGGTGTTTTATACACCATGGAATTGTGGGGTGTAATTTAATTAAACCCAACCCACTTATACCCCAAACCCCCCATATACCTTCATTTTCTACTTTCCCAATTAACTCATCCAAAACCCTTCTCTACCTCACATTTTCGAAATTTGGTAAAGAGGTGAAGAGAAATCCGTCTAAAAGTTTGGTTTGTGGAATTTATTGGGTGATTTGGAGTCCCCAAGAGGTATGGATGCCTCCTTGTTGTTTTTGTTGTGTTTGGATTGAGTTTGTTGTGGTTTTGTATGGTTTTGAAATGGGTTTTTATGGGTTGGTATTATTTGAGTTAAAGGTTGGATTTATGGTAGTTTTAAGGTGTATTTTGAAGGTATATGATGTTATTTATGTTGTGGGTTTGATGGTTTAAGTGTTGGTATGGTTTGGGTTGAAAATGGTGTGCAAAAATGGTGGATTTCGGTGTACAGAGGTCAGCGATCGATCGCCCGTTTTTGGCGATCGATCGCGAGCCAACAGTAGGCTCCAGGGGCATTTGGCGATCGATCGCCACATCTTGGCGATCGATCGGTAAGGCTGGCGATCGATCGTGCCAAGTGTGGCGATCGATCGCCGAAGGGTGAAAATTTTGGCTTCGGGCAGTAAGGTTTCGCGATCGATCGCCCGTAACTGGCGATCGATCGCGAAAGACAAAATTTGGCATTTTTGGGTATTTTGTGGAAGTTTTGATATTGGACTATTATTGGCTCCTACTATTGGTTTGTGTGAATGTGTAGAACCATCCCAGGTGGCCACACAGCTTAGGAGATAAAGTCCACTATATCTCCACTTTTGGAACTAAGGTACGTAGTGAGACGTACGGGCATCGGACGGTAAAACGTATTTATTACGCTATAAATTGGTTATGCATTATGGTTGCGTATATGGTCTCATTATGCATTATGGTTGCATACATGATTGGAATATGCATTATGGTTGCATGTGATTGTGGGTCGAGATTATATTACATTGATGAAGAATACTTGCCGCCTTCATGTCGAAGCGATGATAGAATACTTGCCGCTGTCATATTATAGCGATGTAGAATATTTGCCGCAAACATGTCGAAGCGAAGGATAATGCCGCTGTCATGTTGATGCGAGGGATATTATGCCGCTAATATGTCGAAGCGAGGGGTATTAATGCCGCTGTCATGTAACGCGAGGGGTATTATGCCACTGATATAATAAGACTAGGATTGACCATTGGTATACATGGAACGGATGCCTGTCATGACATACATTATTGGTGTTATAATCAATTGATTGTAATTATGGTACAGGGACAACCGAGGGAGCTTCTTTATATGTGTTAAATACAGGAAGTGATTTGCATTTACGGTTTATGCATTGAATTATGATCATATTATTGTGAATATGGTTTACATACATGCTCATGGTTTTGGGGTTGTTAATGTAGGTACTTTTGGGCGTACGGGCTGAGGCGGGTTGATGCGGTGAGCCAGTGAGGAGTGCTTTTGACATAGCAGGCCTAATTCTTTTGTATAGTTTCTACTCTAGGAGTAGTGTAAAACTATAGGATTAACATTCAATTGGTTGGGAATGTAATTAATCCCTTTTGGAAATTTTATTTTGGCCTGTAATCTTAACGGCTCAATACATTAACACGAACATTATAGTCTTATATGCATGTTTAGCTCTATTACGCCTTTTATCCGCACTTAAGGAACTAGGGTCCTTACACATACCGTACAAACCATTAGAGTTGTGGGTCATCACCCAACATATCTATAAAACACCAAGCACAATGGACATCCAGGTGTCTTTGATTAACTACCAAGCAATCCTAATCCATTAGGACTTATTCCACATCTTCAGGGCGGGTGTAACCATGCCTACCCTACATCACAGCAACAAGCGAGTAGTTTCCTCAATGACTACTCTTACCACCAATCACTTGGCCCTAGCCAATCCAACGAGCATACCCAAGGGTATCATTGCTCGACAAATATTTACCTCCACAACATGATGCGGTATACACACCGGTACAATGCATCCAATGCTTCCTCGAGCAAACATGCTCGGCAAAAAGGTCTCGTCAACTAGTGACCCAGACTCTACCATGTGCCCACCATCGGCACTCAAACCATACAACCAAATACATAACATGAATGTATTATTCACCAAAACGACGCCACGCATCCACATAGACATCACAAATAACATCGTCAAACATATGACGGTACCTGTCGATACACGACACTCATAATCCCTTCGTCAAACACATGACGGTATATAAACAACACATAATATTCACAATAATGATAACAAAGTAATATGCCATACCTCATCGCTATCAAGATAACGGAATACCTGTATCCATCGTCCACCAGCGGTACACAAGCAGCATACATCGCTCGTAGGCGGCATAATCCAGTGCTACGCACATAGCGGTATAACCCATCGCTATAGAATCAGCGGCATGATCCCTCGCCATAAAGTCAGCGTCATGAAACATCGCTATAGTCGCTATAGATATCCGGCTGTATGAACCATAGCCATAGATGTAGCGGAATGTACCATCGCTATATGATACCTGGCGGCATGAACCATCGCCAATAGATGGAGCGGAAAGACCCGTCGCTAAGAATACCCGGCGGCATAAACCATCGCCATAGATATAGTGGAATGTACCATCGCTATATGATACCTGGCGGCATGAACCATCGCCAATAGATGTAGCGGAAAGACCCGTCGCTAAGAATACCCGGCGGCATAAACCATCGCCAATAGAATAGCGGAATGAACCATTGCTAAGAATACCCGGCGGCATAAACCATCGCAAATAGAATAGCGGAATGAACCATCGCTAAGACTACCCGGCGGCATAACCCATCGCCAATAGAATAGCGGAATGATATCCCTCGCTATAATATGACAGCGGTCATGTTCTTCGCTTCATATGAGCGGCAAATATCTTCATCGCTACCTCGCTTCGACATACCAGCGGCAAATAATATCCCTCGCTACAATATGACAGCGGCCGTGTTCTTCGCTTCATATCAGCGGCAAATATTCTCTCATCGCTACGGTATGACAGCGACACCCTTACTCCTTGTTTTAATCATGACAGCGGAAATACCCCTTGCTTTACATGACAGCGGAAAAACCCCTCGCGAAGATATGACAGCAGTCGTGTTCTTCGCTTCATATCAGCGGCAAGTATTCACATTGCTACGCCATGAAGCGGCAAGTATTCACATCGCTACGCCATGCATGCAACCGTAATGCATAACCCGTATTCCGATAAACATCGCCATGAGTGTATTTTAATGCACCTCGCTTCAAATGTGGCATGCAGAATTTTACCGTCGCTTCAACATTTAGCGGCAAAGCATTAAAATCATCACTCCGATATATATGCAACCGTAATGCATAATCCATGTCTCATAAGACCCTACAACCACCATGGTTAGCAACAACATAATCCAATTATGAACACATATCATAAACACACATAAGCAATAAAGTTGTGTCACACAACACTAACTACCATCATGCATAAGTATGTGCTTCTCATTCCTATTAACATTTTCCTAGGCCCTCAAGAGCCCCAAAGAGCTAACCACTGCTCTGATACCACTAATGTAAGGACCCCCGTGCCCTTAACCCATTATTAGTCTATTAATCCATACCATTAGTGCATATAATCAGAAAATCATGGGGAAAAGCCATGTGCAAGTGTTACACCATATTAGTGATCCATAAAATTTCTTGCATTCAATCCACATAATATGCAAATCCCCCCAACCAAGATTACATATATGACATGCACCCTCATAATACACTAATATGCTCTTAGTTCATTTAGCAATTCCACATTTAATTGCATGCAAACCATATATGAACAGAGAGAAGTCGTAGCCCATTTATACATTCCATATACACGTAAAATGTACTCACATAAGAGCACCCAATGAATGAGCGTGTATCTGATGTATAAAATACTCTACCGGATACCGTTACTGGTACTTCAATCCTAGAAGCACCTCCCAAGCACAGCTCGATCTCAACACTGGATCTATGTACTTATTCAACCAGCTCTGGTACCTCGATCCTGGAAGTACCTCTATCAACAGCCCAAGCTCAACTCCAAAGCTACTGTTGCACCTGTGTTACCTGCCCCAACAGAGACAGCCCCCACACGGGGTGAGCATACCAATACCACCAATCCAATAATCATAACATTGCAATTCATAATTTACAGAAGTAAATGCCATAATTTAAATGATACTCCCTGGATGGTAATACCCTCATCCGGGATCCCCTGTATTGTCCCTGTTCTCAAAATAACCAAACCATTAAATTCCCAAAAGCCAGTTGATCATCTCATTGAACAACAAAAACCATTCCTGCTATACCAGTTCCATAACCAAATGCGATTAAACCATCAAAATAGAGTACTACAGATATCACATATGTTTAGCAATTGACTCCATCTTTCTATGTCATAGCTCGCTCCACAATGGCGGCATTTCGACCCCACGCACGCTCAACAATAGCGGCGTCATAACCGATGGTCGCTCAATGGCGACAATATCCCAATCTTTGCTCGCTCAAAAGCGGCGCCATATAATTCCCAACGAATGTCCATTTATCGCAATTACCATATACCATACATTTCACTATCCATTTATAGCAAGTACCATATACCATGCATTTCAATATCCATTTATGGCAAATACCACCTACCAGGCATTTCCATATCCATTTATGCAAATACCACATACCATGCATTTCCGTATCCATTTATGCAAATACCACATACCATGTATTTCAATGTCCATATAATGCCATTATCACATACCATGCATTTTACAGTTGCAACATTATAATAGGCTATGCTCGTACGTCATACGTACCTTAGAATTTCATAGTCCATGTCAAGCCTGGCTTGAGTTCCATGCCCCGAGAAACATGTGCACTTGAGCTTTAAGTTTTTAGCAAGAACTCCCAAAAAGACCCCTTTTTCAAAGCTTTCTCCTCCTCTCTTTTTTCAAAAACGAAAATAGCACCTTATGGATGAGTGGATGGGGTTTAGGGACCAAAAAGCTGATGGAGAGGAGTTGTGACATCCCCGAAATGGTTAATTGCTATTTGGCTTTAATTGTGTTTACATGATTAATTATGTGGTAATTGATTATGTGTTGGAATTTATTTACCTTATGGAATGCATGGTCATGTGGTAAGGGGTGACCCGGGATTGCATTTTAGGGTGCATGTGGTGCATGCTGGGTAAATATTATTGGAAGCATGATTTATTTGCATTGGTTAGCAATTAATTGGAAATCATGTGTTTAATTGATATTTGGTGCATTTTGAGTAAATGCTTTGAAAAATATCATGTTGGGGTGTTTTATACACCATGGGTTTATTTTGGTATGCATTTGATTTAATAAACTCATTTTTTATACCCAACCCCACCCCATCCACTCTTACTCACTTTACCAAATCATTTCCAACACCCAAACCCTTCTCCTCTTCACATTTTCGTTTTTGAGGCCAAGGGTGAAGAGAAGTTCTTGCAAAACTTGGATTTGTGGAGTTTGTTGGGTGATTTGAGATCCCCAAGAGGTATGGGTACCTCATTATTAATTTTGTAAGGTTTTGTTTAAGTTTGGGTTGGTTTGAAGGGTTTTAAAATGGGTTTGTGTTGGGTGTTGTGATTTTGGTAGTGTTTTAGTTGGATGTTGTTTATTTGAGTTTGTTTTGATGTTTATGGGTGGTTTTGAGTTGTTGGGTTTGATTAATGTTGGTGTATGTGGGTGTGTATGAGATGGGGTTGAAGATGGGTGAATAGTGCCCAAACCCCGCATGCCCGCAGCTCGGCGATCGATCGGCGTTTTTCTCGCGATCGATCGCGAGCAGCAGTGCTGAGGCAGAGGGCTTCAGCGATCGATCGCGAGATGCGCGCGATCGATCGGCGAGGCCGCGATCGATCGGCGCTAGCTCCGCGATCGATCGCGGATTGTTGAAATTTGTTGGCTGAGACAGTGTAGTCTCGCGATCGATCGGGGCTTGTTGGCGATCGATCGCGAGACACCAAAAAAGGGTGTTTTTGGTTATTTTTGTGGGATTTTTGGTATTGGACTATTATTGGGTTCTAATATTGGTATTTGTGAATATGTAGAACCAACCCAGGTGGCAACGCAGCCAAGGAATTGAGGTCCAACCACATTCCACATTTGGAAAGGTACGTAGTGGACGTACGGGCACCCAACGGTAACATGTATTTTATATACTCATTGTTTATGCATTGTGGATGCGAGTATATATGTGGTATTGCATTGTGGATGCATATACATGTTGATTTATGCCATATGAGGTATTGCATTGTGGATGCATATACATGGTAATTTATGCATATTGATGTTAGATGCATATTATGATTATTGGATGCACATCCCATGAGTCGTGGTCATCCTTTGATGATTTTAATGCTCGCCGCTTTTCGTATTGGTTCCGCTAAATGTGAAGCGAGGGGTGGGAGCGCCGCATGTCACATTTGAGCGTGGTTGTCATATGGGGCGAGGAAAGGGTATTTGCCGCTCTCTGTGAAGCGAGGGGTGGGAGCGCCGCATGTCCATTGTAGCGAGGTTATCCTATGCCGCCCATATGAATATAAGCGAGGGGCATTAAAATACACTGTGATGGACAGACTAGGGAATGGTGACCAATATGTGGTACAGTTGAGATGGTATATGATGTCATGACATGTTTTGGCCATTAAGAATAATCTGTTGATTATACTCATGAGTTGTGGTACAGGGACAACCAAACGGGAAGCGTTTGAAATGCATGGAAAACAGGAAGTGTTTATATTGATTATGCATTTACGCTTTATCTTCATATTGTGTCGAATATGAATGATTATTATTGCTCATGTTTGGGGGTTGTCCTTGTAGGTACTTTCTTTGGCATGATAGCAAGCTTTGAACGGGTTGAGGTGGTGAGCTTGTGAAGCATTCTTTTGAGGATTAAAGGACAGGATTATCTTGGATAGTATCTACTCTAGGAGTAGTATAAAACTATAGATGAACATTCATTAATTGGAATGTAATTAATCCATTCTTTTTGGAAGTCCTTATGATTATTTTGGCATGGAATGCTTAAGCTCATAGACCCAACATGTTCTTTATGCTCTGATTGATTTACTTTAGCTCTATTATGCCTTGATTCCGCACTTAAGGATTAGCGTCCTTACATTAGTGGTATCAGAGCCAGGTTAGAGAACCCGGGAACGAGTGAAGGGTAGCCTTAGCATGTCTGGCTAGGTGCTTACATTTGAAGCATGTTTATGCATGTGGTGCATATTGGTGTATATTTGGTTATACTAACATGCTTATATCACTCCTGTTATCTAACGACATGATATATATATTGCTTTGGATTGTTGTTAACATTTGTGTTACAGCATGGCTACTAATGAGGAAGTCGGAGATGTTGGGAGTGTAAATGCGAGTATTGGACAGGCTAATTCTCTACCTCCACCGGCTGTCGGGATGGAACCAATAGTTCAGTTATTGCTACCGGGTGAGATTAGCATGACGCAGTTTCTGTCTTATCATCCGCCCCGGTTTGAGGGGACAGAGTCCGGAGAAGAGGCTGAAGAGTGGTTAGAAAGACTTGAGCAGATCTTTGTATCGGCTCCTTGTGCTGTGACGGCTTGGCTGAGGCTAGCGGAGTTTCAATTAGCCAAGAAACCTCTGATGTGGTGGAGGAGCACAGTAATGGAAATGAGAGCACTGGGTGCTGTGATTGACTGGACGCTCTTCAGGACCCGGTTCTTGAACCGATACTTCTCCGCAGCAGCAAGACAGACAAAGGAGGATGAATTTACAAGTCTGAGGCAGGGAACATGACAGTGGCAGACTATGCCACACAGTACTCATCACTACTTAGGTATGTCCCCCATATTGCCTCTGATGGACGTGCCAAGATGAGAAATTTCATGAAAGGACTGCGACCGGAGCTCTATGACCGGGTTATCATCAATAACCCAACTTCTTTTGATGATGCTCTCACAAGAGCGGAGCTTGCTGAGCTAGGAGTGGGAGCTTATGCCATGCCACCACCGGTACCGCAACAGAGGCAGACTAGTGACAGTTTGAGGCCTCGGGGTGAGCCATTTAAACCCCGTGATGCCTCTTCATCTTCGCGGTATGGTGGAAAGAAATACTTTGGCCAGAAACAGGATGGCAAGAAGGGAAATTGGTCCGCCAGTCGAGGATCTTCACAGGGGGATAGGCCGGGAGAGCCGAGGTGCAACAATTGTGGAGGGCCACATTCTTCAAACAAGTGTCCTGCATGTTATGTCTGTGGCAAGATGGGCCACATTGCTCGGTATTGTCCCACCAGGGGAGGCCAGTCAGAGTATCAGGGCAACAGGCCAAGGTTTGAGGACAGGACAGTGCAGCAGAGGCAGCAGTTTGGGCCTCGTCCATCGGGAGGTCAGACAGTGGGACCACCCCAGGGACAAGTATATGCACTGACCAGGGAGCAGGCTCAGGCAGCTCCAGAGGAGGTGATTGCCGGTACGTGCCATTTATTTATGTACCCTGCTTTTGTTTTGATAGATACAGGTGCCTCCCATTCCTTTGTGTCTGTGGGATTTGTGGAAAGACACCATATGCGCACGTCTTCTTTGCCCACGCCTCTATTGATCTCGACACCCACTGGAAGAAATGTTGTTGCTGATCAGTTTATGGCAGACTGCCTCATTTATTTTGAGGGCAACGAGTTGAGATCAGACTTGATTGTGCTGGGTATGTCAGACTTCGACTGCATCTTGGGTATTGATGTTCTGAACAAATATCAGGCAGTGGTAGATTGCCGGCAGAGAACAGTGAAGTTCAGACCTGAGTTGGGCAGTCAGTGGACTTTCTTTGGCAACGGGTCTCGTGCGAAGATTCCGTTGATTTCAGCGATCAAGATGTCTCAGCTGTTGGAACGTGGGCACACGGGCTATCTTATTTATGCCGTGGACACGTCTGGAAAGAGTAAAGAACTGAGAGTTGAGGATGTACCAGTTGTGGCAGAATTTGCTGATGTATTTCCAGAAGAGATCCCAGGATTTCCACCGGCCAGGGAAGTTGAATTTGGGATCAAGTTGTTGCTAGGGACATCCGCTATCTCTCGTGCACCTTATAGGATGGCACCGGCTGAGTTGAGAGAGTTGAAGGAACAGTTGCAGGATCTTCTGGACAAGGGGTATATACGCCCGAGCGTGTCGCCATGGGGCGCACCAGTTCTCTTTGTGAAGAAGAAGGACGGTTCGATGCGGTTGTGCATCGATTACCGGCAGCTGAACAAGGCTACAGTGAAGAACAAGTATCCTCTCCCAAGGATAGACGACTTGTTTGATCAGTTGCAAGGTACCAGGGTGTATAGCAAGATTGATTTGAGATCCGGGTATCATCAGATTCGGGTCAGAGAGGAAGATGTGCAGAAGACAGCGTTCCGGACTCGATACGGGCATTATGAGTTCTTAGTAATGCCGTTCGGTGTGACGAACGCCCCGGCCGTCTTTATGAGTCTGATGAACAGAGTGTTTCAGCCGTATCTTGATCAGTTCGTCATCGTGTTTATTGACGACATTCTTATCTACTCCCGGAGTGAGGAAGATCATGTGAAACACTTGAGGACAGTGCTTCAGATTCTTAGAGAGCATCAGTTGTATGCTAAGCTCAGTAAGTGCGAGTTTTGGCTGAGCAGTGTAGTGTTTCTGGGGCATGTCATTTCGAGCAGTGGGATATCAGTGGACCCCAAGAAGATTGAGGCTGTGATGGAGTGGGCTGCCCCCACTTCTGTACCTGAGATCCGGAGTTTCCTTGGTTTGGCCGGGTATTATCGGCGCTTCGTCGAGGGCTTTTCGAAGATTGCCAAGCCGCTGACTCAGTTGACTCAGAAGGGTGTGCCTTTCTTTTGGTCAGAAGCTTGTGAGGAGAGCTTCCAGGAATTGAAGCACCGGTTGACGACGGCGCCAGTGTTAGTGATCCCGACGGAGAACTCCAGATTTGTTCTGTATACTGATGCATCACTGCAGGGCCTTGGATGTGTTCTGATGCAAGATAAGCATGTGGTAGCTTATGCATCGAGGCAGTTGAAGCCGCATGAGACCAGATATCCAGTTCATGACTTGGAATTGGCGGCTATCATCTTCGCCCTGAAGATCTGGAGGCACTACTTATATGGCACTTCATTCACCATATACACGGATCACAAGAGCCTCAAGTTTCTATTCACTCAGGCGGAGCTGAACATGAGACAGAGGAGATGGATGGACCTACTCAAGGACTATGATTGCGAGATTGAGTACCATCCGGGGAAGGCTAATTTGACAGCAGACGCTCTGAGCCGGAAAGTGAGGAGTTCTGCTGAGGACGTCATCCATTTGTCGGCTATGATGACCTCCTATTGCCATCTGGGCTATGACTTCGACATTGATGCATCGCCAGTGTATGTCTCTACCTTATTAGCTGAGCCAGATATTTATGAGAACATCAGGAGAGCTCAGAGATCAGATGCTGAGGTTCAGAGATGGTTGTCTATAGTGCATCTTGGTCAGCCGACGAAGTTCAGAGTGGCAGACGACGGATCTTTGAGATTGGGTAACCGCTGGGTAGTTCCGAGTACGCCGGAGTTGCGTAAGGGAATCTTGGAGCGAGCTCACAGTAGCAGACTTAGCATCCACCCAGGCGGGAAGAAGATGTACAGAGATCTGCGTGGTCAGTTTTGGTGGAAGCGAATGAAGTCTGATGTCGTCACTTTTGTGAAGAGGTGTCTGATCTGCCAACAGGTTAAGGCAGAGAGACAGAGACCTGGCGGCGAGTTGAGAAGCTTGGAGATACCGAAGTGGAAGTGGGAGCACATTTCCATGGACTTCGTGACTCATTTGCCGAGGAGTGCTTCAGGCTTCGATGCTATTTGGGTGATTGTGGACAGATTGACCAAGGTAGCCCACTTTATCCCCTATAGCATGACATTTACATTCTTGAGGATGGCGCAGTTGTATATTAGAGATGTGGTGAGATTGCATGGGATCCCCGTTTCCATTGTGTCAGATCGAGATCCGCGATTCACATCTCATTTCTGGGAAGGCCTTCAGTCAGCTTTGGGAACTGAGGTCAGATTGAGCACTGCTTATCATCCTCAGACGGATGGCCAGACCGAGCACACTATTCAGACGCTCGAGGACATGTTGAGAGCTTGTGTATTGGAGTTCGATGCTTCTTGGCAGGATTCAATACCTCTGGTAGAGTTTTCTTATAACAATAGCTACCAGGCAAGTATTCAGATGGCTCCGTTTGAAGCTCTTTATGGCAGACGGTGTAGATCACCCTTATGTTGGGAGGATTTGGACAGTAGATCAGTCGGAGGGCCTGAGTTGATCCGGGAAATGGAGGAGAAGATAAAGATTATAAGGCAGAAAATGAAAGCGGCCCAAGACAGACAGGCAGCTTATGCGAATAAACGGCGGAGACCGTTAGAGTTTCAGTTTGGAGATAAGGTCTTTTTGAAGATCTCGCCTTTCAGAGGCGTTGTGCGGTTTGGGATGCGCGGGAAACTGTCTCCGAGGTACGTTGGACCGTACGAGATTTTGCAGCGCATTGGCACCTTAGCTTACCGACTGGCTTTGCCGCCTTCTTTATCTGGGATACATGATGTGTTTCATGTATCGATGCTGCGAAAGTATGAGCCGGATCCGTCTCATGTGTTACAGCCTTCCGAAGTTCAGTTAGAATCAGATGTATCTTATGTGGAACGGCCTGTCAGAATTCTGGATCGAGCAGGCCGTAGACTTCGGAACAAAGTGATACCGATGATCAAAGTTCAGTGGGATCGCAGGGGTGTCGAGGAGGCTACGTGGGAGACGGAGCAGCATATGGCGCAGCACTACCCGGAACTATTCTCTGGTATGAGTTCATGTTTAGTTTCTGTTGGGGTAAGTGCATGTGATTTCGAGGACGAAATCTTATAAGTAGGGGAGTATTGTGACATCCCCGAAATGGTTAATTGCTATTTGGCTTTAATTGTGTTTACATGATTAATTATGTGGTAATTGATTATGTGTTGGAATTTATTTACCTTATGGAATGCATGGTCATGTGGTAAGGGGTGACCCGGGATTGCATTTTAGGGTGCATGTGGTGCATGCTGGGTAAATATTATTGGAAGCATGATTTATTTGCATTGGTTAGCAATTAATTGGAAATCATGTGTTTAATTGATATTTGGTGCATTTTGAGTAAATGCTTTGAAAAATATCATGTTGGGGTGTTTTATACACCATGGGTTTATTTTGGGATGCATTTGATTTAATAAACTCATTTTTTATACCCAACCCCACCCCATCCACTCTTACTCACTTTACCAAATCATTTCCAACACCCAAACCCTTCTCCTCTTCACATTTTCGTTTTTGAGGCCAAGGGTGAAGAGAAGTTCTTGCAAAACTTGGATTTGTGGAGTTTGTTGGGTGATTTGAGATCCCCAAGAGGTATGGGTACCTCATTATTAATTTTGTAAGGTTTTGTTTAAGTTTGGGTTGGTTTGAAGGGTTTTAAAATGGGTTTGTGTTGGGTGTTGTGATTTTGGTAGTGTTTTAGTTGGATGTTGTTTATTTGAGTTTGTTTTGATGTTTATGGGTGGTTTTGAGTTGTTGGGTTTGATTAATGTTGGTGTATGTGGGTGTGTATGAGATGGGGTTGAAGATGGGTGAATAGTGCCCAAACCCCGCATGCCCGCAGCTCGGCGATCGATCGGCGTTTTTCTCGCGATCGATCGCGAGCAGCAGTGCTGAGGCAGAGGGCTTCAGCGATCGATCGCGAGATGCGCGCGATCGATCGGCGAGGCCGCGATCGATCGGCGCTAGCTCCGCGATCGATCGCGGATTGTTGAAATTTGTTGGCTGAGACAGTGTAGTCTCGCGATCGATCGGGGCTTGTTGGCGATCGATCGCGAGACACCAAAAAAGGGTGTTTTTGGTTATTTTTGTGGGATTTTTGGTATTGGACTATTATTGGGTTCTAATATTGGTATTTGTGAATATGTAGAACCAACCCAGGTGGCAACGCAGCCAAGGAATTAAGGTCCAACCACATTCCACATTTTGGAAAGGTACGTAGTGGACGTACGGGCACCCAACGGTAACATGTATTTTATATACTCATTGTTTATGCATTGTGGATGCGAGTATATATGTGGTATTGCATTGTGGATGCATATACATGTTGATTTATGCCATATGAGGTATTGCATTGTGGATGCATATACATGGTAATTTATGCATATTGATGTTAGATGCATATTATGATTATTGGATGCACATCCCATGAGTCGTGGTCATCCTTTGATGATTTTAATGCTCGCCGCTTTTCGTATTGGTTCCGCTAAATGTGAAGCGAGGGGTGGGAGCGCCGCATGTCACATTTGAGCGTGGTTGTCATATGGGGCGAGGAAAGGGTATTTGCCGCTCTCTGTGAAGCGAGGGGTGGGAGCGCCGCATGTCCATTGTAGCGAGGTTATCCTATGCCGCCCATATGAATATAAGCGAGGGGCATTAAAATACACTGTGATGGACAGACTAGGGAATGGTGACCAATATGTGGTACAGTTGAGATGGTATATGATGTCATGACATGTTTTGGCCATTAAGAATAATCTGTTGATTATACTCATGAGTTGTGGTACAGGGACAACCAAACGGGAAGCGTTTGAAATGCATGGAAAACAGGAAGTGTTTATATTGATTATGCATTTACGCTTTATCTTCATATTGTGTCGAATATGAATGATTATTATTGCTCATGTTTGGGGGTTGTCCTTGTAGGTACTTTCTTTGGCATGATAGCAAGCTTTGAACGGGTTGAGGTGGTGAGCTTGTGAAGCATTCTTTTGAGGATTAAAGGACAGGATTATCTTGGATAGTATCTACTCTAGGAGTAGTATAAAACTATAGATGAACATTCATTAATTGGAATGTAATTAATCCATTCTTTTTGGAAGTCCTTATGATTATTTTGGCATGTAATGCTTAAGCTCATAGACCCAACATGTTCTTTATGCTCTGATTGATTTACTTTAGCTCTATTATGCCTTGATTCCGCACTTAAGGATTAGGGTCCTTACAGGAGTGATGGGATGTAAAGGTGTGTGCAAGTGGCTCCCTTGCCTTGTTATGGGATTTAAATGTTCATCTAAACAAAAGCATGGTGTATAGAATACCCCAACATGATATTTTAAAAGCATTTTACCACAATGCATCAAAATCCTTATTAAAATCATGCTTTACCAAAAATAATTATCAATTTCACCATTAAGCCACAATCACCCCTAATTTCCCAACATGCATAAAATGCACCCCGAAATGCACCCCAGGTCACCCATACCATGTGACTAAGCATTTTTACCAAGATGATTAATTCCAACACATATATTAATTATCACCGCAAGAATCATATAAACACAATTAATTCCTAATTGCCACAATAAAAGAAAAACATTAAAGATTAATAACCCTCCGGGAGGACATCACAAAACCACCTCTAGCTTGTGTACTTATTGGTCCACATACATCACTATGTATTAGTCCCAATAACACATTTGCCCTTTCAACATGTCCCTTGAAAGGGGCTTTAGTCATCTTGCCCATTAAACAAGATTCACATGTTTCATATGATTCAAAATCAAATGAATCTAATACTCCATCCCTATGAAGTTTAGATATGCGGTTCTCGTTTATGTGGCCCAAGCGACAATGCCAGAAATAAGTCGGATTACAATCATTTTTTTTAATCCTTTTAGTTTTTATGTTATGGACAGGCATATCAAGATTTAATAAATAAAGACCATTCACCATTTGTGCACTAGCATAAAACATATCATTTAAATAAATAGAACAACAGTGTCCTTTATCATAAATGAAAATCCATACTTGTCCAAACAAGAAATAGAAATAATGTTTTTCGTAATAGAAGGCACAAAATAACAGTCTTTTAAAATCAACGATAAACCAGAAGGCAAAGATAAATGATAATCCCCTACAGCTAATGCAGCAACTCTTGCTCCATTTCCAACTCGGAGATCAACTTCGCCTTTTGCCAACAATCTACTCTTTTTGAGGTCCTGCACATTTACACAAATGTGAGATCCACATCCAATATCTAATACCCATGATGAAGAAGTAGATAAATTGACTTCTATAACAAAAATACCTGAAGTGGAAGGCACACTTCCTTTCTTGAGATCCTCCAGATATACTTTGCAGTTCATTTTCCAATGACTGGTCTCACCGCAATGGAAACAGTTCCCTTCCTTTGCTATCCCTCCCTTTGGCTTCAGTGCAGAAGACTTTGGCTTAGATTTAACAAAGACCTTCTTTGCTTTCTTATTGCCCTTAGCTTTGGCCTTTCCTTTGCTCTTATTCACAATAAGAACATTTGTGGCCTTAGTCTTCTTTGTATTTGCTTCATATGTTCTCAACATACCAAGCAATTGTGGTAGAGTCTTTTCCATGTCAGTCATATTGTAATTTACTACAAATTGACTGAAGCTCTCAGGCAACGATTGCAAGATCACATCGGTGGCCAACTCTTGGTCCAATGGAAAACCCAGCTTCTCCAGATTCTCAATGTACCCAATCATCTTGAGTACATGAGTTCCAACTAGGCTTCCCTCTACCATCCTGCACTGGAACAACGCTTTAGAGACGTCATACCTCTCTTGTCTAGCTTGCTATTGGTACTATTGCTTTAAGTGTTCGATCATATCGAACGCCTCCATTTCCTCATGTTGCTTATGAAGCTCAGAGTTCATGGTGGCAAGCATAAGGCAGCCAACATCAAGTACGTCATTCTGATGCTTCTTGTAAGCATCTTTATCGGCTCTAGTAGCCGTCAGGGGAGGTTCCTCAGCAGGTAAGGGTTCCTCTAGGACATATTGCTTCTTTTCTTGTTTGAGGACTATCCTCAAGTTCCTATACCAGTCTAGGAAATTTGTCCCATTTAATTTGTCATTCTCAAGGACCGATCGCAGTGATAATGTGCTTGTTGTATTGTTAGTTGCCATGGATATCTACAATATAAATATGCAAAATAAGTTTATGATTTAATCATTTAACATGGTCTTATATTAAATGATACTCCCACTATTTTGTTTAAAAATATCAACCCTCGAAACCTTTAGTGGGCCAAGATCCATATTTCGCCTAATCTTGAGTTAGCTTTGGCTAATCGCCCAAGACTCGGTTATTTAGGTAGACAATACTTTCTCAATTACATCACATGTAATTCTTGGATAGTTGGACGAACAACGCTTTGTTCAATTCATCAAATGAATTATTATCCAACCCATGCCTCTAGGTTCCCAATCCTATTGAGATAACCTAGTTAAGTCGTACCCAATTTAAAGTATAACGGATATCACTTTTATCCTTCCGCGCCTTACTAAGATTGTCACGGTGCTTTGCTTTGGCAAACCCACACATGTACAATCGAAGTTTTGACGAGTACTTTTAATTTTGGAAGGCATCTAAAACTTATTATTTTAGAGGGATTTATTGATCTCATGATTAGTTTGATAATTTAAAATATGTCCACTACATATAGGTGTATACATATCTACATATATGTGTAATACAATTATCAATCTAAAACATAAGATAAATCATGCATCAACATACATAATTAAATGTGACATGGTTATAGCCCCTACTAGCAATTTTCTCAAGCCAATGAGAAAATCCTAAGAGTCAACCTAAGGTAACTTCACAAGCACCTTCCTTTGGCTCCAATTTGTGAATGGCCTCCTCATCCCGGCACCATGTTCCATCTTCATTGATCACCATCAATAAATAAACTATACTATATAACATTTACAAATATAGAGAATTCCTCGATTCACATTCGAGGGGAACATAGGGGAGGGATAACATTTAGAATAAAATAGAGAAGGCACGACACGCAGGTCGTATTATAAATTACAAACATTCACAAACCCTATCTAATAGGTCGTATTATAATTTACAAACATTTATAAATTACAAACATTCACATAAAACATGCTTTAACATTTAATTAATTAAATTCTAAACATTTTAAAATTTAATTCTAATTAAAACTGTAAAATAAAATTTTGAAAAATTATCGTACGCTCGGGACATCACATGCCACGAACTAAAGCGACTAAACCAACGAACCACCATGGTTCGAACCAACATGGACCACGGTTGGACCAATCATGGGCCTAGGGTTCGAAACCCTAGCCCATGACTTGGTCCGAGTCCATGTGGGTGCGGCGGCCGTCCTTGACCTAGCCACATGCGCCGTCAAGATCTAATCTTGTGTTTCCATCGAGCCAACTTGTTCGAAACGCCGGAATTCATGAGCCACGAATCATGGTCAGGCCATGCACGGTGGTGGCTCAACCATCTCGAGCCAAGGGTTCGAAAAACCCTAGCTCTCACGTGGTGAAGCCGATTTACCATGCATGCATGAACCATTATCGAGCCAAAAAGTTCAAAACTCTATCCGTGTCTCGACACCTGCATGCACAAACATGAGCCACAACGGCTAGACCATCTAAAGCCAAGGGTCCGAAGCACCCTAGCCCTCATGTGGTGCAGCCGTGGGTCAAGTGCATAGGTGGTGGCCGAAAACAACTTGTTATGGATTCGATTATTCGCTTCGTGTATCGTATACATTAAACTTCAATTATATCAAATATAATTTCATGATAATTTCACAAACTCAATTTAATCATATCATATATGATTATATACAGTTTTTAAAGCATGCAATATAATCCTAATATGATTAAAACAATTTAACCACATAAATCCGATATGAGCCTTGTACACGGCTCTGATACCACTGTTAGTAATCCAACAAGCATAACAACGCAGCGGAATTTAAAATTTTGGATTACTAGACATCGGATCTATACATAGGTTATCATATCGGATTAGGGATCAAAAGTCTCACCCTTGTAGCGTGTTTGAGCAGATTCCACGAAGCAGCACCACGTCCAACGCCTCCTTCGAGTCACTAGCAAAACTTATCAAGCTTTGCCTCCACGGTATCCACACGATCAAATCGGGTGAAGGGATAGTCTAAGAACAAGTTGCTAGACTCGTTCTTAAACCGGAATAAGAAGCACACTCGATTCACAATCGAATGATCGTCGGAATTCACCAAGTCTCTCTTCGGCTATCAAGAAAACCCGAGAGCTCCTTGTGATCGGCGGCCGTGTGCTTTGTCTCTTGAATTTTTAGGTTGGAATGGATTTTAATTGTCCAACAATTAATTATATCATTGTTATTAAAAGGGCTTAATTAAGTTCAAGACTTTCTCAAAGTCTTATGGGCCCAAACCCATGATTTAATTAAGTTCTTTTAATCATTCAAATAAGACTCCTCTTAATTAATTAATTCATCCAATGAATTTAATTTCCCTTCTCGATTTAATCTTTTGTGCGACCCGATAGGATCTTGTAATGTTGGCAGTGACATAAAATATCATTTTACGTCACAAGCAAGGAGCGGTGTCTAGCAACACATCAAGGCTACCCAAATTACAAGAATGTCTTTGACTCGACATAACCTTAGAACTTGTGATAATATTAACCATGTAACTTAATCCCTTTGTCCTTTGTGTTTAGATTGAACACGAGTCATGGAATAGTCATACTCGTATATTCAATCTTTATTTCTTGATCCCCAAGTTGAACTAGAATAAAACAAATAAGCTCGATATCACATATCGACTCATTCGAGCATGGCCATGCATTTTAGTCTCACTTGATCAAGGGCCAAACACTTCTCCTGTTATATAGGAGAGACAAATCCTATCTCGATCAATCAACATCTGTTAGTTCCGAACTTTATCGATGAGATTTTAAAGATGACCAAACATATCAGACCGGATCGAGAAAAATCAGACTGACCAGATCAATCACCCAAAACAGATCAAGCTGATAAGATGACAAAGCATATCAGACCGGATCGAGGGTAATCAGACTGACCAGATCGATAGCTCAAAACAGAACAAGCTGATAAGACATATCACATATCAGACCGGATCGATGGATATCAGACTGACTAGATCGAAGCTTCAGATCGATCTCAATCTTTATCAGATCAGACAGTCAAAGATGTATAAAGATTGGCTCTTCAGTCCGAATCATTAACGACTATTTATTGTAGCATTTAATGTCGTAATTAATGCTACAAAGGACAAAAGACTGAAGATTGCCATAAAAGGTAAGAAGACAAAGAAGAGCTTACCTGACAGTCGCCGAAAGCATGAACCAGAACTGCAAGTATCCTGAAGAAGAAGACTGTAGCTTACTCAGAGAATAAGCAGAGTCAAGAGTTGCACATTAAGGGAAATAATGTCGTTGGTACATGCAACTATAAAAGGATGCAACTACAATACAGAAAAGACGACACACAGACATACAAGGACACGAGAGACTGATCAATCGAAAAACGCACAAGAAAGCAAATCAGCACAAGCTTACAATCTCAGAAGCTCTCGAGCTGAAATTATTCTTAAGCACGATTACTTTGTAATATTTGATCATTTAGGATCACTGTGCGCATCTTGTGTAGTCTGTATTGAAAAACAGAAGTGAGAAACAAATTGTAACTGTCAGACAGAGAGTGTCTGAACAGATCGAGTGACTAGGAGTTTCAGACTGGTAGTGGGGTAAATCCAGCCTGAATCGGGTTTGTACAACAGGATTGTATAAATCAAAGTCTTCTAGTATAAACCTTCCTTAACTGGAAGAAGGGGAGACGTAGAAGGATTACACCACCTTCGAACTTCCAGAAACATTTCCTGTGTTCTTGTCTTTCTGCACTTGTTCTTTCATTCAAGCCATCGAGCCGCTCTTACAAATATAAGATCAGACCGTTCCGCACTTATACATTCAGTGGTCTGTTCTATAAAAGAGTTGATTAAAAAACAGATTTCTTTCACTAATCCGAAAGAAATCACAAGGGATTATTTTAGAAGGAGTGTTCATTCACCCCCCCCCCCCCCCCCCCCTCTAAACACTCCGGACCGATCCTAACAACATCCCTCTACATAATTCGTAGTGTATCCAATAGTTGCTTTATAGTTTACCCTGTTACAGGTAACGTTTGACAATATCAAGATACATAAGTCCTTATGTTGGGATCTCTGATGATCACAAGTCGTAAGGATTACATACATTATTATCACTCTGAGAATTGCATATGACAATCATATAACTATCCATGTTGCATTCTCATGGTGGGTCTGTCCAGTACATCGTTCTCTAACATGTACCCATGTGTTGATTTGATATCTCATATCAATGAACAATTCATCAATCAACACATACTAGTCTATGTATTATCATTATCCCGATTCATGATAATACTTGACTAGGGACAATGTTTAAGAATAATACAATATTATTCTAAGGACATTAACATATATATTAATTCACATTGCATAGTTAAACGAATAATATATAATAATGAATTGCCATTCATAAAATCATAAACATTGTATGTCAAAACAATCATCCAATGACATGTCTTAGGGCATATCCCAACAAAAAGTAACACGTTGTATATTCAATAACACTTGAAATCATACCACAATATCCCACTGTCTGTTGTCAACCGTCCCTGTCCTTAGACAGCATATCACATTTCTCATTTCCTGATTTTCCTACAAAATCAGATCCCTTAGCACATAATACATGGAGTGCCAGACATTACCATTAATGCCATCCCATCGTATTCTACACGATTCCTGCAACCACAATGATCAGTAATACCACTTTCCATATCGTAAAAGCACATAAGCAATTAGTTGTGTCAAACAACACTAATATCATCATGTATAAATATGTGCTACCAATTCCTATCAACAAGTTCCTAGGCCCTTAACAGTCCCAAAGAGCAACCACTGCTCTGATACCAGTAATGTAAGGACCCCCGTGCCCTTAATCCACAATTAGTGCATTAAGCCATACATTTGGTGCATTCAATCACGTCTAAAGGGAAACTACATGTAAACGTGGCACACAATACCACCTATAAAATTTTCTTACTTCATCTATTCCATTCCATGCAGTATCCGATTTCCCAAATTAAGACCATTCAACACATCATGCACATATGTAATACACTAATCAAAATCTCAATTCATCTAGCAATTCCCTAGTTGATTGCTCACACATATAATGAAAAGAGAAAGGTCCATGCCTTTTTATACAACCCATTACACATAATTATTGCTCACACACGAGCATCGAATAAACCTATGTGTACGTAATGTATAAAAAGAGCATACACAATATCCAGCTCCACACGAGCTCCGGTGCCTCGATCCTGGAATCACCTCCAATCCATAGCTCGATCACAGCTCCAGAGTTACCGTTGTACATATTTCACCTGCCCCAACAGAGACAGCCTCCACACGGGGTGAGCATACCAATACCACCAAACCAATAATCACAATTATATAATTCATAATTTACAACGTAAATGCCATGAATTTAAATGTTACTCCCTGGATGACATCATCCTCACCCGGGATCCCACTGTATTGTCCCTGTTCTCAAAACAACCAAAATCATCAAATTTCAAATATCCAGTTAATCATTATACTGATTAACTATGTCCCTGATCCAATTCAATATCAATAGGGGAATAAATACAGATATCCTAGATATCTAGTCAAAAGCCACATTTCCTCGCTCACTCAAAAGTAGCGGCATCACTTACCGATGTTCGCTCCATAGCGACCACATCACGACAATTGCTCGCTCCAAAGCGGCACCATACATTACATAAGACCAATCAACATAACACAACCCAGTCCCGTTTCCATTAACCAATTTACGCAAGACACAATATACTAAGCATCGACTAATAACCCTTACCATTCATCTATCTCATGCACAATAATTGCAATAATATAATTAAGGTCATGCTAGTACAATACACGTACCTTGAGTTTCCGTAGTCCAAGCCAAACCTTGCTTGAGTTCCATGTCCTGAGAAATATGTGCTAAAACACATAAACAACTCACAATCAAGCATAAGTATGCAACCACGTACCCACGCACGTTCGCAACCTCTAAACCCATCGTCAATCCATGACGATTACCAAAATAAAAGCCCCCGGCTAAGCATGCATAATACCCAAAATATTCCATTTTATATGCTTAAAAGATTGCCAAAAAACTCAACCGGGTATAAAACCTTGGCTCCAACCAATCCATTTTAAAAGTATAGCATTCCCATTGGAATGTAGACATTGCCCCGGAAACGGCCCCTTTAAACTCGATTCCAAAATCCCGATATTTTCCAAAATTTCAAAAAAAAAAAACAACCCAAACAGTGCCGCGATCGATCGCCCATCATGCGCGATCGATCGCGCGAGCACACTGTCCAAAGCACTGCCTTCCGCGATCGATCGCCACACCTCACGATCGATCGCCAAGACCCTTGCGCTCGCGATCGATCTGCGAGACTGTTCATCGCCTTCCTAAATCAGTAACATGTCGCGATCGATCGGCGCCAAGCCGCGATCGATCGCGACCTGCGGGTTTCCAAAAATTTCGAGCTTCAATGGTGTTTTTCACACCCAAACTCCAAACCAACACCCCCATACAACCTCAACACCTCAAATACAACATTTAAAATCCATAAAACTTCAAAAACTCAACTTTGGATTTTCCAACCAAAAAACCCCAAATTTCAAAACCCACCAAAAATCTCAACCAAAAACTACAATACTACTACCAAATCGAAGACAACGGCGAGAGGAAGACTAATACCTGATCATCTTCGAGAAATCGGCCTCCGAGCCAAGCTACCATCGATTTTGCTTCCAAGAGCAAAAGAGGGGAAATGGTGGGGGAGGGTTTGAGTGAAGAGAGAGGGAAGAGAGAGAGGGGTTCCGTGCTAAAATAACGGAATACCGAGTCCACTTGGTATATATAGCACCAACACTCAAAAATACCAATCACTTCACAAATACTCATGATTCATTAAAAATCATATGTTTTCAAAAATCATCTCTCTAACCTCAATTCTCATTACCAGCCCCAGTACAAAGTACTCCGGACCCCAAATCCCACTAAAAACCCAACTCATAGGTTTTCCACTAAAATGAGAATACAATCTCAACCTTTGGATCCAACGACCCCAAATGCCCGATTAAACAACCTCGGGAGACCCAAGACCGCAATATTCCTAATTGCCACAATTAAAAATCCATTAAGGATTATTACCACACCGGGATTAACACCACTAGTCCCCGGGCATCACAACATTATACATACCCTGATATGAGACTAAATTAATTTTTATCCTTACATTAAGGGAGTATAATGAATCTTATTCGATGCATATGAGCTTAGTAAAAATATTGATGAATGAGAAAATAAAAGGAAGTTCCTTATGAGATTGAAAGAAAAAGACCCAAAAGGAGGCTAAGGCATAAAAGAAAATGTGCCTTGTGAAAAAAATATATAAAATGCAAAGTGGCAATGCTAGAAAAGAAAAAAAAGAGAAGAGAAACTCGAGTTGTGCGCAAATATGACCTTTATATGATTATACTCTCTTATTTGTGCTGATCCTACATTTTCTTTGAAATCGACACCAAAGGCCTAACATTACAAGCTTAAAAAGATATTTTGATCAAATTCTAGGGAATGACTACATTAGTGGAGAAATTGTTTGAAAATATGCATATGGGGTGCTTGACGATAATCTTGACCTTTATTTGATTAGCATGAATTGATCTTGAAGATGTGTATGAAACTTGAGATTGACAATAGCACACACTCACGTTCAGATTTTGAGATGTGTTGCTTGAGTTAGGAGAAAACATGTCTCGTTCAACTTTTATATGTGTGTATGTGAGATTTCTGAAATAAATGCTAGTCATTAGCTAATTTGTTTCAAGTATAAAAAACAAACTCTACCTTTGATTTTAATGCTTGATCGAGGATGATCAAATGGTAAGTTTGGAAGAGTTGATAAATGTCATTTTGGCACTTATTTCTATTCTTTCTTGTTAGATTTTACTTTGATTCTTGGACGATATTATGTGTTTTGTGTTGTTTTTGGATGTTTCGGGAATCATAGAAGTGAAGGAAATGAGCTAAAAATGATGCAAAAGGACTCAAACGAATAAACTGATTGAACAAATACCGAAAGGTCGTGTTTGGAAGAAAAATGTCTACCGATCGATCGGTGGCAACTTTCCGATCTACCGGTAAATGACGATACACGAGCAACAAAATTGAAAAATTACCGATCGATCGGTAGCTTCGTAGCGATGGATCGGTCTAAGGATTTTCTTACCGATCGACCGGTCTAAGGATTTTCTTGCCATATTTAGAAGAGGCGGCAATGTTTTGTCCAATAAGGAATTATAATTCTACAAGGACTCTTTTTAAGAGTTGAAAATAGACTCTTCTACCACCACTTATATATACCGGCCCATACCACAACCTCTATGCATACATCAAACGCCCCCCACCATCATTCACACACCATCTTCCACCACCATAAATTTTTCATCCTAGAATTGGAACAAGCCAACAAGAATATCAAAGTGATGATTGAGAAAGAAGCAAGAGAGGAATCAAGGATGTATGAACGGTGGTGTGCGTTTATTGTGTACGTCCAAATTATCCTCACTTTTATAATACTAATGTAGTATTGAAAGTAGAGATAGATCCCAAAAAGAAGGGTAATCTCTTGTGTTAATAGAAAATCAAATAAATAAATGATAATTAGGGGGTTTTTGCAATTTTTAACTATAACTAATTAAGCTAAAGAAATCAAAATCACTAGATTATCAAGATTAAAAAGCAATTCTTGATTTTTGGTCAACTTTACATTTGGAAATTATTCACTTGATCATCAAATCACAAAATAATCGATTTTATTCAATTAATCATCAATTGGAAATTTAATTCTTCCCTTACCTTAATCGTAGTCAAACAGAAAACAACATTCAAATTCTACTTTTATCAAATCCTTAACCCAAAATGCAGCCGTTAAATTAATTCAATGATAGAATAAAAAACTAGTAAGTTTGCCGAATCTAATCGATCAAAACTACAGCCGTTAGAATCAATTATCCAATCGGCTTTCCTAAGAATATAATAACACCAACAGCAGGTCATTATCAATCTTAGTTGCTTCTTAATTAGCCTTAGATTGCGTATATGATTACTAGGTGATCAATCTATCAATCAAACACAGTAATCATAACAATCATAATCTGCAAAACAAATTGAAATTGGATGAAAATCAACAATCAAACCAAAATCTTCACAAGTGTTTTAATTCCAAAGGCATGCATTCCTCAACCAAGAATTAAAAGTTTTAGCTACTCATAATCAAACTAAAAACAACAAAATCTATGAGAAAATATCAAATAAACGACGAAAAAGAGTTACTAAAGAGAAACAAGCTTCCGGCTCGTCAATTCCGTCTTCGTGTTTTGATCCTCCAAAGCGTTCTTCAAAAGTTTTAGAGTAAAATCTATTGTTAAATCTAAAATTATCATGGAATAGTCTGATTCTGAAGTCAATCTCATGTATATAGTGTATGAATCTAATATGGTAGGTAAAAATCTATCCCAAGATGGAAAAATTGAGTTTCCAAAATTTCGAGGATTCTCGTCTCTCGATCGACCGGTAACCTCGCTTGATCGATCGCCGACTACAACTTTTCGATGCGTAATTTTTCTGCCATTCTCGATCAATCGGGCTCTTCTGCTCGATCGATCGATAGTTCACATTTTTTTCTTGAATTATCTGCCATGCTAGATTGATCGGGCTCTTCGGGGCGATTGATCGAGCACCTCATTCAACTTTTATTCATTTTTCTTGGTCTACTTTGATCCCTTGTCAACTCCAATGCATTTCTTGATCCTTATTTGCCTTCGTTCGCTCGATTTCTTTGATTTCAGCTAGAATTATTCAAACATACAATTAGGTAGTATATGTATCGAATTATCCATCAAAATATACCAAATCGTAGATAATTAAGCGCAATAGATGTGTCTATTCCTAGTCACATCAAACTCCCCCATGCTTAATCTTTGCTCGACCACGAGTAAACCATACTCAAGTTCAAAATTTATGTTATTTGCAAGCACAGGGAAAGTGATGCAGAGAGGTTGTTGATCCAAGTTAGGATTCGCCAACTGTCTCAAGCTTTGATTCGCAGCCATCGTGTTTCTCTCTTCTTCTTCTTCTCTTCTTCTTCTTCTTCTTCTTCTTCTTCTTCTTCAAGTCTCCTCGTTTCTTTCCTCCTCCGATGTAGTGTCCTCTCAATCTCAGGATCGTATTAAAAATTGTCTTCATGATGATTCACATGTACTCATTAACTAACCAAAGTAGTTGTGGGATAATAATAAATAAAAAAATTAACACAAAAGTAAACGCCTTCCCCGGCAATGGCGCAAAAAATTGGTGTGCGTTTATCGTGTACGTCCAAATTAACCCCACTTTTTATAATACTAATGTAGTAGTGAAAGTAGGGATCGATCCCTCGAAGAAGGATAATCTCTTGTGTTAACGGAAAACCAAATAAATAAATGACAATTAGGGGGTCTTTGCAATTTTTAACTATAACTAATTAAACTAAAGAAATCAAAATCACTAGATTATCAAGATTAAAAAGCAATTCTTGGTTTTTGGTCAACTTTGCCTTTGGAAATTATTCACTTGATCATCAAATCATAAAATAATCGATTTTATTCAATTATTCATCAATTGGAATTTAATTCCTCTCTTAGCGTAATCGTAGTCAAACAGAAAACATCATTCAAATTCGACTTTTATCAAATCCTTTACCAAAACTACAGTCGTTAAGTTAATTCAATGATAGCTTCAAAAACTAGTAAGTTTGATGACTCTAATCGGCTACAGCTGTTAGAATCAATTATCCAATCGTTTTCCTAGGAATTTAATAATACCAACAGCATGTAATTATCAATCTTAGTTGCTTCTTAATTAGCCTTAGATTGCGTACATGATTACTAGGTGATCAATCTATCAATCAAACACAATAATCATAACAATCACAATCTGCAAAACAAATTAAAATTGGATTAAATCAAACAATCAAACCAAAATCTTCACAAGTGTTTTAATTCCAAAGACATGCATACCTCAACCAAGAATTAAAAGGTTTAGCTACTGGTAGCGTTTATCGCGTACGCCCAAATTAACCCTCTCAAGTTAATAACAGTAATGAATGTAGTAGCGTGAGTAGAGATCGATCCCACGAGGAAGGTTATATCTTTGTGTTAACTTATGCAAACGAAAATAAAAAAGGGGTTTTTGAAATCAATTGAATAATACTACTACTATGATGCAAAATTAAACTAGATGAATTAACTTATGAGAAAATAGCGATTCTCGGTTTTCGGTTAACTTTACAATTGGTGTTTACTATCTTGGTCATCGATCTTCACATATGATTCAATTCTCTTATGAATATTCATCGTGGACGTTTAATCCAATAATCAAAGTCCTATCTCACCTTAAGTTTAGTTAAGTAGCCTAAGCATTCTAGTTTAACCCTTATCAAACAATCAATCAAAATACAAGTGATTAAGATTTAAATCGATGATAGCATATGAACTAGTGAGATTGATGAATCTAAACAACATAATCCAAGCGTCTATGTTTAATCTAGTCAATTGTTTTTCCTAAGAATTTAACAAACTTACAAGCGGAATTTAATTAATCTTAGTTGCTTCGTAAATTAGAGGGATCAAACGATTCCGTATTTGATATCTAATTTTAGCATTAAATTGTATGAAAGATAGCTAGGTGATCAATCCAACAATCATGCATAACAATTATGACAATCAAATCAAAAAAACAATTGATACTCAAAGAAAATCAACAATCAAAACTTATCTCACAAGAATCGTAAACATCCAATGTATAGTTTTCCTAAATCGAGAATCACAAAAGTATTTAGCTACTCATAACTAGATTAAAAACAATCAAAATTAATCTAGAAAGCATCAAACTAATAGGAAAAGAAAAAGTTACTAAAAGGAAGCACGATTCCGGAGTGTCGCTTCCGTCTTCGTTCTTCAAGCGTTCTTCACAAAAATTGAAAGAAAAATTATTCTAAAGTCTAAAAATTATTTCTAAAGTCTGAATTCTCTCTAAAAGAGACTAATTTTCGAGTATATGAGGTTAGGAGGCTGAGGGGTAGGTTAGAAATCATGTAGGAAGGAAAGAAATCAAGAATCCAAGCTTTCCAAAACTCTGCTGGCGATCGATCGGCGCTGGCTGGCGATCGATAGCCAGCCTTTATTTTTCAGGTAGAATGTATCGGCGATCGATCGCGGATTTTGCCGATCGATCGCCGATTTTTAACGTTTTCTGGCGAGTTTCGTATTTTGGCCATAACTTTCTCATACGAACTCCGAATTCGACGAATCAGCTGTCCACTCGAAGTAACTCAAAGTTCTACAACTTTTCTATGGACCACATTTGCAAAATTTGGCTCGAACATATATAAATTTGAGGAGAAAGGAGCAACATGTGTCTTTGATTCCGATTTTTTTCCTCTTTTCTTCAACTTTACTCCTTCTTTCATCATTTTAGCTTGATTTCTTCACCTTTTCCTACATTTACACAAATATACGATTAGGTAGCATATGTATCATATTATCCATCAAAACATACCAAACCGTAAACAATTAAACTCAATAGATGTGTCTATTTCTAGTCACATCAGCTACTCATAATCAAACTAAAAACAACAAAATCTATGATAGAAAACATCAAATAAGCGATAGAAAAAGAGTTACTAAAGAGAAACAAGCTTTCGGCTAGTCAATTCCGTCTTCGTGGTTTGATCCTCCAAAGCGTCTTCAAAAGTTTTAGAGTAAAATCTATTCTAAAATCTAAAATTATCTTGGAATAGTATGATTTTAAAGTCAATCTCAAGTATATAGGGTAGGAATCTGATATGGTATATAAAAATCTATCCCAAGATGGAAAAATCGAGTTTCCAAAATTTTGAGGATTCTGGTCTCTCGATCGACCGGTAACCTCGCTCGATCGATCGCCGACTGCAACTTTCGGTGCCTAATTTTTCTACCATTCTTGATCGATCGGACTCTTCTGCTCGATCGATCGGTAGTTCACATATTTTGTTGCTTAAATTCTCTACCATGCTCGATCGATCGGGCTTTTCGGGGCAATTGATCGAGCACTTCATTCAACTTTTATGCATTTTTCTTGGTATACTTTGATCCCTTGTCAAATCCAATGCATTTCTTAATCCTTATTCGCCTTTGTTAGCTCATTTGTTCGATTTCACCTACAATTACACAAAACATACGATTAAGTAGTATATGTATCGAATTATCCATCAAAATATACCAAATCGTAGACAATTAAGCGCAACAAATTTGTCTATTCCTAGTCACATCAAACGGAGTCGACGATGGGAGTTTATTCTCATCTTTAAACTTTAGTTTAGTTTTGTTCATGCTTGATTTGTTGCAAGACATGTTTATGCATGGTTTTTAAGTATTATTATGAACTAAGGTTTATTTATCAAGATTAGGGAATCCTTTGTTTTGAACCTATAATTTGATTATTGGTTATTGATTGAATTCCTATATCCCATGTGTATAATTTATGTTCTTAATGCTTTCAAAAAGTAGCTACCTTTGAATTGATATTACTTATCAAGATTGAAATTGACCATACGATATTGTGATACGATCTAGTAAATTGGGCCGTGAATTTCAGATTGAGATCGAGAGATGAGATCAAATACACGTATGACAGCAATAGATTACTCAATCGAAGGCTAGTAGTTTTCATAGAACTTAATACAAAATTGATTGCTCAATAAGACACGGGAGTGGCTTATTGCACGTTAATATTATGTTTGGAATAGGTTGATCATTGTATATTGAATAAATTAGGAAAACTCGTCACCTTAGAGATATATGGATATTCAATCAAGGGTCCTAGGGAATGATTACATTGGTGAACCAACATCTTGATAATCTTCTCAAGTTGATTTTTCTCGTCAACTTTGGTTTACTTGGTTGGATAATTAGTAGTAGTTTAATTAATTAGTTTATTTATTCAATTTATTATCGTAGGTTAAATATAGTTAAAAACATGTTATTTGGTACTTACAGTTAGTTGTGGGTTCGACAACTTGTTCTTCATAATCTATACTAAAACTTGACAACTGTGCACTTGCGATATATCGTGCTAAATTGGAATTTTATTGTCAAATAAAGTGATTAAAACACACTAGTGGTTCATTGCTGTTTATTTCAAAACCTTCAGGATTACTTATATAGGTTTGTTCATCAATATTCCTATGCAAGAAAGTTGTCTTTACATTTAATTGATCAAGCTCAAGGTCATTTGTACGACGATAGAGATTGCCATCCTTATGACTTATATTTGGCTGTTGGAGAAACTAGTTCGTGGAAGTTTATTCCTTCAACTTGTGAGAATCCTTTTGCATCTAGTCTAGTCTTATATCTAGGTGGCTCTAACTGTCAAGTGCCTTCTTTTGCTTGAAAATCCATTTCGATCCCATCATCTTTTTCCTTGTTGGCTTTAGAACTAAATCCATGGTGTTTGTTCTTCATTAGAGATTCAATCTCTTCTTGCATTGCTAGTTGTTCTTTCTCCTTATCCTTTACATTCTTTGCATCACTCACACTTGCTGGTTCATCCACTATGATATCACCAGCTACTGTGAATGCACATTAAACCAAATCTGTGTATCCATAATTCGAGGGTGGTTTGATTCACCTTCTTTGTCTATATCTCGTCAACTATTAACCTTGTAAATTTGTCACATCCTATGTTATACATCTTTAGAATTGATCGGGATATAAGACTTTCATCATTTGATTATTCATCAATATTCATGTGCAATAAAGTTTTCTTTACATCTAATTGATCAAGGTCAATGTCATGTGTAACGGCAATAGATATTACCATCCTTATGACTCATATTTAACTGCTACAGAAACTATCTCGTGGAAGTCTATTCCTTCAACTTGTGAGATCCTTTTGTAACTAGTCTAGTCTTATATCTAGGTGGCTCTAATGGTTAGGTGCCTTATTTTTTCTTGAAAATCCATTTCCATCCGATCACCTTTTCCCAGTTGACTTTGGAACTAAATCGTAGTTGTTGTTCTTCATTAGAGATTTCATCTATTCTTGCATAGCTAGTTGTCCTTTCTCCTTATCTTTAAATGCATGTCTAGTATAGTCTTTGTGATATCCCCGAAATGATTATATACATTTGGGCAATAATTATATTTATGAGATGATTATGATATTAATTTATTGGGTGTTGAATTAAGAATTATGGTGAAATGCTTAGTCACGGTGGGCATGACCTGTTAATGCATTTCAGGGTGCATGTGATGCATGTTGGAAAATTGAGTTATGGCATGGTTATTTGGGGTGGGTGTTAATTGTTTTTGGTAAAACATGTTTAATTGGAGTTTTGATGAACTTTATTTGAGTAGATGCTATAAAATATCAAGTAGGGATATTTTAATACATCATGCTAAGTACCGGGACACACTATATCATAACATTGCTTCCAACTACCACCCCACAACCCATACCTATCTGCAAGACTGCAGCCATGCCCATACCTCATTTGACTCTCCCATCACTCAACCCTCATCACTCAAAATCACTCCCCATTTCCCCCAAAATCGTCCACCATCCAGCAGGAAGAAGGAGGAAGGGACTTGAGATTTTATTGTTTGATCTTGCTAAAAGTTGGAGCAAAAAGAGGGTAAGGAATCATGTGTTGTTTGGTTTAATGCTTTGATTGAGGAGAGTTATTATGTTTAGTAAAAATGGCATGTATGGTAGTATTCTTGTTGGATTTTGTTGTTGTGTAGTTTCATGGTAGTGTAATGAAGATTAAAGTGTATTGTGTTGTGGAAGTTTGATGGCTTTTGGTGTATTATGTGTTAGCAAGTATGATATGCTCGAAAATGGTGGTTTCTCGCATTTACAGAGCTGCTCAATCGATCGAGAAGTTTACTCCGATCGATCGCGCAAGGTAGAGGAAATTTTGGAAAGATAATGCTCAGCTCGATCGATCGGTGAGGTCACCTCGATCGATCGAGCGAGGTAGCGTTTTGGACACCAAAAACTATCATCTCCCGATCGATCGAGCTATAAGTACCGATCGATCGAGAGGCTTGAAATGTTGAAAAATATTGATTTTTGTAATGCTGATGGGATTTTGATTTTGGTCAATAACTGACATCTAATATTGTGTTGTGCACTTGTGTAGAGCCTTCCCATGTAGCAACACAAAAAAGGGGATAGAGTCCTACCAAATCCTACATTTTGGAAAGGTACTTAGAGAGACGTACGGGCACCCAACGGTACATGTATTTTATATACTCATTGGAATATGCATTGAGGATGCAAGTATATATTAAATTGTGCATTGTAGATGGAAATACATGTTGAATTATGCATTATGATTGCATATGTGTATGTTGAACACTTGGTGCACATCCCATGGTTATATTAGAGTGATGATTTTAATGCTTTGCCACTGTCATTTGAAGCGATGATAGAATACTTGCCGCTGTCATATTGTAGCGAGGAATGAATAATTGCTGCCAAATGCTGAAGCGAGGGTATTGACGCATGTCGCATTTGAGCGAGGTTATTCAATGCCGCTAATATGTCGAAGCGAGGGGTATTAGTGACACTGTCATGACAAGCGAGGTGCATTAAAATACACTGTTATAACAGACTAGGGATTGGTGATTGGTGATAATGAAATGGTGATATGTCATGACATTTGTGAAACCATTAAATAATCCATTGATTATACTCATGAGTTATGATACAGGGACAACCATAAATGGAGCGTTTAAAATGCAATTGGAAAACATGAAGTGTTTTGTAATTACGGTTTATGCATTTACGATTTCTAATCATGCTAAATTCAATATGGATTATTATATGTTCATAATTTGGGGGTTGTCCTTGTAGGTACATCTTGGCATAAAGGGACTAAGGTCGGGTTGACGCAGTGAGCTAGCGAGGAGTGCTTTTGATATAGAAGCTGGATTCTTTTGTATAGTTTCTACTCTAGGAGTAGTGTAAATCTATAGGATTATAATTCATTTTGTTAGGAATGTAACTAATCCATTTGGAAGTAATTATCTTGGCATGTAATCCTTAAAGCTCAAGGCCTCAACACGAATTTTTATACTTGATAATACACTTTAGCTCTACTTATGCCCTTATTTCACACTTAAAGAACTAGGGTCCTTACATTAGTGGTATCAGACAGTGGTTAAGAGAAACCGGGGATGATTGAAGGGTAGCCTTAGCAACTTGTTGGCTAGGAGTTTACATATGAGCATGTTTATGCATATTGGTATATAATTGTTATAACATGCTTATTGTTATTCATGTTATCTAATGGTGTAATATATGTATTGTTTCTGGAATTGTTGTTAACCCTTGTATTACAGCATGGCGGCCATAAATTTGGGGAACCTAAATGAGGAGGTGGGCGATGTAGGAAATGTTAACGCTAACATTGCTCAGACGAATCCTCTACCGCCACCTGTTGTGGGTGTGGAACCTGTTGTACAGCCTTTATTGCCTGGTGAACTGAGTCTGACGCAGTTCCTAACCTTCCATCCGCCTAGATTCGAGGGAACTGAGACTGGGTAGACGCTGAGGAATGGTTAGAGAGGATAGAGCAGATCTTCGTGTCGGCACCCTATGCCAAGAATGCTTGGCTGAGGTTAATGGAATTTCAACTGGCTAAGAAGTCCTCCATGTGGTGGAAGACAACTGTGATGGAGCTGAGAGCTTAAGGGGTACCTATTGATTGGAGCTTGTTCAGAACTCGGGTTTTGAATCGATATTTCTCAGCCGCTGCCAGAGAGCTGAAAGAGGACGAGTTCACCAACTTGAAACAGGGCATTATGACTGTCTCGGATTATGCCATGCATTACTCGTCACTGTTGAGCTATGTCCCTCACGTTGCTAGCAATGGACATGCCAAGATGAGGCATTTTCTGAAAGGTCTGATATCGGAGTTATTTGACCGGGTTATCTCCAATAACCCCAGCTCTTTTGATGATGCTCTTACTAGAGCAGAGCTGGCAGAGATTGGGTTGGGGCTTATGCTGATATTGTACCCCCACATGTGCCACCGCAGAGGTTAGTTGCTAACAGCCTGAGACCACTCGGAGAGCAGTTTAAGCTTCGTGGAGCTTCTTCATCTTCTAAATTTACTGGGAAGAAGTCTTATAACCGGAAACAGGAAAGTCGAAAGGGCAACGTACCGACCAACCGGGGGCCAACGCAAGTGAACAGAACGGGGGAAGCAAGATGTGATAATTGTGGAGGGTCACACTTATCAAGCAACTGCCCAGCTTGTTTCAGTTGTGGTAAGATGGGCCATATTTCTCGGTATTGCCCCAGTCGGGGAGGACAGCCAGATTTCAGGATGAATAGGCCGAGATTTGATGATAGGACAGTGCATCAGAGGTAGCAGATTATGCCTCGACCATCGGGAGGACAGACAGTGGGACCGCCTCAGGGACAAGTATACGCACTGACTAGAGAGCAGGCCGAGGCAGCCCAGAGGAGGTGATTGTGGTACGTGCCATTTATTTACGTACCCTGCTTTTCTTTTGATAGACACAGGTGCTTCCCATTCTTTTATATCTGCTGATTTTGTGGAGAGACATCGTATGTGCCAGTCTCCGTTGCCCACGCCTCTTATGGTCTCGACAACCACCGGAAGGAATGTGATTGTAGATCGACTACTACCTGACTGCCTCATTTATTTTGAGGACAATGATTTGAACTGATCTGATTGTGCTGAATATGACAGACTTTGATTGTATTGTGGGTATTGATGTGCCGAACAGATATCAGGCCGTGGTTGACTGCCGACAGAGAACTGTTCGATTCCGATCTGATCAGGAGATTCAGTGGATCTTTTATGGGAATGGTTCTCGTCTGAAGATTCCGTTGGTTTCAGCTGTTAAAATATCACGGTTATTGGAACATGGCCATACGGGTTACCTTATCTATGCCGTTGATATAGCGGAAAAGAAGAAAGAGCTGAGGATTGAGGAAATACCGATGGTTGCGGAATTTACTGAGGTATTCCCGGATGAAATTCCAGGTTGCAGATGTCGAGTTTGGAATCGAGTTATTACCGGGGACTTCTGCTATTTCTCGTGCCCCTTATAGAATGGCGCCGGCGGAACTGAGGGAACTGAAGGTGCAATTATAGGAACTCCTTGATAAGGGATACATACGTCCGAGTGTATCGCCTTGGGGTGCACCGGTCTTGTTTGTCAAGAAGAAGGACGGTTCGATGCGGTTGTGTATCGATTACCGTCAGTTGAACAAAGCGACGGTTAAATACAAGTACCCTCTTCCGCGGATTGATGATCTGTTTGATCAGTTGCAGGGCACGAGACTCTATTCTAAGATTGACTTGAGGTCTGGTTATCATCAAATTCGGGTTAGAAAGGAGGATGTATAGAAGATAGCATTTCGGACTCGGTATGGACATTACGAATTCTTGGTTATGCCGTTCGGTGTGACGAATGCCCCGGCTGTCTTCATGGGTCTGATGAATCGGGTGTTCCAGCAATATCTAGACCAGTTCGTCATTGTGTTCATTGACGACATACTTATCTTTTCTCGGAGTGAGGAGGAACACGTGAGTCATTTGCGGACGGTGCTCCAGATCCTCAGAGATAATCAGTTGTTTGCCAAGCTCAGCAAATGTGAATTCTAGTTGAGCAGCGTGGTATTTCTCGGTCATGTCATCTCTAGGGACGGGGTATCAGTGGATCCCAGGAAAGTAGAGGCAGTGATGGATTGGTTTACGCCTACTTCAGTGCCCGAGATACGGAGCTTTCTTGGTTTGGCTGGATATTACCGTCGTTTCGTTGAAGGATTCTCGAAGATTGCCAATCCACTGACGCAGTTGACTCAAAAGGGAGTACCATTTTATTGGTCTGAGGCTTGTGAATAGAGTTTCCAGGAGTTGAAGTACAGGTTGACATCAGCACAAGTATCTTTCACTTCACCTCCATCACTCCAATCTCACCCCATTTTCGTCCAAAACACATCCAGCTCCAGCTTAGCAGGTAGGAAGGAAGAAACTTCAAAATTCTTTGCAAGAAACCTTCCAAAAATCGGAGCAAAGGAGGGTGAGAAACCATATTCTGTTTGGTTTAAGTTTTGTTTAAGTTAATGTTTTACTTGGTATGAAAATGGCATGCTAGGTTAGGTTTTTGTCGAACCTTTGATTTAAGCTCATTCATGATGTTCCTATGAAGTTCCTAGCATGTTTATATGAGCATGATATATGTGCTATGTGGTAGTTTTGTTGGCTTGAAACTAAGTGTTCGAAAATCTGGGTAATGCCATGATGCCCTGTTTTCTGTAAGTTGGTTGAGCTCTAAGTTTATGATGATGTTATGATGCATGTTAGCTTAGGTTTTGTTAAACCTTCGATTTAAGAGCTTACATGGATATTTTATGAAGTTCTTCACATGTTTGTTTCAGCATAAAAGATGTGTTATGAGGTAGAAAAGATGGTATGAAATGAGGTGCTCAAAAATCTGGGGAAAAATCCCGATTTTCAGAGCTCTCGATCGATCGAGATTTATTTCCGATCGATCGAGCGAGACAGAAGGTCTAAACATGTTTTCAAAATTTTGGTGCCGATCGATCGAAGGATTTCTCGATCGATCGGTGAAGCTCCTCGATCGATCGGTAAAATGTTCGATCGATCGAGCGAGGCAGGAAACCAAGACACTGTTAGTGCACAGTGCCTCGATCGATCGAGACCTAGGGCCGATCGATCGAGACAGGCAGAAAGTTGAAAAATTTAATGATGTTTTATTTTGTTAAGTTTATGATGTAAGATGGTTTTGAGGCATCTAATATGGTATTATGTGGTCTTGTAGAACCATCCCAGGTACCGGCACCATCAAGGAGATAAAGTCTGTTGACTCCTCCTCTTTTTGAAAAGGTACGTAAGAAGCGTACGGGCATCGGACGGTAACACACATCTCTATTCTACAGCTATGCTTTTATTGCATGAGTATTCACGATGAAATGACGGTGTTTATACGATGTTTACACGATGATGTCTATATGATGTTTATACGATGAAGTTCATATGATGCTTATTGCTTATACGATGCTTATATGATGACATTTATGTGATGTATTGTGGTAAGACGCCACGGGGTAAGATGCCCTACATGGTAAGAGGCCATGCGATGTATTGTGGTAAGATGCCACGGGGTAAGATGCCCCACATGGTAAGAGGCCATGCGATGTATTGTGGTAAGATGCCACGGGGTAAGATGCCCCATATGGTAAGAGGCCATACGATGATGTTGTGGTAAGATGCCACGGGGGTAAGATGCCCCATATGCATGATTCTAAATCAGGGACAACAATAAGAAGTGAATGTATAACCAGCATATTACTTAACCAATGTTTCATGCATTTACTATGATATTTATAATGTTAAGTAAGATTATATATGCTCATGATGTGTTGTCCCTGTAGGTACACTTTCGGACGAAAGGACTAAGGGTCGGGTTGAGGCAGTGAGCTGCGAGGGACACAGGAATGTATAGAATTCAAGTGATGATTAGTATCTACTCTAGGAGTAGTGTAAATCTAAATGACATTCCTTTAGAATGTAATGAATTGTTTTTGAAGTTTTGCATTTTGGCCTGTAATCCCGTTAGCTCATGTAACAACCAAAACCTTAAGATGTTACTTTAATGCATTTTTAGTCCTTCTTATGTCTTTTAAATCACTGTTAAGGTGGGAAGACCCCACATTAGTGGTATCAGAGCAGTGGTTAGATAACTCGGGAATGAGCGAAGGGTAGCCTTAGCAATAAGATAGCTAGGTGCTTACTATTGAACATGTTTTATGTGTATTTTGCATATGAAGTTTCTATGTTATGCTAACATGTTTAATTATCTAACGATGTGCATTATGAACTGCTTTTGGTGTTGTTATTGACCCTTGTGTTGCAGCATGGCAGCAAATATAGAAGTGGGTGACGCCATTAGTGTAAATGCAAGTGCTGGGCGTACGAACCCATTGCCACCACCAGCCTTGGGAGAGGAACCCTCTGAACAGCAGTTGCTACCTGGGGAATTGAGCTTGGCTCAGTTTATGATGTATCGACCTCCGATGTTCGAGGGAACTGAATCAGGAGAGAAAGCTGAGGAATGGTTAGAGAGGATCGAACAGATATTTGTGGCAGCGCCTTGTGCAAAAACGGCCTGGATCCGATTAGCAGAATTTCAGCTGTCCAAGAAGGCACTGATGTGGTGGAAAACCACAGTGATTGAGCAAGAGGCTCTGGGACAGGAAGTGAATTGGAAGATGTTCCGAACGCGGTTTCTAAACCGCTATTTTTCAGCCGCTGCAAGACAGGCCAAGGAGGATGAGTTTACCAGTTTAAGACAAGGTACCATGCCTGTATCTGACTATGCTCTACATTACTGTTCCTTACTACGATATGTACCACACATAGCTGCAAGCACTCAAGCGAAGATGCGGAATTTCATGAAGGGCTTGAGGCCTGAACTGTATGACAGGGTGATCACTTATGGCCCTGCCTGTTTTGATGATGCACTCTCACGAGCTGAGCTAGCTGAACTGGGAGTCGGTGCATATCCTGATGCTGTGCCATCTCCGGCACCCCCTCAGAGATCCACTTCTGACAATTTGAAGCCCAGAGGTGATCAGTTTAAGCCAAGGGGGAACACTTCAGCATCGAGATTCAGTGGCAAGAGGCCCGAGAATCGATGGAAAGGGAAAGGTAGGAATGATGCTCCATCTGGGAGAGGACAGTCTCAGGGAGACAGATCTGGAAGAGTTCAGTGCACTCTTTGTGGGCAGCCACATTTCGCAAAGGACTGCGTAGGATGTTATGTCTGTGGCGACAGAGGCCACTTTGCTCGGCGGTGTCCCAACAGGGGAAGACAGCAGAGCTCTACGGGGAGACCTGCGGACAGAACGGCACAACACCGGCCACCCTTTGTGCCAAGACAGTATGGAGGTCAGCCCGCGGGGCCACCTCAGGGACAGGTGTATGCTTTGACGAGGGAGCAGGCTACGGCGGCCCCGGAGGAAGTTATAGCGGGTACGTGTCTTTTATTTACGCACCCTGCTCTTATATTGATAGACACAGGTGCGTCACACTCTTTTGTGTCGACGAGTTTCGTTGAAAGGCACCACATATGCACTTCTCCGTCCCCCATGCCTCTTATGGTCTCGACCCCCGCTGGAAGAAGTTTGACTACGGATCAGATTGTTTATGATGGCCTCATTTATTTTGAGGATAATGAGTTAAGATCAGATTTGATTGTGTTGGGAATGACAGACTTCGATTGCATTGTGGGCATCGATGTTCTGAACAAGTATCAGGCAGTGGTAAACTGCAGGCAAAGGACTGTCCGATTTAGATCTGTATTGGGAGTCCAGTGGACATTTTATGGGAATGGTTCCCGTCCGAAGATTCCGTTAATATCTGCTGTCAAGATGACACAGCTATTGGAACGATGCCATGAAGGATATCTTATCTACGCTGTTGACATGACGGATAAGAGGAAGGAATTGAAGGTTGAGGATGTGCCCGTAGTGGCGGAGTTTCCTGATGTCTTTCCGGAGGAGATTCCCGGATTCCCACCGACGAGAGAGGTCGAGTTTGGGATTGAATTGCTACCAGGGACGTCTGCAATTTCTCGTGCTCCGTATAGGATGGCACCAGCAGAGTTAAGGGAGTTAAAGATACAGTTGCAGGAACTCCTTGATAAGGGCTACATACGCCCTAGCGTATCGCCATGGGGTGCGCCTGTCTTATTTGTTAAGAAGAAAGATGGATCGATGCGTCTATGCATTGATTATAGACAGTTAAACAAAGCTACAGTAAAGAACAAGTATCCACTTCCGAGGATCGATGACTTGTTCGATCAGTTGCAGGGTACAAGGCTCTATAGTAAGATCGATCTGAGGTCGGGGTACCATCAGATTCGAGTAAGAGAAGATGATGTTCAGAAGACGGCTTTCAGGACTAGATATGGGCACTATGAATTCCTGGTTATGCCTTTTGGGGTGACGAATGCCCCAGCTATCTTCATGAGTTTGATGAACAAGGTGTTCCAGCCGTATTTGGATCAGTTCGTCATAGTCTTCATTGACGACATACTTATCTACTCTCGGACGGAAGAAGAGCACGTAAGACACTTGAGGATAGTGCTTCAGATCCTTAGGGATCATCAGCTGTATGCGAAGCTCAGTAAGTGCGAGTTCTGGTTGGACAGCGTGGTATTTTTAGGCCATGTCATATCTAGCCACGGGATATCTGTGGATCCAAGGAAGATTGAAGCTGTGATGGAGTGGGCTGCACCCACTTCTGTACCTGAGATAAGGAGTTTTCTCGGTTTGGCAGGATATTACCGACGTTTCGTCGAGGGTTTTTCGAAGATTGCCAAACCCCTGACGCAGCTGACTCAGAAAGGAGTCCCCTTCTTTTGGTCCGAAGCTTGTGAGGAAAGCTTCCAAGAGCTGAAGCGTCGTTTGACTACAGCGCCTGTACTGGTGATTCCGTCCGAGGATAAGAGGTTCGCCTTGTATACGGATGCGTCATTGCAGGGCTTGGGCTGTGTGTTGATGCAAGATAAGCATGTGGTGGCTTATGCATCGAGGCAGCTGAAGCCACACGAAGCCAGGTATCCAGTACATGATTTGGAGTTGGCGGCCATCATATTCGCCTTAAAGATCTGGAGGCATTATTTGTATGGCACGTCTTTCACTATATATACGGACCATAAGAGCCTGAAGTTCTTATTCACTCAAGCAGAGTTGAATATGAGGCAAAGAAGATGGATGGATTTGCTCAAAGATTATGATTGTGAAATTGAGTACCATCCAGGTAAAGCAAACCTGATAGCAGACGCCTTAAGTCGGAAGGTAAAGAGTACTGCAGAGGATGTTATGTGTTTGTCAGCCTTGATGACGTCTTATTGCCAACTGGGCTATGATTTCGATGTAGACACGTCGCCTGTGCGAGTGTCGACCCTATTGGCGGAGCCAGACATATTTGAGGCAATCAGGAAGGCCCAGAAGTCCGATGGTGAGGTTCAGAGATGGACATCATTGATACTTCAGGGTCAGCCATCCAAGTTCAGAGTGGCTGAGGATAATTCCTTGAGACTGGGCAACCGATGGGTAGTCCCAGATGCACCAGGACTGCGTAAGGGAATATTGGAGCGGGCTCACAGTAGTCGTTTCAGTATCCACCCAGGGGGAAAGAAAATGTACAAAGATCTATGCGATCAATTCTGGTGGAGACGCATGAAGCGTGAGGTAATCATTTTTGTTAAAAGATGTTTGATCTGCCAGCAGGTAAAGGCAGAGAGGCAGAGGCCTGGTGGAGAGCTGAAGAGCTTAGAGGTTCCTGAATGGAAGTGGGAGCATATATCTATGGATTTCGTGACCCATTTGCCAAGGACGACCTCAGGATTTGATGCGATCTGGGTGATCGTAGATAGGCTAACGAAGACGGCTCATTTCATCCCTTATAGTATGTCGTATACATACTTAAAGATGGCCCAAATGTATATACGGGATGTTGTGAGATTGCATGGTATTCCAGTCTCGATAGTGTCTGACAGAGACCCGAGATTCACTTCACATTTCTGGGAGGGTCTCCAGACAGCTTTGGGCACAGAGGTGAGACTGAGTACGGCCTATCACCCTCAGACAGACGGCCAAACAGAGCATACCATTCAGACGCTCGAGGACATGTTGAGGGCGTGTGTTTTGGAGTTTGATACTCCGTGGCAGGATTCAGTGCCGCTGGTGGAGTTCTCCTACAATAACAGTTATCAAGCGAGCATTCAAATGGCCCCTTTTGAAGCTCTGTATGGACGACGATGTAGATCACCACTGTATTGGGAGGACTTGACCAGCAAAGCGGTCGGAGGACCGGATATGATCAGGGATATGGAAGGTAAGATAAAGTTGATACGCCTGAAGATGAAAGCGGCCCAGGATAGGCAAGCGGCCTATACCAATAAGCGGCGACGACCGCTAGAATTCCAGTTAGGAGACAGGGTCTTCTTAAAGATCTCGCCCTTCAGGGGCGTGGTTCGTTTTGGGATGCGGGGAAAGTTATCTCCGAGGTATGTTGGGCCATATGAAGTTTTACAGCGTATCGGTACTTTGGCATATCGTTTGGCTCTACCGCCATCCTTGTCTGGCATACACGATGTTTTCCATGTCTCTATGTTGAGGAAGTATGAGCCAGACCCGTCCCATGTCTTACAGCCTACTGAAGTACAGTTAGATTCTGATGTGTCCTACGTTGAACGACCTATCAGAATTCTGGATCGAGAGGATCGCAGACTACGAAGCAAAGTTATACCGATGGTCAAAGTTCAGTGGGATCGTCGGGGTGTCGAGGAGGCTACGTGGGAGACGGAACGACATATGGTGCAGCACTATCCGGAACTATTCTCTGGTATGTTTTTATGTTTAATTTCGATACGATGATGCATGTGGATTTCGGGGACGAAATCTTATAAGTAGGGGAGTAATGTAATACCCCCGAAATGTAATATGATTATGTTCTATGATGATGAATTATGATGTGTTTAAGGGTTATGGTGTATTTAAATTGGGGGCCACGATTTATGTTATGATGATATGATGTGGGGAGCATGTTGGGTATTTTAAGGGATGTATTAATTATATGAAGTTAGAAAATATCGAGTGAGGATATTTTAATACATCGTACTATATACCGGGGTACAATTAAACACCACATGGCACCCCAACCCACACCACCTACCCCCAACCCATGCTGCAAGTGGCTGGTTGCCCATGCCTTTTCCCCCACTCTTTCACTTCACCTCCATCACTCCAATCTCACCCCATTTTCGTCCAAAACACATCCAGCTCCAGCTTAGCAGGTAGGAAGGAAGAAACTTCAAAATTCTTTGCAAGAAACCTTCCAAAAATCGGAGCAAAGGAGGGTGAGAAACCATATTCTGTTTGGTTTAAGTTTTGTTTAAGTTAATGTTTTACTTGGTATGAAAATGGCATGCTAGGTTAGGTTTTTGTCGAACCTTTGATTTAAGCTCATTCATGATGTTCCTATGAAGTTCCTAGCATGTTTATATGAGCATGATATATGTGCTATGTGGTAGTTTTGTTGGCTTGAAACTAAGTGTTCGAAAATCTGGGTAATGCCATGATGCCCTGTTTTCTGTAAGTTGGTTGAGCTCTAAGTTTATGATGATGTTATGATGCATGTTAGCTTAGGTTTTGTTAAACCTTCGATTTAAGAGCTTACATGGATATTTTATGAAGTTCTTCACATGTTTGTTTCAGCATAAAAGATGTGTTATGAGGTAGAAAAGATGGTATGAAATGAGGTGCTCAAAAATCTGGGGAAAAATCCCGATTTTCAGAGCTCTCGATCGATCGAGATTTATTTCCGATCGATCGAGCGAGACAGAAGGTCTAAACATGTTTTCAAAATTTTGGTGCCGATCGATCGAAGGATTTCTCGATCGATCGGTGAAGCTCCTCGATCGATCGGTAAAATGTTCGATCGATCGAGCGAGGCAGGAAACCAAGACACTGTTAGTGCACAGTGCCTCGATCGATCGAGACCTAGGGCCGATCGATCGAGACAGGCAGAAAGTTGAAAAATTTAATGATGTTTTATTTTGTTAAGTTTATGATGTAAGATGGTTTTGAGGCATCTAATATGGTATTATGTGGTCTTGTAGAACCATCCCAGGTACCGGCACCATCAAGGAGATAAAGTCTGTTGACTCCTCCTCTTTTGAAAAGGTACGTAAGAAGCGTACGGGCATCGGACGGTAACACACATCTCTATTCTACAGCTATGCTTTTATTGCATGAGTATTCACGATGAAATGACGGTGTTTATACGATGTTTACACGATGATGTCTATATGATGTTTATACGATGAAGTTCATATGATGCTTATTGCTTATACGATGCTTATATGATGACATTTATGTGATGTATTGTGGTAAGACGCCACGGGGTAAGATGCCCTACATGGTAAGAGGCCATGCGATGTATTGTGGTAAGATGCCACGGGGTAAGATGCCCCACATGGTAAGAGGCCATGCGATGTATTGTGGTAAGATGCCACGGGGTAAGATGCCCCATATGGTAAGAGGCCATACGATGATGTTGTGGTAAGATGCCACGGGGGTAAGATGCCCCATATGCATGATTCTAAATCAGGGACAACAATAAGAAGTGAATGTATAACCAGCATATTACTTAACCAATGTTTCATGCATTTACTATGATATTTATAATGTTAAGTAAGATTATATATGCTCATGATGTGTTGTCCCTGTAGGTACACTTTCGGACGAAAGGACTAAGGGTCGGGTTGAGGCAGTGAGCTGCGAGGGACACAGGAATGTATAGAATTCAAGTGATGATTAGTATCTACTCTAGGAGTAGTGTAAATCTAAATGACATTCCTTTAGAATGTAATGAATTGTTTTTGAAGTTTTGCATTTTGGCCTGTAATCCCGTTAGCTCATGTAACAACCAAAACCTTAAGATGTTACTTTAATGCATTTTTAGTCCTTCTTATGTCTTTTAAATCACTGTTAAGGTGGGAAGACCCCACAGTACGGCACTTCGTTTACCATTTATACAGACCACAAGAGCCTAAAGTTTCTCTTTACTTAGGCAGAGCTGAATATGAGACAGAGGAGATGGATGGACTTACTTAAGGACTATGATTGTGAAAGAGTACCATCCTGGAAAGACAAACCTAACAGCAGACGCCTTGAGCCCAAAAGTAAGGTGTACTGCTGAGGATGTCATGCAATTATCAGCCATGATGACCTCCTACTGTTATCTGGGCTATGACTTCGATGTGGATGCATCGCCTATACGTGTATAGACCTTATTAGCTGAGCCAGATATTTATGAGAGTATCTGGAGAGCTCAGAGATCAGACGATGAGATACGGAGATGGTTATCATTGGTACTTCTTGGACAGTCATCGAAGTTCAGGGTGGCTGAAGATGGTTCCTTGAGGCTCGGTAACCGTTGGGTGGTTCCGAGTACGCCGGAGTTGCGTCAAGGAATCCTACAGCGGGCTCATAGTAGCAGGCTTAGTATCCACCCAGGAGGGAGAAAAATGTATAAGGATCTTTGTGATCAATTTTGGTGGAAACGGATGAAGCGTGATGTCATCGCTTTTGTCAAGAGGTGTTAATCTGTCAGCGGGTTAAGGCTGAGAGGCAGATACCTGGTGGTGAGCTGAAGAGCTTAGAGATACCGGAATGGAAGTGGGAACACATATCCATGGACTTTGTGACCCACTTGCCGAGGACTGCTTCTGGTTTTTATGCCATTTGGGTGATTGTAGACAGACTGACCAAAGTGGCTCACTTCAATCCCTATATTATGACCTTCACCTATTTGAGGATGGCTCAGTTATATGTTTGAGTTGTGGTAAGATTGCACGGGATCCCTATTTCTATATTGTCTGATCGAGATCCACGATTCACATCTCATTTTTGGGAGGGTCTTCAATCAGCCTTGGGAACTGAGGTTAGGTTGAGCACTGCATATCATCCCCAAACGGATGGCCAGACCGAGCGTACTATCCAAACAGCTTATGCTAATAAACGGCCGCGACCGTTAGAATTTCCATTGGGAGATAAGGTCTTTTTGAAGATCTCACCTTTCAGAGGTGTTGTATGAATTGGAATGCGCGGGAAATTGTCTCCGAGATATGTTGGGCCGTACGAGATCTTGCAGCGCATTGGCACCTTAGCTTACCGACTGGCCTTACCACCTTCTTTTTCTAGTATACACGATGTGTTCCATGTGTCTATGTTACGGAAGTATGAGCCGGATCCGTCACATGTGTTGCAGCCTTCCGAGGTTCAGTTATAATCCGATGGATCTTATGTGGAACGGCCTGTTAGAATTCTGGATCGGGCAGACCGCAGACTTCGGAACAAGGTGATACCTATGATTAAAGTTCAGTGGGATCGTAGGGGTGTCGAGGAGGCCACGTGGGAGATGGAGCAACATATGATGCATCACTATCCGGAAAGGTTTATGTTTTGTTTCGTTTTGGTAAGTGCATGCTGATTTCGAGGGCGAAATCTTATAAGTAGGGGAGTATTGTGATATCCCCGAAATGATTATGTACATTTGGGCAGTAATTATATTTATGAGATGATTATGGTATTAATTTATTGGGTGTTGAATTAATAATTATGGTGAAATGCTTAGTCATGCGGTGGGCATGACCTGGTAATGCATTTCAGGGTGCATGTGATGCATGTTGGAAAATTGAGTTATGTCATGATTATTTGGGGTGGATGTTAATGGTTTTTCGTAAAGCATGTTTAATTGGAGTTTTGATGCACTTTATTTGAGTAGATGCTATAAAATATCAAGTATGGAAATTTTAATACATCATGATAAGTATCGGGACACACTATATCATAACATTGCTTCCAACTACCACCCCACAACCCATACCTATCTGCAAGACTGCAGCCATGCCCATACCTCATTTGACTCTCCCATCACTCAACCCTCATCACTCAAAATCTCTCCGCATTTCTCCCAAAATCGTCCACCATCTAGCAGGAAGAAGGAGGAAGGGACTCGAGATTTTATTGCATGATCTTGCTAAAAGTTGGAGCAAAAAGAGGGTAAAGAATCATGTGTTGTTTGGTTTAATGCTTTGATTGAGGAGAGTTATTATGTTGAGTAAAAATGGCATGTATGGTAGTATTCTTGTTTGATTTTGTTGTTGTGTAGTTTCATGGTAGTGTAATGAAGTTTAGAGTGTATTGTGTTGTGGAAGTTTGATGGATTTTGGTGTATTATGTGTTAACAAGTATGATATGCTCGAAAATGGTGGTTTCTCGCGTTTACAGAGCAGCTCGATCGATCGAGAACTTTCCTCCGATCGATCGCGCATGGCAGAGGAAATTTTGGAAAGATAATGCTCAGCTCGATCGATCAGTGAGCTCACCTCGATCGATCTAGCGAGGCAGCGTTTTGGGCACCAAAAACTATCATCTCCCGATCGATCGAGCTAGAAGTGTCGATCGATCGAGAGGCTTGAAATGTTGAAAATTTTTGATTTTGTAATGTTGATGGGATTTTGATTTTGGTCTATAATTGACATCTAATATTGTGTTGTGCACTTAGCAACACAACACAGGGGATAGAGTCCTACCAAATCCTACATTTTGGAAAGGTACGTAGAGAGACGTACGGGCACCCAATGGTACATGTATTTTATATACTCATTGGAATATGCATTGAGGATGCAAGTATATATTAAATTGTGCATTGTAGATGCAAATACATGTTGAATTATGCATTATGATTGCATACGTGTATGTTGAACACTTGGTGCACATCCCATGAGTCATGGTTATATTAGAGTGATGATTTTAATGCTTTGCCGCTGTCACTTGAAGCGATGATAGAATACTTGCCGCTATCATATTGTAGCGAGGAATGAATATTTGCCGCCAAATGTTGAAGCGAGGGTATTGTCGCATGTCGCATTTGAGCGAGGTTATTCAATGCCGCTAATATGTCGAAGCGAGGGGTATTAGTGCCGCTGTCATGACAAGCGATGTGCATTAAAATACACTGTTATAACAGACTAGGGATTGGTGATAATGAAATGGTGATATGTCATGACATTTGTGAAACCATTAAATAATCCATTGATTATACTCATGAGTTATGATACATGGACAACCAAAAAGGGAGCGTTTAAAATGCAATTGGAAAACATGAAGTGTTTTGTAATTACGGTTTATGCATTTACGCTTTCTAATCATGCTAAGTTTAATATGGATTATTATATGTTCATGATTTGGGGGTTGTCCTTGTAGGTACATCTTGGCATAAAGGGACTAAGGTCGGGTTGACGCAGTGAGCTAGCGAGGAGTGCTTTTGATATAGAAGCTGGGATTCTTTTGTATAGTTTCTACTCTAGGAGTAGTGTAAATCTATAGGATTAACATTCATTTTGTTAGGAATGTAACTAATCCATTTGGAAGTAATTATCTTGGCATGTATTCCTTAAAGCTCAAGGCCTCAACACTAATTTTTATACTCTGATAATACACTTTAGCTCTACTTTATGACCTTATTTCGCACTTAAGGAACTAGGGTCCTTACAGTCTTATATCCTAAGTCACATAATCCTCCTACCCCCTCCACGCACTGGCGCTCCGGCCGCGAACTGGCGAACTGGGTGCGCGTGCGCCACATTAAGGAGACTTAAGAATTTCTAGTTCGCGCTTTAAGAATTTATAGTTCGCGCACTAAGATTTTGTAATTTGCGCACTAAGATTTTATAATTCGCGCACTAAGAATTCATAATTCGCGCATTAAGATTTATTAAGCCGAGCACTAAGTTACTAAGTCTTGTTAATCCTCCTTAATTCTCCGGTTATTTTTTTTGTAATTATAAAAAAAAATTCTCCGATTTTGGGTTTAGATGAATTTTTATGATTTCTAGGTATTTCGAGTTGGAAAGAAAATTATATCATATGGTAAATAGATAGATAATGAATCATGAAAAGGCATAATAACATATGAGAGATTAAAATATGTGATAAAAGAAAGTATGATAAATCTGTGATTTTGTAACATTTTTGCGGAGTAAATAATAAAAATTTTGATATCTTAGTTTTTTGCATGAAAATTAATAAAATGAACTTTATAAATAAAACTTTTATTTTTATTGAGATAATTTAAATGTTTATATTAGTCATTTCATAAGGTAATAATATAAGTCTCTGAAAATAATATGAGTCATTTTTAATAAATTTATACTATTATCAAACATGTTGAAATAGATATGAACAATTTGGTTTCATTTTTCAAATTCGTTATTTTATCTTAAAATAAAACAAAGCTTTAATACTTCATTTTTTTTTCTAAAATATATTTTTCGGAGAATCCTTACTAGACGAACGATCAAATACAAGATTCAAATTACGTTGTATCACTGGCTATAACATTTCGCAAAGCTGCAAATGTTAGATCCTTCAAGAAAATCTAATTTTAATGCTTTTTAATAATGGTAAAGCTGCAAACACCAAAGTTGTTAAGAACTTCATATTGTAAATTTGTAAATAATATACTAATGATGTGAGTTTGTTAAATATGATGTATATTATGTATGTTTAACTTCATTTCATCAGTGTGTATGTATATATATTTATTTATTTATTAATTTTTAATAGGCGCATTAAGGCGCACCCGCACTCAATTTTTTTGAAAATTGACGCACTCGCGCATCCGATTCCCATCCGCATCCACTCACGCACCGAACTTATGTGATCTAGCTTATATCTAGATGGCACTAAATTTGAGGTGCCTTCTTTTTTCTTGATAATCCATTTCGATCCAATCACCTTTTTCCCCGTTGGATTTTGAACTAAATCTTAGGTGTTGTTCTTCATTAGAGATTCCATCTCTTTTTGCATAGCTAGTTGTCCTTTCTCCTTATCCTTTAAATTCATGGCTTTGTATACACTTGCTGGTTCATCCTCTGTGATATCACCAACTACTGTGAATGCATATGAAACCAAATCTACATATCCATATTTCTAGGGTGGTTTGATTGTCCTTCTTTGTCTATCTCCTGTCAACTATTAACCATGTAAATTGGTCTCATTCTATGTTATACATCTCTAGAATTGATCAGGAGTTATACTTTCATCATTTGGTTGGATTTCTAACTATGGAAGCTCCATCTTGATTAGAGTGTCAGAGGATGTGGTGCCTATTTACTCTGTAACATGATCATTATGATTCTTCTTCTTTGGTAGGAGATCCTCTCTGACTATAACATCTCGACTAATGATGGTCGTATGGTATTTTGGTTCAACACACATAGTTTGTAACATTTTACACCCTCATGATATCGAATGAAAATTCACTTCAAGGCCCTTGACTTAAGTTTTCCTTATTTGATGTGAGCATAAGCTGCACACCTGAAAACTTTAAGATTTTGTAGGTTTGGTGGTGATCTAGACATTTCCATTGGAGTTTTGAACTTGATTGGTGTAGATGGACACCTATTGATAAGATATGTAGTAGTTTGTCACCGCTTCTGCCAAGAACACTTTAGAGTGACCAGAGCATGACAACAGGCATCTCACTCTCTCAACTAATGTTATATTCATCCTTTCTACTAAGCCATTCTTTGAGGGTTCCCACTAAAGTCAAGTGCCTATATATTCCTACCTTATTGCAAAAATCATCAAGTTCCTTAAACTCTAACCCAGTATCAGTTCTAGTTTTTTTCCAATTTCGTACCAATTTGATTTTCTATGAGAAGATGCCAGTTTCTGAATTTACCCAGTGCCTCATTATTTGCAGATGTCAGTTTCAGGACATAGATATGCACCCTCCTTGAGTAGTCATCTATGAAGGACAAGAAATACCTTGCTCTACCATTTAGACCCATAAATCAGAATGCATCTAGTCCATAAGGACTTTAGTAATATGAACTCCTACTTTGAAGCTCACTCTTTTGACCTTGCCTTCAGTGAAATGTTCACATAATTCTAAACTAGATAACTTTGTGTTTCCTAATAGGCCTGAGTTGTGTAGTTCTATAGGATCTCTCTCTCTCTCTCACTCTCACACACTGATATGTCATAGCCTTAAGTACCATAGGGATATGTCATTAGAGTGGTGTATACTTAAGGTTGCGGTACCTATTATAGTTGTTTCTGTTAGAACATAAGTCCCTTGGATATTAGACCTTTCATAACAACTAAGAACCCCTTAGACACAAATCATTTTTCCTTTCTCAGCCTTGAATACCGGATTGGTTTAATGCACCTAAAGAGATCAAATTCCTCTTCAATATTGGAACACGTCTAACATCCGTTAGTGTTCAATCAAATCATGCATCCTAAGTCGTATAGTGTCTATTCCTAACACCTTACAGGATTAATGATTACCTAACAATAGTTGACCACTATCAGTGTCTTCAAGACTTCCAAACCAGCCTTTATTCGGATAGATATGAAAGCACCATCCACTGTCAAGTATCCATAGTTGATTGTGCTTAAGTTCTGTGACACATTGGACTTCAGCGCGTTCTCATATCCTTCATCTGCTATTGCCATTTATGGGTGTTCAATGGGCTTGTCATTGTGTTTAATGTTTCTTTTGTTTTTAAGGGCTTTAGAACATCAAAGTTTAAAGACTCTCTAGCATATTTCATTGTAACAGTAAATAGCGAAACTGATTTTAGAAGAGAATTTAAAACTATTCTAGCTTTATCCTTATCTTCAATTTCAACTCCAATATTTTGCAATTCAAGGATCAAATTATTAAATTCATCAAGATTGCCACTAATCGATTTTGATTCTGACATCTTGAAACCAAAGAATTTTTTCCTTTCAAATTTTTAATGTCTTACAAAGATTTGTTCATGTATAGCTATTCAAATTTAGACCATAAACCTGTTGATGTATCTTCTAGGAGACTTCATGCAAATCTTTTTCATCGAGCTGCAGTGTGAGGGTACTGAAGTTAATTCCATCATGTACATGTTCTGGTCTTCGGTGAGTGATTCAGATATACTCTTCTTTCCCCCCAAGTGCCTTTTCTGTTGCACTAAATGGCATGCATTCTTCTTCTCCATAATGCAAAATGTTAGGAATCAGATAAGCATAGAACGCGGCGGAATAAAAAAATCAGATTCCCACCGAGGACCTATACGAAGTTATCATATCGCGTGATTAGAGTTATACATTTGTAGCGTTTTGATGCAGAAAACGTCCACGAGTTCCACGAGTCGTCTAGCAAAACTTTACAGCTTTGCCTCTATGGTATCCACATGATCAAATCAAAATGGACGTTGAAATTATCAAGTTGCTAGACTTGATAATTCAACCAAGGAAGAAATAGCCGTCAAAAAGAAAAAAAAACACAGCTGCTCGTTAGGGTTAGGTTTTAGAATTATTAATCTGAATTAACACATATCATTCTAAACCTAACGCGCGCGCGCACACATATATATATATATATACATATATATATATATATATATTGAAAAGATTTGGCTACTAAAATTCATAGGCTTTCGAAAACCCTTAGCCCAAACCAAACTCTTCCGTATCTATATCATATATATATATATATATATATATATATATATATATATATATATTGTAAGACCCCAAGATTTGATTAAGGTTAATTAAATATAATTTGAGAATTAATTAATAATTAATTTGGAATTAATTAATTAGATGTGAAATTGACAATATAAATGTCAACTGACAATTTAATTGGAATATGACATATTTTTGAAATGGTAAACTAAACACCGTTAATATTTTAGAAATAAATTACTAAAATGAATAATTTAAGTTTGTGTTATACTAGTGGGTATAAATCCCAAGTATCGATTATACAATTTTGTATCAGTACATCGGCGACACTCCGATTTACATAACTGGACTGTAATTAAATTATTGATGTGTTGTATTTTACACTTAGCGCTACACACACTAAAACCACAAAAAACTCGAGCACAACTTATTTCAGACACAAAAGCTGTAGCATCCCCTTCTCCTCTCCCTGTTTTCGCGTTCGACCTCCACCCGCTAAAACGCCGCGCCTACCACCATCCGACCACCAACCGGCGAGCTCGACCTACCACCGTCTTCTCCTCTCTCAGGCGGACGTTTGCATTCCAAGAAGGGGAGGTATGCGTCGCAGATAGAGTCGGATTTTGCCAGAAATCGCAGAAGTTCAAATTTTAGAATTCATCCGATTTTTATGCGATTTCTTCAAGATTAGTTCAGGTAATCATCCTTTATCCCATACTCATTATTTCCCTGCAATTTCATGGAGTTTTGGTCAAGTTTTACCGATGCATGTGCGTATGTTTCGATTGGTTTTTCCTGATTTTGGGGTGAAGAGTTCTTAGTTCATGTCCTTGATCGTTTTTAACTCATTTTAGTCATGCTGTAGCTGCCTTGGTTAACTAATCCTTGCATTTCAATTTCCTTGAATGTTTAGTACGAATTGTGCTACTGGTAAGGAAAATGGGAGATCGATTTTCATGCATTTCAGGGTGAAGTGTTTAAATCCTGTCTTAATCGACTTTCAACCAATTTAAATCATGTTTGAGAGGATTGCATGTATTTCTAATGGCATTTTTTGAGATTGAGTTCGAATTCTTATTGATTAGGCTATAGTGTTGGTGCATTTAGGCATTTTCCAGACGTTTTTGGGCACTAATTTCATGCTAATGTTGATAGGTAATCTACCTTGTGTCATTCATGTTCCTTTGATAAAATTTGAGTTAATTTCCAATTTTGCTTACCTGTAATTGAGGATTTGAAATAAGTCGATCAAAACTTCTTGCATGATTGGGAGAAAGCTGATTTATTTTTATGGTTTTGGAGTGGAAGTGCTTAAATCCTATCTTGGGTGATTTTAACCCACTTAAACCATGTTCTAGCATGATTAATCAAGTTGGAAGGATGTCATGAGTTTTTCTTTCCCATTTTGTAAATTGCTTCGATTTTTAGCTGTTCAAAGAACAATCGAGTTTCAAGGGATTATGTGATATCCCTGAAATTTAGACATGTGTTTTATGGCTTCTAGTAATAATTATGGTGTTATGATTATTATTATGGTTTAGAAAAATGTATAGTTATGCGGTGGCATCAACTAGTAATACATTTTAGATAGCACGTGATACATGTTGGGGGATTTATGACTTGGCATGATCTATTTGAGTTGGTTCCCATTAATTTGGAAAGCATGTTGATTGTTGCTATGATGCATTTTAATTGAGTAAATGCTTTAACATATTATGTAGAGATATTTTAATACATCATGCTAAATACCGGGACACAAAATTTAACTACTATCATACTACCACCACTCAACTAACATATCATATCACACCCATACCTCACTTTCACTCCACACCACTCAATTATTTCACACAAATCTTCTCCCCCCAGACCCCATTTCCATCGATCAAAGAGGGAGAAAAAGGAAGAGATTCCAAGAGCTTGCAATCCTGGTTTGTTGCTAGGAGATTAGAGCAAAGTGGTAAGAAAATCATGTGGTGTTCATTGTCGAACATTTCAAGTTGAGTTGAGTTATATTTTGGGAGAAAATGGCATGTATGGTTGTGTTCTTGTTGAAATTTGTTTTTGTGTAGTTTTATGGTAGTATAATGAAGTTTAAAGTGTGTTAAGTGGATGATGTTTGATGGCTTTTGGTGTATGTTGAGTTAGCATGAGATATATGCACAAAAATGGTGTTTTCTCGCAAATGCAGGGGACGCCGATCGATTGGTGATTAATCCCGACCGATCATGCGTATCTGAAACAAAATAAGGGTAAAGTTACTTGGCTCGATCGATCGGTGAAAACTCTCGTTCGATCGACGAGATGTCTCGATCAATCGGTGAGGCTTCCCGATCGATCGAGAGGCTGAGTTTTTCGTTCAAAATGGATCGCCTCCCGATCGATCGAGTGTGGGAGCCGATCGATCGAGAGGCATGAATAGTAGAAAAATGTGGAATTTTGATATTTGATGGGATTTTTGATATTGGACTATTAATTGGCTTCTAATATTGAGTTATGCACTTGTGTAGAGCCTTCCCAGGTAACAACACAACAAAGGGGATAGAGTCCTACCAAATCCTACATTTTGGACTACGGGAACCCAACGGTACATGTATTTTATATACGCATTGGAATATGCATTGAGGATGCAAGTATATATTAAATTATATATTGTAGATGCAAATACATGTTGAATTATGCATTATGATTGCATATGTGTATGTTGAACACTTGGTGCACATCCCATGAGTCATGGTTATATTCGAGTGATGATTTTAAATGCTTTGCCGCTGTCATTTGAAGCGATGATAGAATACTTGCCGCTGTCATATCGTAGCGAGGAAAGAATATTTGCCGCTAAATGTTGAAGCGATGGTAAATGCCGCATGTCACATTTGAAGCGAGGTTATTCGATGCCGTTGATATGTCGAAGCGAGGGGTATTGGTGCCGCGGTCATGACAAGCGAGGTGCATTAAAATACACTGTTATAACAAGACTAGGGATTGGTTATTGGTGTTAATGGAATGGTTATATGTCATGACATTTGTGAAACCATAATATAATCCATTGATTATAATTATGAGTTATGCTACAGGGACAACCAAAGGGAGCGTTTTAAATGCATTGGAATACAGGAAGTGCTTTGTATTTACAGTTTATGTATTTACTTATTATAATCATATTGTGATGAACATGGATTATTATATGCTCATGGTTTGGGGTTGTTCCTGTAGGTACGTTTTGGCATGAAGGGCTAATGACCTGGTTGATGCGGTGAGCTTGTGAGGAGTGCTTTTGGTATAGAAGGACAAGATTCTTTTTGTATAGTCTCTACTCTAGGAGTAGTGTAAAACTATAGTATTAACATTCATTTGGTTAGGAATGTAATTAATCCTTTTGGAATTTTATTTTTGGCACTGTAATCATTAAGCACGAGGCATCAATATGAACCTTATACTCTGATATATGCATGTTTAGTTCTTCTTATGCCTTTAATCCACACTTAAGGTAGTGATGCCTTACATTAGTGGTATCAGAGTAGTGGTTAGAGAACCCGGGAATGAGTGAAGGGTAGACTTAGCAAACTTGTGGGCTAGGTGTTCACTTATGAGGATGCTTATGCATGTGGTGCATATTTGTATATAGAATTGCTATACTAACATGCTTGGGATATTGTTATTCATGTTATCAAGCAGTATAACATATGAATTGTTTCTGGTATTGTTGTTAACCCTTGTATTACAGCATGGCAGCCAGAAATCTGGAACACCTAAATGAGGAGGTGGGTTGTGTGGGGAGTGTGAACGCTACTATTGCAAAGACTAATCCCCTACCACCATCGGCTGTGGGTATTGAACTTATTGCACAACCATTATTACCTGGAGAGCTGAGTCTAACACAGATTCTGACTTTTCATCCGCCCCGCTTTGAGGGAACTGAGACAGGGGAGGAAGCAGAGGAACGGCTGGAGAGGATTGAACAAATCTTTGTGTCTGCACCTGTGCTAGGACTGCTTGGTTGAGACTAGCGGAATTTCAGTTGGCAAAGAAGTCTTCCATGTGGTGGAAGAGGACACTGATGGAATTAAGGGCTCAAGGTATGTTGGTGGACTGGACTTTGTTTAGGACCCAGTTTCTGAACCGGTACTTTTCTGCGGCTGCTAGGCAGATGAAGGATGATGAGTTCACCAATCTAAAACTGGGTAGCATGACTGTCTCGGACTATGCTATGCATAGTCCGAGACAGTTGAGGTACGTTCCTCACATTGCTATGCATCACTGTTGAGGTACGTTCCTCACATTGCTATGCATCACTGTTGAGGTACGTTCCTCACATTGCTACAATTGGGCATGCCAAGATGAGGCATTTTCTGAAAGGCTTGAGGCCGGAATTATATCGGGTTATCTCCAACAACCCCAGCTCTTTTGATGATGCTCTTACCAGAGCGGAACTAGCGGAGATTGGAGTCAGTGCTTATGTGGATGTTGTACCCCCCACAAGTTCCATCACAAAGACCGGCATTTGATAGCTTGAGGCCACAAGGGGAGTCGTTTAAACCTCGTGGAGCTTCTTCTTCTTCTTCTTGGTTTACTGGGAAGCGGTTTAATGACCGGAAAAAGGGGGGGTCGAAAGGGCCATGCACCGACCAACCGCCGGCCAACACAAGCGAATAGAACAGGAGAAACAAAATGTGAAAACTGTGGGGGACCGCACTTGTCACGCAACTGCCCGGCTTGTTATAGTTTAGAGATCATGTGATGCATGTTGGGGGATTTACGACTTGGCATGATCTATTTGAGTTGGTTCCCATTAATTTGGAAAGCATGTTGATTGTTGCTATGATGCATTTTAATTGAGTAAATGCTTTAATACATCATGCTAAATACCAGGACACAAAATTTAACCACTATCATACTACCACCACTCAACTAACATATCATATCACACCCATACCTCACTTTCACTCCACACCACTCGATTATTTCACACAAATCTTCTCCCCCAAACCCCATTTCCATCGATCAAAGAGGGAGAAAAAGGAAGAGATTCCAAGAGCTTGCAATCCTTGATTAGAGGAAAGTGGTAAGAAAATCATGTGGTGTTCATTGTTGAACATTTCAAGTTGAGTTGAGTTTTATTGTGGGAAAAAATGGCATGTATGGTTTGTTGAAATTTGTTTTTGTGTAGTTTTATGGTAGTATAATAAAGTTTAAAGTGTGTTAAGTGGATGAGGTTTGATGGCTTTTGGTATATGTTGAGTTAGCATGTTGGATTATGCATTGTGATTGCATATATGTATGTTGGATACTTGGTGCATATCCCATGAGTCATGGTTATATTCGAGTGATGATTTTAAATGCTTTGCCGCTGTCATTTGAAGCGATGATAGAATACTTGCCGCTATCATATCTTAGCGAGGAAAGAATATTTGCCGCTAAATGTTGAAGCGAGGGTAAATGCCGCATGTCACATTTGAAGCGAGGTTATTCGATGCCGCTGATATGTCTAAGCGAGGGGTATTAGTGACGCGGTCATGACAAGCGAGGTGCATTAAAATACATTGTTATAACAAGACTAGGGATTGGTTATTGGTGTTAATGGAATGGTTATATGTCATGACATTTGTGAAACCATAATATAATCCATTGATTATAATTATGAGTTATGGTACAAGGACAACCAAAGGAAACATTTTAAATGCATTGGAATACAGGAAGTGCTTTGTATTTACGGTTTATGCATTTACTCATCATAATCATATTGCGACGAACATGGATTATTATATGCTCATGGTTTGGGGTTGTTCTTGTAGGTACGTTTTGGCATGAAGGGCTAAGGACCGGATTGATGCGGTGAGCTTGTGAGGAGTGCTTTTTGTTGGGATGTGCCCTAAGACAACTCATTAGATGATTGTTTATGACATACAATGTATTATGATTTTGTTAATGACAATTCATTATTATATATTATTCATGTTTCTGTGTAATATGAATTAATATATAAGTTAATGTCCTTAGAATAATATTGTATTGTTCTTAATGATTGTCCATAGTCAAGTATTATCATGAATCGGGATAATGATAATGTATTGACACTAGTATGTTTTGATTGATGAATTGTTCATAGATATGAGATATCAAATCAACACATGGGTGCATGTTAGAGATAGATATACTGGACAGACCCACCATGAGAATGCTACATGGATAGTTATATGAACGTCATAAGCAATTCTCATAGTGATAATAATGTATGTAATCCTTACGACTTGAGATCACCAGAGATCCCAACATAAGGAGTCATGTATCTTGATATTGTCAAACGTTACCTGTAACAGGGTAAACCATAAAGACAATCATTGGATACACCATGAATTATGTAGAGGGATTTTGGGTGATCAAGAAAGGATTTGTTACCGCTCATTGCTTGTAACATAAAATTAGATTTTATGTCACTGCCAACTTTGCAAGATCCTATCGGGTCACACAAAAGATTAAATCGATAAAGGAATATATAATTCATTGGATGAATTAATTAATTAAGAAGAGTCTTAATTATAAGTATTAGATATATGAATTTAATTAATATATTGGTATGGGCCAATAAGGCTTTTTGAAAGCCCCTTTTAATTAAATCTTATATATATTATATTATGCTAACAAGGTTCATAATTAAGTGTTAATTTTTGAAAACCTAATAGCCTCCACAACAAAGCTCTCGGCCGTCCCTCACTCTCGCCCTCCTTCACACCGCCGCCGCCGTGAACGTGGTGGTTTGACGGCTGCCGTTGATCGGTTTCGAACCGTGAGTCTTGTTCCGGTTTAAGAACGAGTCTAGCAACTTGTTCTTAAACACCTTCTTCGATTTGATCGTGTGGATACCGTAGAGACGAAGGTGCAAATCTTTGTTCGTGACTCGTGGTCTTGCAGCGAGGATTCTGCTACAAACACGCTACAAGGGTACGATTCTTAATAAATCTCGGTATGATTACTTTGTATAGGTCCTTTGGTAGGAATCCAATTTTATTTTTCGCTGCATATTGTATGATGGATTCCTAACAGTGGTATCAGAGCCAGGTTCAAAGCTCATATCGGATTTATGTGATTAATTGTTTAATCATGTTTTGAATCTTTTGCATGCTTTAAAACTGTTTAATTCATATATGATATGTATTAATAGATTTTGAGGGAATTATCGCAATAATTATATGTGATAAAATTGACGGATCGAAGTATATGATAATTCGTGATCAAAACCGAGCCATTGGCTCACATGGAAGCTCACGGTCGCCGGTTGGAACAAGGGTCTCGGACCCTTGGCTCGAGCATGGGCCAAGCCGCCGCCGCATGTGGGCTAGGGTTTCGAACCCTAAGCCCCATCGGCTCCAAGCCGTCGCCACACGTGAATGGGCTAGGGTTTCGAACCCTTAGCCACATTCGGTCCAAGACGGCGCCGAGATGGCTAGGGTTTCGAACCCTAGTCACATGCGTGGTTGGTTGGCCGTGGGTTAGGGCTAAGGATTCGTGACATGTGATGTCCCAAGCGTACGATAATTTCATAAAATTTATTTTACAGTTTTATTGGAATTAAATTTTAAAATGTTTAGAATTTAATTCATTAATTGTTATAGCATGTTTTATATGTTTGTTTGAGCATGGTGCATGGTTATAGCCCTATGACCTAGTAGATAGGATTTTGTGAATGTTTGTAATTTAATACGGCCTGCGAGTCGTGCCTTCTCTATTTTTCTAAATGTTATCCCTCCCCTACGTCCCCTTGAATGTAACTCGAGGAATTCTCTATATCATGTAATTGTTATATAGTATAGTATAGTTTATTTTATTGATGGAGATCAATGAAGATGGACCAAGGTGCCGGGAAGAGGAGGCCATTCACAAAAGGGAGCCAAAGAGGTGCTTGATGAAGTTACCTTAGGTTGACCTTTTAATATTTTCTCAGAGAAAATCATTAGTTGGGGCTATAACCATGTCACGTTTATCTTATGTTGATGTATGAGATGCATGTTTAATGTTTTTTATTTAATATTAATGCTTGATATATATATATATGTAGATATGTATATATTCATATATGTACCAGACATATTTTCAATATTAATAAAATCATGAGATCAATAAATCTCTCTTATAATATTAAATTTTAGATGCCTTCCAATTAAAATACTCGTCAAGACTTCGATTGAACATATGTGGGTTTGCCAAAGAAAAGCACCGTGACAATCTTAGTAAGGCGCGAAAGGATAAAAGTGATATCCGTGTTATTTTAAAATTGGGTTCGACTTAACTAGCGTTATCTCAATAGGATTGGGAACCTAGAGGCATGGGGTTGGATAATAATTCATTAGATGAATTTGAACAAAGTGTTGTTCGTCCAACTATCCAAGAATTACATGTGATGTAATTGACAAAGTGTTGTCTACCTAAATAATCGAGTCTTGGGTGATTAGCCAAAGCTAACTCGAGATTAGGTGAAATATGGATCTTGGCCCACTAAGTTTTTCGAGAGTTGATATTTTAAACAAAATAGTGGGAGTATCATTTAATATAAGATCATATTAAATGATTAAAATCGTAAACTTATTTTGTATATTTATATTGTAGATATCCATGGCATCAAACAACGTAACTAGCACACTATCATTGCGATCGGTCATGGAGAAGGACAAACTGAATGGGACTAATTTTTTAGACTGGTATAGGAATTTGAGGATTGTCCTCAAACAAGAGAAAAATCAATATGTCCTAGAGGAACCCTTACCTACTGAGGAACCTCCCGTAACGGCTGCTAAAACCGATAAGGATGCTTACAAGAAGCATCAGAATGACGCACTTGATGTTGGTTGCCTTATGCTTGCCACATGAACTCTGAGCTTCAGAAGCAACATGAGGACATGGAGGCGTTCAATATGATCGAACACTTAAAGCAATTCTACCAACAACAAGCTAGACAAGAGAGGTATGACGTCTCTAGAGCATTATTCCAGTGCAGAATGGTAGAAGGAAGCCTTGTTGGAACTCATGTACTAAAGATGATTGGGTACATTGAGAATCTTGAGAAGCTGGGTTTTCCATTGGACCAAGAGTTGGCCACAAACGTGATCTTGCAATCGTTGCCTGATAGCTACAGTCATTTTTTCTTGAATTACAATATGATTGAAATCGAAAAGACTCTACCGCAATTGCTTGGTATGTTGAGAACATATGAAGCAAACTCAAAGAAGTCTAAGCCCACTAATGTTCTTATTGTAAATAAGAGCAAGGGAAAGGCTAAAGCAAAAGGCTTTAAGAAGAACAAGAAAGTCTTTGTTAAATCTAAGCCTCATGCTTCTGCACTCAAGCCAAAGGGAGGAGTGGCTAAGGAAGGGAACTGCTTCCATTATGGTGAGACCGGTCATTGGAAGAGGAACTGCAAATTATATCTGGAAGATCTTAAGAAGACAAAAGGAAGTGTGACTTCCGCTTCAGGTATTTTTGTTATAGAAGTCAATTTATCTACTTCTTCATGGGTATTAGATACTGGATGTGGTTCTCACATTTGTGTTAATGTGCAGGATCTCAAAAGGAGTAGGTTGTTGGCGAAAGGCGAGGTTGATCTCCGAGTGGGAAATGGAGCAAGAGTTGCTGCATTACCTATTGGAGATTATTCATTAACTTTACCTTCTGATTTATTATTAGATTTACAAGACTGTTATTTTGTGACATCTTACTAAAAAACATTATTTCAATTTCTTGTTTGGACAAGATTGGTTTTTCATTTATTATAAAGGACAAGTGTTGCTCCATTTATTTGAATGATATGTTTTATGCTAGTGCACAATTGATTAATGGTCTTTACGTATTAAATCTTGATATGCCTGCCCATAACATAAATACTAAAAGGATTAAGAATAATGATTCTAATCCAACTTATCTCTGGCATTGTCGCTTGGGCCATATAAACGAGAATCGCATATCAAAACTTCATAAGGATGGAGTATTAGATTCATTTGATTTTGAATCATATGAAATATGTGAATCTTGTTTAATGGGCAAGATGACTAAAGCTCCTTTCAAGGGACATGTTGAAAGGACAAATGATTTATTGAGTCTCATACATAGTGATGTATGTGGACCAATAAGCACACAAGCTAGAGGTGGTTTTCAATACTTCGTTACATTTACTGATGACATCAGTAGATATGGGTATGTGTACCTAATGAAACATAAACATGAAACCTTTGAAAATATCAAAGATTTCAAGAATGAAGTACAAAACCAGCTTGGCAAAAGTATCAAAACCCTCCGATCAGATCGAGGAGGCGAATACCTAAGCCAAGAGTTTCATGACTATCTAAAGGAGTGTGGGATAGTCCCACAACTCACTCCTCCGTATACTCCACAATGGAATGGTCGAACTTTGTTGGACATGGTTGTAAGTAATCCAACAAGCATACAACGCAGCAGAATTTACAATTTGGATTACTAGAACCGCGGATCTATACAAAGTGGTCATATCGGATTATAGATAATAAGAGAGTTTCACCCTTGTAGCGTGTTTGAGCAGAATCCACGAAGCAGCACCTCGAGTCACAAACAAAAGTTTGCACCTTTGTCTCTACGGTATCCACACGATCAAATCGAACAAGGGACGTTCAAGAACAAGTTGCTAGACTTATTCTTGAACCAAAACCGAACTCACGGGTCAAAACCGATCAACGACTACCAATCTCTTCACCCAAGAACACGACGGCGGCCGTGAGTTTGATGAGAGAAAGAGGCAGACGAATGGAGCTCTTTTGTGGCTAGGTTATGTGATATGAATTGTATCCTTAACAATTAATGATAACCTTGTATTTATATTATAAGATTTAATTAAGGTTCAAGACTTTCTTAAAGTCTCATGGGCCCAAACCCATGATTTAATTAAATCCTTATAATCATTTAATTAAGACTCTTCTTAATTATTTAATTCATCCCATGAATTTAATTCCCTTTATCGATTTAATCTTTTGTGCGACCCGATAGGATCTTGTAATGTTGGCAGTGACATAAAATCTCATTTTACGTCACAAGCAATGAGCGGTATCTAGCAACACATCAAGGCTACCCAAATTACAAGAATGTCTTTGACTCGACATAACCTTAGAACTTGTGATAATATTAATCATGTAACTTAATCCCTTTGTCCATGTGTTTATATTGAACACGAGTCATGGAATAGTCATACTCGTATATTCAATCTCTATTTCTTGATCCCCAAGTAGAACTAGAATAAACGAATAAGCTCGATATCACATATCGACTCATTCGAGCACGGCCATGCATTTTAGTCTTACTTGATCAAGGGCCCAAACACTTCTCCTGTTATATAGGAGAGACAAATCCTATCTTGATCAATCAACATCCCTTTACATAATTCGTAGTGTATCTAATAGTTGCCTTTATAGTTTACTCTGTTACAGGTAACGTTTGATAATATCAAGATACATAACTCCTTATGTTGGGATCTCTGATGATCTCAAGTCGTAAGGATTACATACATTATTATCACTATGAGAATTGCTAATGACACTCATATAACTATCCATGTAGGATTCTCATGGTGGGTCTGTCCAGTACATTGTTCTCTAACATGTACCCATGTGTTGATTTGATATCTCATCTCCATGAATTAATTCATCAATCAAAACATATTAGTCTCAATGTATTATCATTATCCTGATTTATGATAATACTTGACTAGGGACAATCTTTAAGAATAATACAATATTATTCTAAGGACACTAACTTATATATCAATTCATATTGCACTGATATTCGAATAATATATAATAATGATTTGCCATTTATAATAATTATAATACATTGTATGTCATAAACAATCATCTAATGACATGTCTTAAGGCATATCCTAACAAATCTCCCACTTGCACTAAGACCAATCAGACATATACCTAATGCCTAGAGATCTAGTATGACGATCATGCTTCTGCTGTGACAGTGGCTTCGTCAATGGGTCAGATACATTATCATCTGTTGGTATATTTTAACATCTCCCCTTTCAACGATTTCTCGAATGAAATGAAAGCGCCGAAGTATGTGCTTGGATCTTTGGTGAGATCTAGGTTCCTTAGCCAATGTGATCGCTCCATTGTTGTCACAATAGAGTTCTATCGGATCCTTAATGCTAGGCACCACTCCAAGTTCAGAAATGAACTTCCTGATCCAAACAGCTTCCTTTGCTTCATCTGAGGTAGCAATGTACTCAGCTTCCGTTGTAGAATCGGCTACTGTCTCTTGCTTTGAACTCTTCCAGCTCACAGCACCTCCATTTAGGCAATACACATATCCTGATTGCGATCGAAAATCATCTTTGTCGGTTTGGAAACTTGCATCAGTGTAACCAATTACATTGAGCTCTTCCTCACCTCCATAAATCAAGAGTGTATCCTTAGTTCTTCTTAAGTACTTCAGGATGTTCTTGACTGCAATCCAGTGACATTGACCTGTATCAACTTGATATCTGCTCGTCATGCTCAAAGCATACGAAACATCGGGACGAGTACATATCATGGCATACATGATAGATCCAATAGCTGACGCATATGAAATCTTACTCATGCGTTGTCTCTCATCTGGTGTTGAAGGACACTGTTCCTTCGAGAGATATATTCCATGTGTCATAGGCACGAATCCTTTCTTTGATTCTTGCATGCTAAACCGTTGTAGCACTTTGTCTATGTATGTACTTTGACTTAGGCCAATTAATCTTCTCGATCTATCTCTATAGATCATGATTCCTAATACATAGGTGGCTTCACCGAAGTCTTTCATAGAAAAGCAATTCTCCAGCCAAATCTTTACAGATTGTAAGGCAGGGATATCATTCCCAATTAGAAGTATGTCATCTACATACAATATTAGGAAGATAATTATGCTCCCACTGACCTTCTTGTAGACACAAGGTTCATCTACGTTTTTGATGAAACCAAACTCTTTGACTGCATCATCAAAACAAAGATTTCAACTCCGAGAAGCTTGCTTCAATCCATAAATGGATCGTTGTAGCTTGCATATCTTTCCAGCATCCTTTGGATCGACAAAACCCTCGGGTTGTGTCATGTACACATCCTCAAGCAGATTTCCATTAAGGAAAGCTGTTTTGACATCCATCTGCCAGATTTCATAATCATGAAATGCAGTTATTGCAAGTAAGATCCTAATGGATTTAACCATGGCAACTGATGAAAAAGTTTCATCATAGTCAATACCATGAATTTGTTTGAAACCTTTAGCTACCAGTCGACCTTTATAGGTTTGTACATTACCATCCATGTCGGTCTTCTTCTTGAAAATCCATTTGCACCCTATGGGTCTCACCCCTTCAGGTGGGTCAACCAAAGTCCATACTTGGTTTGCATACATGGATTCCATCTCAGATTTCATGGCCTCTTGCCATTTCTCAGAATCAGTGCCCATTATAGCTTGTTGATAAGATGACGGCTCATCATCATCAATAAGTAGTAAGTCACCTTGTTGAGTCACAAGAAATCCATATCTCTGTGGCTCCCGGTGTTCTCTTACAGACCTACGCTGGGCTTGTGTCTCTTGAGCAGGTACTTTATCCACAACAGCTTGTGGTGTCTGCTATGTTTCCATCTCAACATCATGTTCAATGTTTTCTTGTGGTTTAACTTCACTAAGTTCTATTTGTCTCCCACTGGTTTTTCTAGAAATAAATTCTCTTTCAAGAAAGACACCAGTCCGAGCAACAACCACTTTGTTCTCGGTGGGATAATAGAAATAGTATCCTTTCGTTTCCTTAGGATACCCCACAGATAAACACTTATCAGATTTGGGTCCAAGTTTGTTAGAGACGTGACATCTCACGAAAGCCTCACAACCCCAAATCTTCATAAAAGACATACTAGGACGTTTCCCAGTCCATATCTCATCTGGTGTCTTTTCTACTGATTTAGATGGAACACGGTTCAGTATAAATATCGATGTTTCTAAAGCATGTCCCCAAAAGGATATCGGAAGATCTGCATGACTCATCATTGATCTAACCATGTATAACAAAGTTCGATTCCTCCTCTCGGATACACCATTTCATTGTGGAGTATACGGAGGAGTGAGTTGTGGGACTATCCCACACTCCTTTAGATAGTCATGAAACTCTTGGCTTAAGTATTCACCTCCTCGATCTGATCGAAGGATTTTGATACTTTTGCCAAGTTGGTTTTGTACTTCATTCTTGAAATCTTTGAACTTTTCAAAGGTTTCATGCTTATGTTTCATTAGGTACACATACCCATATCTACTGAAGTCATCAGTAAATGTAACGAAGTATTGAAAACCACCTCTAACATGTGTGCTTATTGGTCCACATACATCACTATGTATTAGTCCCAATAAAACATTTGCCCTTTCAACATGTCCATTGAATGGGGCTTTAGTGATCTTGCCCATTAAACAAGATTCACACGTTTCATATGATTCAAAATCAAATGAATCCAATACTCCATCCTTATGAAGTTTTGATATGCGATTCTCGTTTATATGGCCCAAGCGACAATGCCAGAGATAAGTTGGATTATAATCATTATTCTTAATCCTTTTAGTATTAATGTTATAGACAGGCATATCTAGATTTAATATATAAAGACCATTAATCATTTGTGCACTTGCATAAAACATATCATTTGAATAAATAGAACAACAGTTGTCTTTTATCATAAATGAAAATCCACACTTGTCCAAACAAGAAATAGAAATAATGTTTTTGGTAATAGACGGCACAAATAACAGTCTTTCAAAATCAATGATAAACCAGAAGGCAAAGATAAATGGTAATCTCCTATAGCTAATGCAACAACTCTTGCTCCATTTCCCACTCGGAGATCTACTTCGCCTTTTGCCAACAACCTACTCCTTTTGAGATCCTGCACATTAACACAAATGTGAGAACCACATCCAGTATCTAATACCCATGATGTAGAAGTAGATAAACTGACTTCTATAACAAAAATACCTGAAGTGGAAGTCACACTTCCCTTTGTCTTCTTAAGATCTTCCAGATATACTTTGTAGTTCCTTTTCCAATGACCGATCTCACCGCAATGGAAACAGTTCCATTTCTTTGCCACTCCTCCCTTTGGCTTTAGTGCATAAGCATGTGGCTTAGACTTAACAATGACCTTCTTGTTTTTCTTGAAGCTCTTAGCTTTAGTCTTTCCTTTGCTCTTATTCACAATAAGAACAATTGTAAGCTTAGACTTCTTGCTATTTGCTTCAAAAGTTCTAAGCATGCCAAGTAATTGTGGTAGAGTCTTTTCAATTTCAAACATATTGTAATTCAAGACAAATTGACTGAAGCTTTCAGGCAACGATTGCAAAATCACGTCAGTGGCCAACTCTTGGTCCAAAGGAAAACCCAGCTTCTCCAGATTCTCAATATACCCAATCATCTTGAGTACATGAGTTCCAACTAGACTTCCTTCTACCATTCTACACTAGGAACAACGCTTTAGAGACGTCATACCTCTCTTGTCTTGCTTGTTGTTGGTACAGTTGCTTTAGATGCTCGATCATATCGAACGCCTCCATTTCCTCATGTTGCTTCTGAAGCTCAGAGTTCATGGTGGCAAGCATAAGGCACCCAACATCAAGTGCGTCATTTTGATGCTTCTTGTAAGCATCTCTATCGGCTCTTGTAGCCGTCAAGGGAGGTTCCTCAGCAGGTAAGGGTTCCTCTAGGACATATTGCTTCTTTTCTTGCTTGAGGACAATCCTCAAATTCCTATATCAGTCTAGGAAATTTGTCCCATTAAGTTTGTCCTTCTCAAGGACCGATCGCAATGATAATGTGCTTGTGACGTTGTTAGTTGCCATGGATATCTACAATATAAATATGCAAAATAAGTTTATGATTTTAATCATTTAATATGGTCTTATATTAAATGACACTCCCACTATTTTGTTTAAAATTATCAACCCTCGAAAACTTTAGTGGGCCAAGATCCATATTTCACTTAATCTTGAGTTAGCTTTGGCTAATCGCCCAAGACTCGGTTATTTAGGTAGACAACACTTTGTCAATTACATCACATGTAATTCTTGGATGGTTGGACGAACAACACTTTGTTCAAATTCATCTAATGAATTATTATCCAACCCCATGCCTCTAGGTTCTCAATCCTATTGAGATAACGCTAGTTAAGTCGAACCCAATTTTAAAATAACATGGATAGCACATTTATCCTTTCGCGCCTTACTAAGATTGTCACGGTGCTTTGCTTTGGCAAACCCACACATGTTCAATCGAAGTCTTGACGAGTATTTTTAATTGGAAGGCATCTTAAACTTAATATTATAAGAGGGGTTTATTGATCTCATGATTTTATTAATATTGAAAATATGTCCCGTACATATATGAATATATACATATCTACATATATATATATATATCAGCATCAATATTAAATAAAACAGTAAACTTGCATCTCATACATCAACATAAAGTAAAACGTGACATGGTTATAGCCCCAACTAATGATTTTCTCAAGCCAATGAGAAAATCCTAAAGGTCAACCTAAGGTAACTTCTCCGAGCACCTCTTTGGCTCCCTTTTGTGAATGGCCTCCTCATCCCGGCACCTTGGTCCATCTTCATTGATCTCCATCAATAAAATTCTAACTAAACTATATAACAATTACATGATTTAGAGAATTCCTCGAGTACATTCGAGGGGGAGCATAGGGGAGGGAATACATTCAGAAAAATAGAGAAGGCACGACTCGCAGGCCGTATTAAATTACAAACATTCACAAATCCTATCTAATAGGTTATAGGTGTGAGACCTCGTTATCTAAACAAGATACTAAGGTGCAAATAAGAGACTAATCATATATAATCAGAGTATTAGGCCGTGTTGATATCCTGAGCTTATAGAGATTACAGTCCCAAAAAATTTCAAAAGGGATTAGTTACATTTCTTAGTAACAGCGTGTAAGACTATAGTTCTACTACACTCCTTGGATCTGCTAATCCTGTAGCACTCCTTAAAGCTCAACGTGTCAACCCCGACCCTTGTTCTCTGTATTAAATGCACCTACAAAGACAACCCCCAACACATGAGCACATCATAATTCATATTCAACATAATATGAATGTAAAGCATAAATGCATAAATCATAACATAAAATACTTCCTGTATTTCCAATGCATTTAATACGCCCATTGGTTGTCCCTGTACCATAACTCATAATCAAATCATTATATGAAATTATGGCTTCTTAAATAAATGTCATGACATAACTTCACTTCTTAATCTTAAATCTTTCTTAGTCAGTTTATCATCAGTGTATTTTAATGCCCCTCCCTTCGTAATTTTCTTAACAAGCGGTACTTCTTCTTCGTTTCTTCATACAAGCGGTATCTCTTCCTCGCTTCGTATGGCATACCTCGCCTCCATGTGCAAGCGAGCCTCCCCCCTCCCGCTCCACATTTTTAGCGGTATAAGCGGTAAGCATTAATATCATCACTGGGATAACCCTGACTCGTGGAATACACACTCTTTATTGCACGACATAAACATGCAACAACAATGCATATCAACATGTATAATACTCTTAATGCACAACTTTGCATCCATCATGTGTCAAATAGACAAACATAAAATACATGTTACCGTTGGGATGCCCGTACGTCGCTTACGTACCTTTCCAAAATATGGTATGTTGCAGGACTCTATCCCCTGCGTTGTGTTGCTACCTGTGATGGCTCTACACAAGTGTACAACACAATATTAGATGCCTCAATACCATCCAATACCAAAAATAAATCAAATATAACAATTTGTCAAAATTTGTCATCTCACGATCGATCGCCACTCGGCCCCGATCGATCGCGAGATGCTACTGCCTCTTTAATCAAAAAATTCAAATCAGCGATCGATCGCCCCTTTTATGGCGATCGATCGCCAAAGGCTACTGGACCTCAGCGATCGATCGCCTTCAGCGGCGATCGATCGGTAGCTCTGTGTTCTTCACGATTTCCAGAATTTTCCAACACCTAATTTCATACCATCAAATCTAGCATATTACACATACAACAAGTTTGAACAAAAATGCCAAGAGTTAAAATACACTACCATGAGTGTATTCATATTAAAGTTCCACCCAAACTTAAAACCCACATGCATAAAAATCGCTCAACTAAAACAGTACTCACCAATGTTCTTATGAAAACAGGGCATCTTTTTCCTTACCCAGATTTTCGAACACTTAATTTCAAGCCAACAAATCTACCACATAACACATATAACATGCTCAAGTAAACATGCTAGAAACTTCATAAAAACATTATAAATGAACTTGAATCGAAGGTTTATCAAAACCTAAGCTAGCATGCCATTTTTACACCAAGTAAAAACATGAATCCAAACAAAATTAAACCAAAACCAGAGCATGATTCCTCACCCCTTTTTGGCTCGACTTTCCTTCAAGAAAATGAGCAATAAAATGTGATCTTCCTTTTCCTATCTGTTGTCTGAATGTGGGTCGAGTTTTAGGAGAGAAATGGAGGAGATTGGAGTGGATGAGATGGATTGAATTATGAGGGCAAGTGGGTTGCAAAGCCAGCTGTGGCAGGCATGGGTTGGGGGGGTGGTTGGGTGTTGGGTGGTATGATGTGTTATGTTTTGGTCCCGGTATTTAGTACGATGTATTAAAATATCCTCACATGATATTTTTAGTATTTAAACAATAAAATACTTCACTTTTCCAAATAAACATGCTAATCTTCAATGACCAACACATACCCCAAATTCCCAACATATATCACATGCACCCTGAAATAACTTCCCCCAATATAATTAATTCAACACAAAGAATTAATACCATAATCTTCATAACATGATTAATGTTTAAAATAACACATAATCATTTCGGGGATATCACAATAGGGCCATAACCATGCACCATGCTCAAACAACACATATAACATGCAATAACAATTAATGAATTAAATTCTAAACATTTTAAAATTTAATCCCAATAAAACTGTAAAATAAATTTTATGAAATTATCGTACACTCGGGACATCACATGTCACGGAACCTTAGCCCAAAAGTCCACATCCAACCATGAGGGTTTCGAAACCCTAACAAAACTTGGACGGCGGCCGTGAGCCATTTTGGGTTCGAAACCCTAGCCGTCACGAGCCACTATGGTTCGAAATTTTGTTTTAGTTCTCGGCCTTTCATGCACGATTCATGACGTTGGCGGCTTGACCATCTCGAGCCAATGAGTTCAAAAACCCTAGCCCTCATGTGGCCCTAGCCCTCACCCATCATTTATCGTGAGTCATACGCCGATAATCAAACATTTTCGAGCCAAGAGGCGGGTTCTAAACCCTAGCCATGTTTCGACACTTCCATGCACAATTATTAGCCACAACGGCTAAACCATCTCGAGCCAAGGGTTCGAAAACCCTAGCCCTCATGTGGCAGCCGTGTGTCATTTGTGATGGTGGTGGCCGAACCATCTCATGCTATGGGCTTGGTTTTGCGCCTTCATGTATCGTATACAATAAACTTCAATTATATCAAATATAATTTTTTTACGATAATTACACAAACTCGATTTACTCATATCATATATGATTATATACAGTTTTATTAGCATGCAATAAAAATCTAAATATGATTAAACGATAAACCACATAATTCCGATATGAGCTTTGTACACGGTTCTGATACCACTGTAAGTAATCCAACAAGCATACAACGCAGCGAAATTTAAAATTTGGATTACTAGAACCGCGGATCTATACAAAGTGGTCATATCGGATTATAGATAATAAGAGAGTCTCACCCTTGTAGCGTGTTTGAGCAGAATCCACGAAGCAGCACCTCGAGTCACAAACAAAAGTTTGCACCGTTGTCTCTAGGGTATCCACACGATCAAATCGAACAAGGGACGTTCAAGAACAAGTTGCTAGACATATTCTTGAACCAAAACCGAACTCACGGTTCAAAACCGATCAACGACTACCAATCTCTTCACCCAAGAACACGATGGCGGCCGTGAGTTTGATGAGAGAAAGAGGCGGCCGAATGGAGCTCTTTTGTGGCTAGGTTATGTGATATGAATTGTATCCTTAACAATTAATCATAACCTTGTATATATATTATAAGATTTAATTAAGGTTCAAGACTTTCTTAAAGTCTCATGGGCCCAAACCCATGATTTAATTAAATCCTTATAATCATTTAATTAAGACTCTTCTTAATTATTTAATTCAACCCATTAATTTAATTACCTTTATCGATTTAATCTTTTGTGCGACCCGATAGGATCTTGTAATGTTGGCAGTGACATAAAATCTCATTTTACGTCACAAGCAATGAGCGGTATCTAGCAACACATCAAGGCTACCCAAATTACAAGAATGTCTTTGACTCTACATAACCTTAGAACTTGTGATAATATTAACCATGTAACTTAATCCCTTTGTCCATGTGTTTAGATTGAACACGAGTCATGGAATAGTCATACTCGTATATTCAATCTCTATTTCTTGATCCCCAAGTAGAACTAGAATAAACGAATAAGCTCGATATCACATATCGACTCATTCGAGCACGGACATGCATTTTAGTCTTACTTGATCAAGGGTCCAAACACTTCTCCTGTTATATAGGAGGGACAAATCCTATCTTGATCAATCAACATCCCTCTACATAATTCGTAGTGTATCCAATAGATGCCTTTATAGTTTACCCTGTTACAGGTAACGTTTGACAATATCAAGATACATAACTCCTTATGTTGGGATCTCTGATGATCTCAAGTCGTAAGGATTACATACATTATTATCACTATGAGAATTGCTTATGACACTCATATAACTATCCATGTAGCATTCTCATGGTGGGTCTGTCCAGTACATTGTTTTCTAACATGGACCCATGTGTTGATTTGATATCTCATATCCATGAATTAATTCATCAATCAAAACATACTAGTCTCAATGTATTATCATTATCCTAATTTATGATAATACTTGACTAGGGACAATCTTTAAGAATAGTACAATATTATTCTAAGGACATTAACTTATATATCAATTCATATTGCACAGATATTCGAATAATATATAATAATGATTTGCCATTTATAATAATCATAATACATTGTATGTCATAAACAATCATCTAATGACATGTCTTAGGGCATATCCCAACAATGGTTCGATCAATGATGAGTCATGCAGATCTTCCGACTTTCTTTTGGGGACATGCTTTAGAAACAACAATATTTATACTGAACCGTGTTCCATCTAAATCAGTAGAGAAGACACCATATGAGATATGGACTAAGAAGCGTCATAGTATATCTTTTATGAAGATTTGGGGTTGTGAGGCTTACATGAGACGTCACGTCTCCAATAAACTTGGACCCAAATCTGATAAGTGTTTATTTGTGGGGTATCCTAAGGAAACGAAAGGATACTATTTCTATTATCCCACTGAGAACAAAGTAGTTGTTGCTCGGACTGGTGTCTTTCTTGAAAGAGAATTTATTTCGAGAAGAACTAGTGGGAGACAAATAGAACTTAGTGAAGTTCAACCACAAGAAAACATTGAACATGATATTGAGATGGAAACAAAGCAGACACCACAAGCTGTTGTGGATTAAATGCCTGCTCAAGAGACACAAGCCCAGCGTAGGTCTGTAAGAGAACACCGTGAGCCACAGAGATATGGATTTCTTGTGACTCAACAAGGTGACTTACTATTTATTGATGAGGATGAACCGTCATCTTATCAAGAAGCTATAATGGGCCATGATTCTGAGAAATGGCAAGAGGCCATGAAATCTGAGATGGAATCATGTATGCAAACCAAGTATGGACTTTGGTTGACCCGTCTGAAGGGGTAAGACCCATAGGGTACAAATGGATTTTCAAGAAGAAGACCGACATGGATGGTAATGTACAAACCTTTAAAGGTCGACTGGTTGCAAAAGGTTTCAAACAAATTCGTGGTATTGACTATGATGAAACTTTTTCGCCAGTTGACATGGTTAAATCCATTAGGATCTTACTTGCAATAGCTGCATTTCATGATTATGAAACCTGGCAGATGGATGTCAAAACAGCTTTCCTTAATGGAAATTTACTTGAGGATGTGTACATGACACAACCTGAGGGTTTGTCGATCCAAATGATGATGGAAAGATATGCAAGCTACAACGATCCATTTATGGATTGAAGCAAGCTTCTCGGAGTTGGAATCTTCGTTTTGATGATGCAGTCAAAGAGTTTGGTTTCATCAAAAACGTAGATGAACCTTGTGTGTACAAGAAGGTCAGTGGGAGCATAATTATCTTCCTAATATTGTATGTAGATGACATACTTCTAATTGGGAATGATATCCCTGCCTTACAATCTGTAAAGATTAGGCTAGGGAATTGCTTTTCTATGAAAGACTTGGGTTGTAAGGACCCCAGTGCCCTTAACCCGTTATTAGTGTATTAATCCATACCATTAGTGCATGTAATCATACTATCACGGGGAAAATCCATGTGCAAGTGCAACACCATATGCTATCCAGAAAATTTCTTGCATTCTATCCGCATATTATTCAAATTCCCCAACCAAATTATTTATATAACATGCACCCTTATAATACACTAACATGCTCTCAGTTCATTTGGCAATTCCATATTTAATTGCATGCAACCATGAATGAATAGAGAAGAGCCGTAGCCCATTTATACATTCCATATACACGTAAAATGTACTCAAATAAGAGAACCCAATGAACACGCGTGTATCTAATGTATAAAAGACTCTACCGGATACCGTTACTGGCACTTCAATTCTGGAAGCACCTCCCAAGCACAGATCGTTCTCAACTCTGGATCTATGCGCATATTCGACCAGCTCTGGTACCTCGATCCTGGAAGTACCTCAGATCAACAGCCCGAGCTCAACTCCAAAGCTGCTGCTACACCTATAACACCTGCCCCAACAGAGACAGCCCCCATACGGGGTGAGCATACCAATACCACCAATCCAATAATCATAACATTGTAATTCAAATACAGAATGTAAATGCCATAATTTAAATGATACTCCCTGGATGGTAACACCCTCATCCGGGATCCCCTGTATTGTCCCTGTTCTCAAAATAACCAAACTCATCAAATTCCCAAAGCCAGTTAATCGTCACATAGATTAACTAATACCGTTCTATTATGCCAGTTCCATAATCAATATGGTAAAATCATTATATAAAAGACCGTAGATCTCACATATATCTAACCAATGATTCCATGTTCCTATTTCATTGCTCGCTCCACAATAGCGGCATACTAAATCCCGCGCACGCTCAACAATAGCGGCGTCATAACCGATGGTCGCTCAACGGCGACAGCATCCCAAATTATTGCTCGCTCAATAGAGGCACCGTATGGTTCCCAATGTATAACCATTTGACGCAAATACCATTTACCATGCATATCGTTATCCATTTATAGCAAATATCATGCACCATGCATTTCCATACCTAGCCGATGCAATTACCACATGCCACATATTTCAATGTCCATATAATGCAATTACCACACACCATGTGTTCCAATACCCGTTTAATAAATTATCACACACCATGCATTTTACAATTGCAACGCTATAATTGGCTATGCTCGTACATCATACGTACCTTAAGTCTCCGTAGTCCAAGCCAAACCTTGCTTGAGTTCCATGCCTCGAGAAAATATGTGCTAAAAAACACATAAACAACTCAAAATCAAGAATAAGCATGTGATCACGTGCCCACACACGTTTGCAACTTCAAAACCCATCGTCAATCCATGACGATTACTAAAATAAAAGCCCCCCGGCTAAGCATGCATAATACCCAAAATATACCATTAATAACGATAAAAGATAGCCAAAAACTCAATCAAGAGTTCCGTTTAAATAAACTTTGGCTCCAACCAATCGCTCCAACCAATCCATTTTAAAAGTATAACATTCCCATTGGAATGTAGACATTGCCCCGGAAACGGCCCCTTTAAACCTTGGTTCCAAAATCCCCACATTTTCCAAAAATTTCAAAAAAACCAAATTCCTTCGAGTGGCGATCGATCGCCACCTTTATCGCGATCGATCGCCACACTCCAGTGGCCAACCAGTGCCTTCTCGTGATCGATCGTCAATCCTCGTGATCGATCGCCAACTCGCTCGCGATCGATCGCCGAGACCTTGCGATCGATCGCCAGCACTGTTCATCGCCTTCAAAAATTTGACTGCTCGTCGCGATCGATCGCTACCCCTCGGCGATCGATCGCCACCTGCAATTTTCTGAATAATTCGAGCTTCCATTGTGTTTTTGACACCCAAACTCAAAACCAACACCCCATACACCACCAACACCTCAAATACAACATTTAAACTCCATGAAAACACTAAAATCAACATTTTAGATTTTAACCCAAAACCCCCAAACACAAATCCAACCCAAAAGCTCAGCCATAACACACAATATCACTATCAAATCGAAGACAATGACGAGGGGAAGAAACTTACCAACTTATCTTCGAGAAATCCGGCTCCTAGGACGAGCCTCCATCGATTTTGCCCATCAAAGGGAAAGGGGAAGGGTTTGGGGTGAGAGAGTGGCGTGAGGGAGAGGAGAGGAGAGGAATGGATTCCGAATGACGGAATCCCGAGTCCAACTGGTATATATAGCAAAAATGCCCCAAAATACCAATACCTCCACAAATACATCATGATTCATTAAAAATCATCTGTTTTCAAAAACTCTCTCTCCAACATCAAATCCCCATACAGGCCCCAACATAAGGCACCCCGGACTCCAAGTCCCACTAAAAACCCAACTCCAAGATTTTCCACCAAAATGAGAATACAATCTCAACCTTTGGATCCAACGGTTCCAAATACCCGATTTAACAACCTCGGGAGATCCAAAACCGCAATTAATTCCTAATTGCCACAATTAAAAATCCAACAAGGATTAATACCACAACGGGATTAACACTATTAATCCCCGGACATCACATGGGTGAAGCCACCTATGTATTAGGTATCAAGATCTATAGAGATAGATCAAGAAGATTGCTTGGTGTGATATCCCCGAAATGATTATGTGATTTTAATCATTAATTAAATTGTGATGATTTGGGTGTTAATTTATGGGATTGAATTAATATTATTAAGGAGATACATTTCAGGGTGCATGTGATATATGTTGGGATTTTGGGGTCGTGGCATGTTTATTTGGGGTGTGTGTTATTTGTTTTGGTGAAGCATGTTAAATGGGAATTGAAGTATTGTTTTTGAGAAAATACTATAAATAATCATGTGAGGGTATTTTAATACATCGTGCTACATACCGGGACCAAAACATAACACATCATACCACCCAACACCCAACCACCCCCCCCAACCCATACCAATCAAACTGTGCAGAGGCTGATTGAACACCCAACTTGGCACAATCATTCAGCCTTCTCCTCCACTTCCAAATCTCGATCTTTCTCTCCCAAATAAACTCTAGCACCTGCTGAGCAAAAAGGTGAGGAGCCTTGCCATTTTCATTCCTTGGAAATCTCTTCAAATCGAAGCAAATAGGGTGAGAAACCATGCCCTGTTTTTGATTTAAACTTGTTTAAGTTCTACTTTTGAGTAGTGTGTAAATGGCATGTTAGCTTAGGTTTCTTAAAACCTTCGATTTAAATGCTTACATGGTGTTATTATGCAGCTCTCAGTATTTTTCCTTGAGCATGTTACATGTTTTATGTGAAGGATTTAAACATGTAAAATATAGTGTTCGAAAATCTGGGTAAGTGTATGCCCTGTTTTTTTCTGGAAAATATGAGATGTGAGTGATATTGTGAAGGTATTATCAATGCATGTTAGATAGGTTTTTGGTAAACCTTTGATTTGGGTACTTACAAGGTAGTTTTGTGAAGCCCTTGGAGTTTTTGTTCGAGCAAATTCCATGACTTATGTGGTAGATTTAATTGCTTGAAAGTGGGTACTCGAAAATCTGGGCAGGAAGACAATGCCCTGTTTTTCAGAAAAGTTGGTTCAGTACTTGTGTAAATGGACGATGTTTATGCATGTGGATTTATATTTGCGGTATAAATTTGCTATGAATACACTCAGGGTAGTGTATTGTAGCTGCTAACATAATTGTTTAAGCATGTGGTGTATTTTATATGCTAGATCGAAGGGTGTAAAAATAGGTGTTCGAGAATTCTGGGATGGTATTTCTCGAACAGAGCATCTCGATCGATCGACATTTTATCTCGATCGATCGAACGAGGCAGAATCTTGACTTTGATAGAAGGCGTCTTCTCGATCGATCGAGAAGAGGGGCCGATCGATCGAGAGACCCAGAATGATGAAAAATATAAATTGTTATATTTTGTTTAATTTTTGATATTGGATTGTAATGAGACATCTAATATTGTATTGTACACTGGTGTAGAGCCTTCACAGACAGCTACACAGCGCAGGGGATAGAGTCCCACCACACACTACATTTTGGAAAGGTACGTAAGCGACGTACGGGCATCCCAACGGTAACATGTACTTTATGTTTGTCTATTTGACACATGATGAATGCAATGTGATGCATTAAGAGTATGATACATGTTATTTTTCATTGTTGTTGCATATTATGCATTGTTGTTGCATATTGTGATGTGGAATAAAGAGGTGTATTCCACGAGTCAAGAGAGATCACAGTGTATATTTAATGCTTATGCTTGTTCTGTAGTAATGAAGCGGGGAAGAATGTACCGCTCATTATGAGATTATGTAGTAATGAAGCGGGGAAGAATGTACCGCTCATTATGAGATTATGTAGTAATGAAGCGGGGAAGAATGTACCGCTCATTATGAGATTGTGTAGTAATGAAGCGGGGAAGATTGTACCGCTCATTATGAGATGTTGAAGCAGGAAGCATTAAAATAACTGTTGATATATGACTCAAAAGCTATGTAAAGAAAGAGGTGATATGTCATGACATTATTAAAGGATCCATAATTTCATATAATGTGTTTATTATGAGTTATGGTACAGGGACAACCAATGGGCGTTGTAAATGCTTGGAAATACAGGAAGTACTTTGTATTTATGATTATGCATTTACGTCTTACATTCATATTATGTTGAATATGAATTATGTTATGCTCATGTGTTGGGGGTTGTCTTTGTAGGTGCTTTTGATAATGAGAACTAGGGTCGGGGTTGAAATGCTGAGCTATAAGGAGTGCTACAGGGATTAGCATGTTAGAGAAATTTTTGTATAGCTTCTACACGAAGTAAAGTAAGACTATAGTGTAGTACCTTTTGGGTAGGAATATGTGTAATTCCTTTTAAACTTTTGGTACTGTAACCTCTTAAGCTCAGGATAATCAACACGACACTATTACTCTGATATATGCACATGAATGATTAGTTCTCTTATCGCACCTAAATATCTTGATTAATAACGGGGTCTCACATTTAGTGGTATCAGAGCCATGTTAGATAACCAGGGAAGAGTGAAGGGTAGCCTTTAGAGACAAGTTGGCTAGGTATTCATTGTTGGGCATGTTATGCATGTGATGCATATTTTTGTATAAGTGTTATACTAACATGCTTTTGAATAAGATACTCTTGTTATCTAACGGCTTATATTATGAACTGCTTTTGGTATTGTTGTTAACTCTTGTGTTGCAGCATGGCGGCTATTAACCCGGAGAACCTTAATGAAGAGGTAGGGGATATGGGCAGTATGAACGCTAGTATTGCTCAGACGAATCCGTTACCGCCACCTGCTGTAGGCTTGGAGCCTATAGCACAGATACTGCTACCACAGGAGATAAGTCTGACCCAGTTCTTGAGCTATCATCCACCACTATTTGAAGGGACAGAGACTGGGGAAGCAGCCGAGGAATGGCTTGAGAGACTGGAACAGATTTTCGTATCAACACCCTGTGCACGGACTGCCTGGTTGAGGTTGGCAGAGTTCCAGTTAGCGAAGAAGTCTTCCATGTGGTGGAAGACCACAGTCATGGAGCTGAGAGCTCAGGGTATGACGGTTGATTGGACTGTATTCAGGACCCGGTTCCTTAACCGGTACTTTTTTGCAGCTGCCAGACAATTAAAGGAGGATGAGTTCAATAGTTTGAAGCAGGGCAGCCTGTCAGTATCAGACTACGCTATGCAGTATTCCTCACTGCTGAGGTATGTACCTCATATTGCTGTCAGCAGTCATGCTAAGATGAGAATTTTCCTGAAGGGACTGAGGCCAGAGCTGTTTGATCGGGTTGTCTCCAACAACCCTAGCTCTTTTGATGACGCCCTGACACGGGCAGAGTTGGCAGAAATTGCAGTGGGCGCATACAAGGACGTTGTACCCCCTTTTGTACCACCTCAGCGACCAGCTGTTGATAGCTTGAGGCCACGAGGGGACCAGTTCAAGCCTCGTGGGGCCTCTTCATCTTCTAGATTCAGTGGGAAGAAGTCTCAAAATCAGAAGGAAAATAACCGAGGGCCATCCCAGGGAAGTAAGATAGGAGGAAATCGATGTAACAACTATGGAGGATGGCACTTGTCACGTGACTGCCAGGGTTGCTATGTTTGTGGCAAGGTGGGCCACTTGGCTCGAGGTTGCCCCGATCGGAGAGCACCATAGAGACATGCAGACTCTGGGCCGAACAGGCCAAGGTTTGATGCTGGGAGGGCACCACAGAGACAGCAGTTCGCACCTCGACCACAGGGAGGTCAGACGGCAGGACCGCTGCAGGGTCAGGTGTATGCACTGACTAGGGAGCAGGCTGAGGCAGCCCCAGAGGAGGTCATTGCTGGTACGTGCCATTTACTTACGTACCCTGCACTTATATTGATAGATACAGGTGCTTCCCATTCTTTTGTGTCTGCTTCTTTTGTGGAGAGACACCGCTTGTGCTCATCTCTGTTACCCACGCCTCTCATGGTCTCGACACCCACGGGGAAGCATGTGATTGCTGACCGATTGTTATCTGATTGCCTCATTTATTTTGAGGGCAACGATCTGAGGGCCGATCTGATTCAGTTAGAGATGGCAGATTTTGACTGCATTATCGGCATTGACGTGTTGAGCAGATACCGAGCTGTGGTAGATTGCCAACAGAAGATTGTTCATTTTCTATCTGATCAGGGGTTCCAGTGGACTTTTTATGGGGACGGCTCTCGTCCAAAGATTCCAGTAATCTCAGCGGTTAAGATGTCGCGATTATTGGAACGCGGCCACACGGGCTACCTTATTTATGCCTTGGATGCTTCAGAAGAGAAGGAAGTGAGAGCCGAGGACATTCCGGTCGTGGCGGAGTTCATTGATGTGTTCCCAGATGAGATTCCGAGGTTTCCGCCTGTCAGGGATATTGAGTTTGCCATTGAGCTGCTGCCAGGGACTTCTGTTATTTCCCGTGCTCTTTATAGGATGGCACCGGCAGAGCTGAGGGAGCTGAAGATACAGTTACAGGAGCTCCTCGACAAGGGATACATTCGTCCTAGTGTATCGCCTTGGGGTGCACCAGTCTTGTTCGTGAAAAAGAAGGATGGATCAATGCGTCTGTGCATTGACTACAGGCAATTGAACAAGGCCACAGTGAAGAACAGGTATCCACTTCCGAGGATTGATGACCTGTTCGATCAGCTTCAGGGTACAGAGGTTTACTCAAAGATAGATTTGAGGTCAGGCTATCACCAGGTGCGGGTTAGAGCTGACGATGTCCAAAAGACGGCTTTTAGAACTCGGTATGGGCACTACGAGTTCTTAGTGATGCCATTCGGGGTGACAAATGCACCTGCAGTTTTTATGAGCCTGATGAGCAGAGTATTTCAGGAGTACCTCGATCAGTTTGTGATCGTATTCATTGATGATATCCTTGTCTATTCAAGGAGTGAGGAGGATCATGCCGATCATCTGAGGATAGTGCTCCAGATCCTCAGAGATCATCAGTTGTACGCCAAACTCAGCAAGTGTGAGTTCTGGCTGAGCAGTGTAGCATTCTTGGGCCATATCATTTCACGAGAGGGGATATCAGTAGACCCGAGGAAGATAGAGGCAGTTATGGATTGGTCTGCCCCTACTTCAGTCAGTGAAATTTGAAGTTTTCTTGGTCTGGCTGGCTATTACCGACGTTTCGTCGAGGGTTTCTCAAAGATCGCCAAGCCACTTACACAGCTGACTCAGAAGGGAGTCCCTTTTTGTTGGACAGAGGCTTGTGAGCAGAGCTTTAGGGAATTAAAGCACAGACTGACTACGCCACCAGTTCTAGTGATTCCCAAGGAGAACAAGGGGTTTATCCTTTATACTGACGCATCGCTACAGGGCCTAGGATGCGTACTGATGCAGGACAGACATGTAGTGGCTTATGCTTCGAGACAGTTGAAGCCACATGAGACGAGGTATCCAGTCCATGATCTGGAGCTAGCAGCTATAGTGTTCGCCTTGAAGATATGGCGACACTACTTATACGGTACCTCATTCACCATCTTCACTGATCACAAGAGCCTGAAGTTCTTGTTTACATAGGCTGAGCTGAACATGAGGCAGAGGAGATGGATGGATCTGCTGAAGGATTATGATTGTGAAATACTATACCATCCCGGGAAAGCAAATTTGATAGCTGACGCTTTGAGTCGGAAGGTGAGGAGCACAGCAGAGGATGCCATGTGCTTATCAGCCATGTTGGGCTCCTACTGTCAGTTGGGGTTTGATTATGATGTATCTACTTTACCAATACAGGTATTGACCTTGCTAGCTGAGCCTGTTATTTATGATCACATCAGGAAGGCTCAGGGGACCGACGCAGAGGTTCAGAGATGGATGTTAGTGGTTCATTCAGGTCAGCCATCGAGATTCAGAGTGGTTGAGGACGGTTCTCTGAGACTTGGAGACAAATGGGTGGTTCCAGATACACCCGAGTTGCGCTAGGGTATATTACAGCGAGCTCATTGCAGCAGGATGAGTGTCCACCCGGGCGGGAAGAAGATGTATAAAGATCTACGCAGCCAGTTCTGGTGGAGGCGTATGAAACAAGATGTCACCTCATTCGTTAAGAGATGTTTGATCTGTCAGCAGGTGAAGGCTGAGAGGCAGAGGCCTGGAGGTGAACTAAGGAGTTTGGAGATACCCGAGTGGAAGTGACAGCACATATCTATGGATTTCGTGACCCACTTACCGAGGACTGTTTTGAGTTTTGATGCTATATGGGTAGTCGTCGACAGATTGACTAAGAGTGCTCATTTCATTCCCTACTGTATGACCTCACGTACTCGAGGATGGCACAGTTATATGTCAGAGATGTGGTGAGACTACATGGGATCCCTGTTTCGATTGTGTCTGATCGAGATCCGCGGTTTACATCTCACTTCTGGGAGGGTCTTCAGTCAGCTCTTGGTACAGAGTTGAGGTTGAGCACAAGCCTATCATCCCCATACGGACGGACCGACCGAGCGTACGATACAGACGCTCAAAGATATGTTGAGGGCTTGTGTGCTGGAGTTCGACACTTCTTGGCAGGACTCAGTAGCCTTGGTGGAATTTTCTTATAATAATAGTTACCAGGCTAGCATACAGATGGCTCCATTTGAAGCCCTATATGGCAGGCGTTGCAGGTCGCCTTTGTGTTGGGATGATGTGGACCGTAAATCGGTCGGAGGACCAGAGTTAGTCCAGGATATGGAGGAAAAGGTAAAGATTATCAGGAGAAAGATGAAGGCAGCTCAGGACAGACAGGCAGCGTATGCCAATCAGCGGCGAAGGTCGTTGGAGTTTCAGTTGGGCGACAGAGTCTTTCTGAAGATCTCGCCTTTCAGAGGAGTAGTACGGTTTGGTATGCGAGGGAAGTTGTCCCCGAGATATGTAGGGCCGTATGAGATCTTACAGCGTGTGGGTACTCTCGCGTACCATTTAGCTTTACCGCCCTCTCTGTCTGGTATTCACGATGTGTTCCATGTGTCTATGCTGAGGAAGTACGAGCCAGATCCTTCGCATGTGTTGCAGCCTTCAGAGGTTGATGTGACTAGAAATAGACACATCTTTAGTGCTTAATTGTCTACGATTTGGTAGGTTTTGATAGATAATTTGATACGTATGCTACCTAATCGTATATTTGTGTAATTGTAGGTACAATCGAAGAAAACGAGCTAAAAATGATGTGTAAAGACCAAGAAGAGACATGGATATGACATGGACTCAAAGTTGATCAAGAAAAGGGCAAAAATGTAATTTTGGAAGTGGCAATCGATCGCCTGGAAGAGGAAATCGATCGCCTATGGACAGAAACTTTTGCAACAAAACTCACGGGTCAGCGATCGATTCGCGAATGCCAGGCGATCGATCGCCAAAGTCTACTGGAGCCCAGCGATCGATCGCGATAAAGTGGCGATCGATCGCCTCAAGAAATTCGCTGAAAAAAATTAAACTAGCGATCGATCGCCACACATCAGGCGATCGATCGCCGAAGAGTCCGGAAATTAGGAAATTGAGTCTTTTACCATGTTTAAAAGATTGTATCCCATTTTTATCACTCCTATACCCTAAAACTCGAGTCTAAGCCTCATTAGCAACAGTTTTGGATAGTTTTTCTTACTTTGAGAATAATTTGAGATTTTAGATTAATTTTCTTTCACGGTTTCTTCAAGAACAACGAAGAACGGAGCCGGAATCGACAAGCCGGAATCGTGATTTATCTTAGTAACTTTCTTTCCTTTATTTATTTAATGTTTTCCATCGAATTTTTATTGTTTTTAGATTTAATTATGCTAGGCTAAAACCCTTTGATTCTTGGTTGAAGGGATACCTACTTTTGGATTTGAATCTTTATGAGAATTTGGTTTGATTGTTGAATTAGATTTCGATTTCAATTTGTTTCTCAGATTTCGAATTCCATGATTGTTGTGTTTGTGTATTAGACCGATCACCTAATATTCAATTACATAATCGATAGTTTGTTAAGAAACAACTGAGATTAATAATTAACCGGCTGTAGGTGTTATTGAATTCTTAGGAGAAACGGTTGAGTAATCAATTTTAACGGCTGTAGTTTTCATTGATTAGATTTATCGAACTCATTAGTTTTGAAAACTATCATTGATTTAATCATTAACGGCTGTAGTGGTGATTAGAGATTTGGTAAGGGTTGAATTGAATGTTGTTTTCTCTTTGACTACGAATAAGATGAGTAGGAATTGAATTTCCAGTCGATAGATAATCGAAAGAATTCGAATGTTTTGATTTGATGACCAAAAGATAATTTTCCAAAAGTACGGTTACCTGGAAACCAAGAATCGCTTCGCTCTCATAAGTTTAAATCATCTTAGTTAATCTCGTTAATTAGTTTAATTATAGAATTCCTAAAACCCCCTTGTTACTATTCGTTTTTGGCACGAAATAAATTTACCTTCCCTGTGGGATCGATCCCTACTTCTGCTACTACATATTGCTATTAACTGAAGAAGGGTTAATTTGGGCGTACACGATAAGCGTTACCAAATTTTGGCGCCGTTGCCGGGGAAGGCAACATCTATTAGTGTCGATTTTTTTTTCTATTTCGTTTTTTTTGTTATTTGCTTTCCCACACGACTGCTGAGGTTTGTTGATGAGTACAGGCGGATCGTTTGATTACAAGGATAATTCATATTACGATTCAGAAATCGAGAGGACGCTGCATCAAAGAAGGAGAGATACTCGGAGACAAGAAGCGGAGGGAAGGAACGATATGGCTGCAAACCAAAGTCTACGCCAACTGGCCGATCCAGATTTGGACCAACAACCTCTCTGCATAACTTTTCCTGCTTTCGCAACTAATGTAAGTTTTGAACTTAAATCGGGACTCATACATTTGTTGCCTTCTTTTCATGGACTCGCAGGAGAGGATCTCCACAAGCATCTGATGGAGTTTCATGTGGTTTGCACCACTATGAAACCGACGGGAATTACTGAAGATCAGATCAAGTTAAGGGCTTTCCCTTTTTCTCTAAAGGACGCGGCGAAAGACTGGCTCTTCTACCTACCACCAGGCTCCATCACAACATGGACGGACCTCCAAAGAACGTTTTTGGAGAAGTACTTTCCAGCATCAAGAGCGGCTAATATACGCAAAGAGATCTACTCCATTAGACAATTCAGTGGAGAAACATTGCATGAGTATTGGAAACGCTTCAAAAAGTTGTGTGCAAGCTGCCCACAACACCAGATAAGTGCATACTTACTCATTCAATACTTTTATGAAGGCTTATTGTCTAGTGACAGGAACTTAGTCGATGCTGCGAGTGGGGGAGCCTTTGTCGATAAAACACCGGATGATGCGCGGAGCTTGATAGCCAACATGGCGGCCAACTCACAGCAGTTTGGCAACTTTCGACAGGAACCAGCACAGAGGAAACAAGGGGAGGTAAATGTTTCCAGCTTCAAACAACAACTGATAGATTTAACGTTTCTTGTGCGTGGTATGGCAGGTGGCAATGTGGGAAAGGTGAAACATTGTGGTATATGTTTGGATATGAGTCATACCACTGATGCATGTCCATCACTTCAAGAGACATCAGCTGAGCAAGTGCATGCAGCAGGGGGATTTCCGGGACAACCCCAACGAAGACATGACCCTTACTCCAACACGTACAATCCAGGATGGAGAGACCACCCTAACTTGAGTTATGGACCGCAATCGATAAATCACGTTCCTCCTCAAGCGCCACAACAACACCCTCCGCCATACAGACCACCTTTTCAGAGGGCACAACAACAACCCAATTATCCTTCTACTACTGACAGGTTAGAGGTTATAATTCAAGATCTTGCTCACAATGTTACTAAATTTCAACAGGAAACAAGATCGAGCATTCAAACCTTGAATACCCAAGTGGGTCAAATAGCCACTACACTTAATAGAGTCGAAGCAACCGTATCAACCACTCCACCATCCCAAACAGTGGTGAATCCGAGAGAAAATGTCAATGCAGTCACAACTAAGAGTGGGAAGGAATTGGAGGTGTCAGAGAAGATATAGAAAGAACCATCAAAGGGTGAGGAAGAAAAGGAAAAGGAAGTTGGAGGAAAGACCGGGATAGCACACGAGGCACCAAAAGGTAAGCCTCCTTATTTTTCTGAGTATAAAGTACCACCCCCTTTTTCCCAAGCTTTGAAAGATAACAGGAAAGACGCTGGACTCAAAGGCCTATATGAGACCTTCCGACGATGTGAGATAAACATACCGTTACTGGACGCAATCCAATAAGTACCGCGCTATGCGAAATTCTTGAAGGAATTATGCACTGCCAAGAGGAGTCATAGATTGAAGGGACCCCAGAAGGTTGAACTGGGAGAAAACGTTTCAGCGGTGATACAAAGAAAAATCCCTACCAAGTGTAAGGATCCAGGTATGTTCTCTATCCCGTGCACCATTGGTACCACTCGACTTGAAAAAGCCATGTTAGATCTAGGAGCATCAATTAATGTTATGCCATATTCCATATATGCTTCTTTACAACTTGGTCCCTTGAGTCCTACTGGAGTGGTAATTCAATTAGCGGATAGATCTAGTGCATATCCTAGGGGTTTAATTGAAGATGTGTTGGTGCAAGTAAATGAACTAGTCTTCCCAGCTGATTTTTATATCCTTGACATGGAAAATGGTAATAAGAGTAGTCCTATATTGTTAGGAAGACCATTTCTCAAAACATCTAAGACTAAGATAGATGTGCATAGTGGTACCCTCACTATGGAATTTGATGGTGAGATTGTTACATTTAACATCTATGATGCCATGAAATATCCTTGCAATAATGATGATACTGTGTACTCTGTTGATGTTATTGATTACCTGTCCCGGGAAGTTTTTGAGAATACAGGGAAAGATGAACTGGAAAGCACCCTTACCACGGACATGGAGAAGGAAGACGAAGCACCACCCCTCATGGACGAAGTGAAGCACACCGTTGACGCACTGGATGATACACCTGAGCTATCTCAGTCAGGTACTGTTTCTTTTATATCATTACCTGTTTCTAATACCAGGAATTCCCCCATCTGTTTTGCAGGCACCTAAAATCGAGCTTAAGCCGCTGCCAACTCATCTGAAGTACGTATTCCTTGGTGAAGGTAATACACTACCAGTGATCATCTCCAGCAAGTTGGGGGATGATCAAGAGAAGGACCTGATTCATGTGCTCAAGGAGCACAAGACTGCTATAGGTTGGACCATTGCAGACATAAAGGGAATCAGTCCCTCCACATGCATGCACCATATTCTACTGAAGGAAGGAGGAAGCCCCACACGTCAACCACAAAGGAAGCTGAACCCACCCATGATGGATGTGGTGAAGGAAGAGATTCTGAAACTCCTATCCGTTGGCGTGATATATCCTATATCTGATAGCCAATGGGTTAGTCCGGTACAAGTGGTTCCTAAGAAGACCGGTATTACTGTGATCAAGAATAAAAACGATGAACTTGTACCCACACGCATTCAAAATGGCTGGCGCGTGTGCATTGACTACCGGAAGCTCAACGCTGTGACTCGAAAGGACCACTTTCCTCTACATTTTATTGATCAGATGCTTGAGAGGTTAGCATGCCATTCATTTTACTATTTTCTTGACGGTTACTCGGGCTATTTTCATATTGCAATCGCTCCGGAGGACCAAGAAAAGACCACCTTCACATGTTCGTTCGGCACATTCGCATACCGTCGCATGCCCTTTGGCCTCTGCAATGCCCCCGCTACTTTCCAACGGTGTATGGTCAGTATCTTTTCTGAGTTTATTGAACATATCTTAGAAGTATTCATGGATGATTTTACTGTTTACGGTAACTCATTCAAGGATTGCTTATCTAGCCTTACACTGGTTTTGAAGAAATGCATCGATACTAACCTTGTTTTAAATTCTGAAAAATGTCATTTTATGGTCGAACAAGGTATAGTGCTAGGTAATGTTGTGTCTGCCAATGGTATAGAGGTCGATAAGGCGAAAATTGATGTCATGCAATCTTTACCTTATCCTACTTGTGTTCGGGATGTGCGCTCGTTTCTTGGTCATGCAGGTTTTTACAGGAGGTACATCAAAGACTTTGCCAAGATAGCTACACCTTTGTGTAAGCTACTACAAAAGGATGTCCCGTTTGAGATGACTAACGAAGGCAAGAGCGCTTTTGATACACTGAAGAAGTCATTGACTTCTACCCCTATTATCCAACCACCCGACTGGAACAAGCCTTTCGAGATCATGTGCGATGCAAGTGATTATGCGGTTGGTGCTGTCTTGGGACAAAAAGAGGGCAATGCTTCACATGCCATCTACTACGCATCCAAAACCTTGAATGACGCCCAACACAACTACTCTACTACTGAGAAGGAGCTATTAGCAGTCGTTTTTGCTCTTGAAAAATTTAGATCTTATTTACTTGGTACTAAGGTGATTGTTTATTCTGATCATGCAGCTCTTCGCTATTTGATGACGAAGAAGGAGGCAAAACCAAGGCTAATAAGATGGATTTTGCTCTTGAGTGAATTCGACATCCAAATCAAGGATAAGAAAGGCAGCGAGAACAAAGTAGTGGACCACTTAAGCCGTCTACCACATTTGGACGATGAGCTGTGTTTGAAGGAGGAGTTCCCGGATGAGCACCTTTTCGCCATACACGACAATTTACCATGGTACGCTCATATTGTGAATTTTTTAGCTTCTAATGTGCTACCCCATGAACTCTCTAGGGCCCAACGAGCCAAGATCAGAAGTGACGCCAAGTACTACACATGGAATGACCTTACTTATGGAAGAACTGTGTGGACCAAATCATTCGACGACGCATACCCGAGACAGAGGTAAATGCCATTCTTACATTCTGCCACTCATATGCGTGTGGTGGACATTTTGGAGCAAAGAGGACGTCGAGAAAGGTACTGGAATGTGGGTTCTTTTGGCTCACCCTATTTCGTGACTCATATCTTTTCTGCAAGAATTGTGCACAATGTCAACTGACAGGTAATCTCTCCCAAAGAAAGAGATGCCCCAACAACCCATTCTCATTTCTGAAATTTTTGACGTATGGGGCATCGACTTTATGGGACCTTTTCCTATGTCTTATGGCCATATCTATATACTGCTTGCTGTTGATTATGTATCGAAATGGGTGGAAGCTATAGCTACCCGGACTGACGATTCCAAGGTTGTTGCAGATTTTATCAAGCATAACCTTTTCTCTAGATTTGGAATCCCACGAGCCATCATCAGTGATCGAGGGACACACTTCTGCAATCGGACAGTGGAAAGTCTATTCAAGAAATACCACGTAACTCACAAGGTCTCCACTTCCTATCATCCGCGGCCAAGCCGAGGTCTCCAACCAAGAAATTAAGGCCATATTGGAGAAACCCGTCAACCCAACACGGAAAGATTGGAGCTTGAGACTTGATGATGCACTATGGGCCTACAGGACCGCATACAAGACCCCGATAGGTATGTCCCCTTATAGACTGATTTTTGGAAAACCGTGTCATCTTCCTGTAGAGTTGGAGCACAAATTCCTGTAGAGTTGGAGCACAAAGAGTACTGGGCAGTGAAGAACTTCAACATGAACTATGATGAAAGTGGAGTGCATAGGAAGCTGCAATTGCAAGAGCTCGAGGAGATTCGAAATGACGCATATGAAAGTGCCAGTTGTTACAAAGAGAAGACAAAGGATTTTCACGACAAGATGATCTCTAGGAGGAATTTTGAAGTTGGTCAGAAAGTTCTCCTTTACCATTCCCGCCTTCGTCTATTTCCAGGTAAGCTTCGTTCCAGGTGGCATGGTCCTTATGTAGTTACTAATGTGTTTTCCCATGGTGTAGTTGAGATTCAGAGTTTGGACACCACGAAGACATTCAAAGTGAATGGTCACCGATTGAAGCACTATTATGAAGGTGTCCAAGATGAAGACGGAGGACGAGTAGACATCAAGGTGGCTCTAGAAGACCCACCTACTTTCGACTGAGGAAGGGAATAGCGTCGGGCCACCGACGTTAAACAGAGGCGCTGCTTGGGAGGCAACCCAAGGGGAGTTAGTTTCTTTTCTCCCTTTTATTTTTTATTGCTTTCATAGTTGGACTTTTCTTTTCTCTTGTCTTTTTGCCTTACATTGGGGACAATGTAAGATTTAAGTATGGGGGAGGGATTAGTAGTGTGTTATTGTTTTTCTTATTACAAAAATACAAAAAAATCGAAAAATTTGAAAATTTTGAGCTCATAGCTAGTAATGAACACATGCTTAGAATCACTAGCCCATGATGAAACCTAATTTATATCATGCATGCTTTTGAACATAGGTGAATTGTTAACCTTGGAACACTTTGAACTCTAATGCAAAGTTTACTTTAACTTAGTAGTTGAATATTTTGAGCACATTATTGTCATGGCTTGTGAAGTGTGCATAGCTTAGTGAAGATTGTGTGAATTTTGTAATAGTCTTAAGAAGTCTCTAATACATGCTAGAACTTAACTACATGCTCTTTGAGGCGTATGTCTAGACTACTTGCAAACATGAAAGTGATATAGGCGATCTTTGATGCGTTTGTGCCTTTCAAGCCTACCATGTAAACAAAATCGTTCTCTAGTACCTATTTTGAGCCTTAAATGTAAAAGAATGGTAGTATGCTAGGCATACTAAAGACCCCCATTCAACATTTCTTGACTAGCTTATCATCCTACCCTTTAAGCCTAAATGTGATTTTAATCCATACTTTTTAAGGGAGTATGATGTATTTCATTCAAATGCACTTGGGAATCATTGAAGTATATTTGTGAGATTAATTGTCAAAAGAATGGAATGCATGAAAGAAAAAGGGATGCCTTGAAAAAATAGATAAAATATGACTCCAAGGGGAGCCAAGGCACAAAAGAAGAAAAGTGTTGAAATAAACCTTGTGAAAAAGAACAAAGTTGAAAAATTCATACAAGAAGAGAAGCTTTTAGTGTGCATTTCATCATACTCTCTTGTTTGAATACCCTTACCCTTTCTTTCATAAGCCAATACCTAGGCCAAGATACAAGCTAATAAAGACCTACTTGATTTATGTTTGCAAAGTAGCTAAGATAGTGGAGAAGAGTGTGCAAGTGAGCTTATACTTGTGTTAGTGTATGACTTGAACTATTATGGCTTTGCATATTTTGGATCTATAATTTGTACACAACACTTGTTTATGACCACACACACGTTCACTACTTCGTTGGGTACGAAATGTTTAGGGATTGAACTTGTTCCACTATTAACTTTTCACCGCCGTTCATTATTATGCATGTTAAAATTGTTGAGGCAATAAAGTGAGAACAAGTTGTTTTGTTATGAACCTATGAGCCAACCAAAAATATTGTAGTTTTATTTGTTTACTCGAGGTCGAGTAAAGAGTAAGTATGGGGGAGTTTGATGTGACTAGAAATAGACACATCTTTAGTGCTTAATTGTCTACGATTTGGTAGGTTTTGATAGATAATTTGATACGTATGCTACCTAATCGTATATTTGTGTAATTGTAGGTACAATCGAAGAAAGCGAGCTAAAAATGATGTGTAAAGACCAAGAAGAGACATGGATATGACAAGGAGTCAAAGTTGATCAAGAAAATGGCAAAAATGTAATTTGGAGGTGGCAATCGATCGTCTGGAAGAGGAAATCGATCGCCTATGGACAGAAACTTTTGCAACAAAACTCACGGGTCAGTGATCGATGGCGAATGCCAGGCGATCGATCGCCAAAGTTTACTGGAGCCCAGCGATCGATCGCGATAAAGTGGCGATCGATCGCCTCAAGAAATTCGCTGAAAAAATTAAACTAGCGATCGATCGCCACACATCAGGCGATCGATCGCCGAAGAGTCCGGAAATTAGGAAATTGAGTCTTTTACCATGTTTAAAAGATTGTATCCCATTTTTATCACTCACATACCCTAAAACTCGAGTCTAAGCCTCATTAGCAGCAGTTTTGGATAGTTTTTCTTACTTTGGGAATAATTTGAGATTTTAGATTAATTTTCTTTCAAGTTTTCTTCAAGAACAACGAAGAACGGAGCCGGAATCGACAAGCCGGAATCGTGATTTATCTTAGTAACTTTCTTTCCTTTATTTATTTAATATTTTCCATGGAATTTTTATTGTTTTTATATTTAATTATGCTAGGCTAAAACCCTTTGATTCTTGGTTGAAGGGATACCTACTTTTGGATTTGAATCTTTTATGAGAATTTGGTTTGATTGTTGAATTAGATTTCGATTTCAGTTTGTTTCTCAGATTTCGAATTCCATGATTGTTGTGTTTGTGTATTAGACCGATCACCTAATATTCAATTACATAATCGATAGTTTGTTAAGAAACAACTGAGATTAATAATTAACCGGCTGTAGGTGTTATTGAATTCTTAGGAGAAACGGTTGAGTAATCAATTTTAACGGCTGTAGTTTTCATTGATTAGATTTATCGAACTCATTAGTTTTGAAAACTATCATTGATTTAATCATTAACGGCTGTAGTGGTGATTAGAGATTTGGTAAGGGTTGAATTGAATGCTGTTTTCTCTTTGACTACGAATAAGATGAGTAGGAATTGAATTTCCAGTCGATAGATAATCGAAAGAATTCGAATGTTTTGATTTGATGACGAAAAGATAATTTTCCAAAAGTACGGTTACCTGGAAACCAAGAATCGCTTCGCTCTCATAAGTTTAAATCATCTTAGTTAATCTCGTTAATTAGTTTAATTATAGAATTTGCTTAGTAGTAATCATTCATCCTAAAACCCCCTTGTTACTATTCGTTTTTGGCACTGAAATAAATTTACCTTCCCTGTGGGATCGATCCCTACTTCTGCTACTACATATTTTTGCTATTAACTGAAGAAGGGTTAATTTGGGCGTACACGATAAGCGTTACCAAATTTTGGCGCCGTTGCCGGGGAAGGCAACATCTATTAGTGTCGATTTTTTTTTCTATTTCGTTTTTTTTGTTATTTGCTTTCCCACACGACTGCTGAGGTTTGTTGATGAGAACAGGCGGATCGTTTGATTACAAGGATAATTCATATTACGATTCAGAAATCGAGAGGACGCTGCATCAAAGAAGGAGAGATACTCGGAGACAAGAAGCGGAGGGAAGGAACGATATGGCTGCAAACCAATTGTTTAAGCATGTGGTGTATTTTATATGCTAGCTCGAAGGGTGTAAAAATAGGTGTTCGAAAATTCTGGGATGGTATTTCTCGAACAGAGCATCTCGATCGATCGACATTTTATCTAGATCGATCGACCGAGGCAGAATCTTGACTTTGATAGAAGGCGTCTTCTCGATCGATCGAGAAGAGGGGCCGATCGATCGAGAGACTCAGAATGATGAAAAATATAAATTGTTATATTTTGTTTAATTTTTGATATTGGATTGTAATGAGACATATAATATTGTGTTGTACACTGGTGTAGAGCCTTCACAGACAGCTACACAGCGCAGGGGATAGAGTCCCACCACACACTACATTTTGGAAAGGTACGTAAGCGACGTACGGGCATCCCAACGGTAACATGTACTTTATGTTTGTCTATTTGACACATGATGAATGCAATGTGATGCATTAAGAGTATGATACATGTTATTATGCATTGTTGTTGCATATTGTGATGTGGAATAAAGAGGTGTATTGCACGAGTCAAGAGAGATCACAGTGTATGTTTAATGCTTATGATTGTTCTGTAGTAATGAAGCGGGGAAGAATGTACCGCTCATTATGAGATTATGTAGTAATGAAGCGGAGAAGAATGTACCGCTCATTATGAGATTATGTAGTAATGAAGCGGGGAAGAATGTACCGCTCATTATGAGATTTTGTAGTAATGAAGCGGGGAAGATTGTACCGCTCATTATGAGATGTTGAAGCAGGAAGCATTAAAATAACTGTTGATATATGACTCAAAAGCTATGTAAAGAAAGAGGTGATATGTCATGACATTATTAAAGGATCCATAATTTCATATAATGTGTTTATTATGAGTTATGGTACAGGGACAACCAATGGGCGTTGTAAATGCTTGGAAATACAGGAAGTACTTTGTATTTATGATTATGCATTTACGTCTTACATTCATATTATGTTGAATATGAATTATGTTATGCTCATGTGTTGGGGGTTGTCTTTGTAGGTGCTTTTGATGATGAGAACCAGGGTCGGGGTTGAAATGCTGAGCTATAAGGAGTGCTACAGGATTAGCATGTTAGAGAAATTTTTGTATAGCTTCTACACGAAGTAGAGTAAGACTATAGTGTAGTACCTTTTGGGTAGAAATATGTGTAATTCCTTTTAAACTTTTGGTATTGTAACCTCTTAAGCTCAGGATAATCAACACGACACTATTACTCTGATATATGCACATGAATGATTAGTTCTCTTATCGCACCTAAATATCTTGATTAATAACGGGGTCCACACTTGGCCTAAGTCAAAGTACATACATAGACAAAGTGCTAAAACGGTTTAGCATGCAAGAATCTAAGAAAGGATTCGTGCCTATGACACATGGGATACATCTCTCGAAGGATCAGTGTCCTTCAACACCAGATGAGAGACAACGCATGAGTAAGATTCCATATGCGTCATCTATTGGATCTATCATGTATGCCATGATATGTACTCATCCCGATGTCTCGTATGCTTTGAGCATGACGAGCAGATATCAGGTTGATCCAGGTGAATGTCACTGGATTGCAGTCAAGAATATCCTGAAGTACTTGAGAAGAACTAAGGATACATTCTTGATTTATGGAGGTGAGGAAGAGTTCAATGTAATAGGTTACATTGATGCAAGCTTCCAAACCGACAAAGATGATTTCCGATCGCAATCAGGATTTGTGTTTTGCTAAATGGAGGTGTTGTAAGCTGGAAGAGTTCAAAGAAAGAGACAGTAGCCGATTCTACAACTGAAGATGAATACATTGCTGCCTCAGATGCAGCAAAGGAAGCTGTTTGGATCAAGAAGTTCATTTCTGAACTTGGGGTGATGCCTAGCATACTAGATCCGATTGAACTCTATTGTGACAACAATGGAGCCATCGCATTGGCTAAGGAACCTAGATCTCACCAAAGATCCAAGCACATACTTCGGCGCTTTCATTTCATTCGAGAAATCGTTGAAAGAGGAGATGTAAAAATATGCAAAGTACCAACTGATGATAATGTATCTGACCCACTGACGAAGCCACTATGACAGCAGAAGCATGACCGTCATACTAGATCTCTAGGCATTAAGTATATGTCTGATTGGTCTTAGTGCAAGTGGGAGATTTGTTGGGATGTGCTCTAAGACAACTCATTAGATGATTGTTTATGACATACAATGTATTATGATTTTGTTAATGGCAATTCATTATTATATATTATTCGTGTTTCTGTGTAATATGAATTAATATATAAGTTAATGTCCTTAGAATAATATTGTATTGTTCTTAAAATTGTCCCTAGTCAAGTATTATCATGAATCGGGATAATGATAATGCATTGAGACTAGTATGTTTTGATTGATGAATTGTTCATAGATATGAGATATCAAATCAACACATGGGTGCATGTTAGAGAATGATGTACTGGACAGACCCACCATGAGAATGCTACATGGATAGTTATATGAGCGCCATAAGCAATTCTCATAGTGATAATAATGTATGTAATCCTTACGACTTGAGATCACCAGAGATCCCAACATAAGGAGTCATGTATCTTGATATTGTCAAACGTTACCTGTAACAAGGTAAACTATAAAGACAATCATTGGATACACCACGAATTATGTAGAGGGGTGTTGGGTGATCAAGAAAGGATTTGTCCCTCCTATATAACAGGAGAAGTGTTTGGGCCCTTGATCAAGTAAGACTAAAATGCATGGCCGTGCTCGAATGAGTCGATATGTGATATCGAGCTTATTCGTTTATTCTAGTTCTACTTGGGGATCAAGAAATAAAAGATTGAATATATGAGTATGACTATTCTATGACTCGTGTTCAATCTAAACACGTTGGACAAAGGGATTAAGTTACATGGTTAATATTATCGCAGTTCGTAGGTTATGTCGAGTCAATGACATTCTTGTAATTTGGGTAGCCTTGATGTGTTGCTAGATACCGTTCATTGCTTGTAACATAAAATTAGATTTTATGTCACTGCCAACATTGCAAGATCCTATCGGTCACACAAAACATTAAATCGATAAAGGAAGATATAATTCATTGGATGAATTAATTAATTAAGAAGAGTCTTAATTATAAGTATTAGATATATGAATTTAATTAATATATTGGTATGGGCCAATAAGGCTTTTTGAAAGCCCCTTTTAATTAAATCTTATATATATTATATTATGCTCACAAGGTTCATAATTAAGTGTTAATTTTTGAAAACCTAATAGCCTCCACAACAAAGCTCTCGGCCGTCCCTCACTATCGCCCTCCTTCCCACCGCCGCCGCCGTGAACGTGGTGGTTTGATGGCCGCCGTTGATCGGTTTCAAACCGTGAGTCTTGTTCCGGTTTAAGAACGAGTCTAGCAACTTGTTCTTAAACACCTTCTTCGATTTGATCGTGTGGATACCGTAGAGACGAAGGTGCAAATCTTTGTTCGTGACTCGTGGTCTTGCAACGAGGATTCTGCTACAAACACGCTACAAGGGTACGATTCTTAATCAATCTCGGTATGATTACTTTGTAAAGGTCCTTTGGTAGGAATCCAATTTTATTTTCCGCTGCATATTGTATGATGGATTCCTAACACTTTTGGTATAGAAGGACATGATTCTTTTTGTATAGTCTCTACTCTAGGAGTAGTGTAAAACTATAGTATTAACATTCATTTGGCTGGGAATGTAATTAATCCTTTTGGAATTTTATTTTTGGCACTGTAATCCTTAAGCTCGAGGCATCAATATGAACCTTATACCCTGATCTATACATGTTTAGTTCTTCTTATGCCTTTAATCCGCACTTAAGGTAGCGAGGCCTTACAGATTAGGAGGTGAAAGTGCTTAATTGTTGTTTGTCATCGACTTTGTATGTTGTCCAAGGAGTTTAGTTTCCAGTTTGGTCAAGTATGGCCTTATAGCTTTGAGTCTGAGCTAAGTAGGTCATTTGTTGGAATCATCATCATTTATTAGCAGCATTGTGCGTTCTTTCTCCTGTTGCTACGTTGTGCGTTCTTTCTCCTGTTGCTACGTTGATTCACATATGCTACTGTTTTAGGAGAATCATAACACTAATATCCTACATATTTTAAATCTGATTAGTCGCCTCATATGTATGTTGAGGTAACTTTAGTGATAAAGAAGTAATGAAATGGTGTTTTATGAATTCGTATTTTAGATTAATACACGGCATTGGAGTTCCACGAACTATGATGACAATATTCAGCTTCTAGAACAAGGAATAATAGGTATGTTGATCGGTAACATACGACAGGTATCTGTATTATTTGATACATGATTTGCTGAACTTACATGACTTACATGAAATTACTTGGCTATGTGATTTTACTTGACTTACGAGCATTCAGAGTTGATATTTCGATGTATGAAAATAAATGTTTTGTTAACACACATCATTTTCAATAAATGTACATCGATATATGACTTTCACGTTGGATATATTAAGTTGCATCATATGAGATTATGATATTGGCATAATGCATTGACACGCATGGACATTGAGCACGTCATGTTGATTCTACCAATTCCTTCGTTGATACCCTTATCCTTTTTGTTGGTATCTGTGATGCGTGTTTGGGGATGATGGGCACGCTGATGGCTTGGTGGAGAGATTGAGCTGAGAGATGCCGTAGCGACGAGTGTGCCGACATCGCCCAGACACGAGGGATGATGGACCGCCGATGGCTCGACTGAGAGAGATGTCGTAGCGACGAGCGAGTCGACGCCCTGCTCGAGCATGATATTTGATTGATGATACCTTTCTTTGGACTCCGATATTCTGGTATCTTGATATTTGATACCTATCCTTGGATTCCGGACTTTTGCTATCCCGAGATGATTTGTACCCTTCATGCATCGCATTACATTGCATTGCATTGCATGACATCATATATAACATTTTATAGATGCATGTTGTATTTAGTTGATAGTTTCATATTGGGCTTTGGCTCACCCCCTAGGGGCTGTTGTTGTCTTTGTGTGTGGACAATTGCAGGTATTATAAGGTAACCAGGATCCCAAAGAGGGAATGCTCGCTGGAAGTCTTACCTGAGGTTGTTTTCTTTTGTCTTTTCGTAGTCGTAGGATAGTTAAGTATACCAAGGTGTGTCCTGGATAGTATACCTATGTAAATTGAGTTTATTTCTGTCCATTCTTGATTATTGGTGAATATTTGCTGTTTCTTTACTGCTGATGGTATTATGTAAATATTTTAAGTATGAAATGTGTGCTGGAGATATATTTTGCATGCTATGGTATGATGTAAATATTTTTAGTACGACTTATGTGATGGGTGCCTATGATGCTTGCTATGGTATTATGTATTTACTTGTTGCACTGGGATATGATATTTGTACTTTTCATTTTTTCTGGTATGTCCCTCGTGCGCGGAGGTCATGCCGAAATTTTTAGAGCCACTTGTTGGCAGAACTTTAAAAAAAAAAAAACTTCCGCTGTTTATAAATAAATAATCATTGTGTGATAATTAAACACTTGATTAGGAACGGATCCTCACACACACACATATATATATATATATATATAATTTTATGATTAGGACTCTTCCTAATCAAATTAATTCATCCAATAAATTTTATCTTCCATTTATTGATTTAATCTTTTGTGCGACCCGTTAGGATCTTGCAACGTTGGCAATGACATAAAATCTAATTTTATGTCACAAGCAATGAGCGGTATCTAACAACCCATCAAGCCTACCCAAGTTACAAGAATGTCATTGACTCGACATTACCTATGGCTTGTGATAATATTCTCCATGTAACTTAATCCCTTTGTCCTAGGTGTTTAGATTAAACACAAGTCATGGAATAAGTCATACTCGTACAGTTCAATTTTTTTTTCTTGATCCCGAGTAGACTATAATAAACGAATAAGCTCGATATCACATATCGACTCATTCGATCATGGCCATGCATTTTAGTCTCACTTGATCAAGGGCTCAAACACTTCTCCTGTTATATAGGAGGGACAAATCCTATCTTGATCACTCAACATCCCTCTACATAATTCGTAGTGTATCCAATGATTGTCTTTATAGTTTACCCTGTTACAGGTAACATTTAACAATATCAAGATACACAACTCCTTATGTTGGGATCTCTGGTGATTTCAAATTGCAAGGATTACATACACTATTATCACTATGAGAATTGCGTGGAAGCTTGCACCAGTGTAACCTATTTCATTGACTTCTTCCTCACCTCCATAAATCAAGAATATATCCTTAGTTCTTCTCACTTCAGGATATTCTTGACAGCGATCCAATGACATTCACCTAGATCAACTTGATATCTGCTATTCATGCTTAAAGCATACGAAACATCGGGACCAGTACATATCATTGCATACATGATAGAACGAATTGCTGACGCATATAGAATCTTACTCATGCGTGTCTCTCATCTTGTGTTGAAGGACACTGATCCTTCGAGAGATGTATCACATGTGTCATAAGCACGAATCCTTTCTTTGATTCTTGCATACCTAACTGTTTTAGCACTTTATCTATGTATGTACTTTGACTTAGGCCATGTAATTTTCTTGATCTATCTCTATAGATCTTGATACCTAACACATAGGTGGCTTCACCCAAGTCTTTCATAGAAAAGTAATTCCCTAGCCAAATCTTTACAGATTGCAAGGCAGGGATATAATTCCCAATGAGAAGTATGTCATCTACATACAACACTAGGAAAATAATTATGCTCCCACTGACATTCATGTAGACACAAGGTTCATCTACGTTCTTGATGAAACCAAACTCTTTGATTGCATCATCGAAACGAAGATTCCAACTCCGAGAAGCTTGCTTCAATCCATAAATGGATCATTGTAGTTTGCATATCTTTCCAGCATCCTTTGGATTGACAAAACCTTCAGGTTGTGTCATGTACACATCATCAAGTAAGTTTCCATTAAGGAAAGCAATTTTGACATCCATCTGCCGAATTTCATAATCATGAAATGCAGTTATTGCAAGTAAGATCCTAATGGATTTAACCATGGCAACTGGCGAAAAAGTTTCATCATAGTCTATACCATGAATTTGTTTGAAACCTTTAGTAACCAATCGTTCTTTAAAGGTTTGTACATTACCATCCATGCCAGTCTTCTTCTTGAAAATCCATTTGCACCCTATGGGTCTTACCCCTTCAGGTGGGTCAACCAAAGTCCATACTTGGTTTACATACATGGATTCCATCTCAGATTTCATGGCCTCTAGCCATTTCACATAATCAGGGCCCATTATAGCTTCTTGATAGAATGAAGGTTCATCCTCATTAATGAGTAGTAAGTCACCTTGTTGAGTCACAAGAAATCCATATCTCTGTGGCTCCCGGTGACTCTTATAGACCTACAATGGGCTTTTGTCTCTTGAGTAGGTGATAGGCTTGGATTTTGAGTGTTTTTAACTGTAAATTCTTCCTACTTTCCGTTCTTTTTCCTGGATGATATTATGTTTTTTGGTGTTTATTCGTTTGTTTCAGGAAAATGGATCGTAAGTGGAAGAAATGAGCTTATATGAAGATAACGGGCGAAATCGAGGCGTGAAAGAACAAAAATTGAGGAAATGAAATTTTCGGAATCTCGATCGATCGAGCCAGGCAGAGAGTTGAGCATCAAAGATTTTCAAGTCTCGATCGATCGGTGGAAATCTCGATCGATCGAGCGAGGCAGTAACTTCGGAGCTGATTTTTTCAAATTCTCGATCGATCGGTGAAAAATCTCGATCGATCGATGGAGACAGTGAGATTCAAAAGCTGGCATGAACAGTGCGCCGATCGATTGAGAAAACCTTCCGATCGATCGAGACGCAAAATCCTGAAGATTTTATTTTCCTTTCTTATCGTGATTTTGGAGGGCTTTTAAGCGGGAAGCTTGATTCATACCGAAAACACACCATATCAGACCATTGGAGACGATTTTTAGGTCAAGGAGAGCCGCCGCCCAGCCGCCGCCAAGGAGATCCAATCTCCGTTCTTCGTCCAAGGTCGAGCCAATCTATTCCGGAGTGCAAGGAAGGAACAAGAGAAGAAATCACGGTGCAACGCACGGATTCACCCATCGTTTATCGTATTTCTGAACTTTAATTTATTTGATTTTCAATTTCATTTGATGTTTTAGAGGTCGAGAGACAATAAAACTCTTATGTATTTGATTTGAATTAAATTTAGTTTATATTATTGAGTTTTAATTTCGTTGTATTTGATATATTGATTCATTGGTACTTGAGTGCATTGATTGTTATTGTTCATAAATTAATTGCATGTGTAGATCAAAGTCTAGCTAGCTTTGATTGAATTTGAGGGTTACAGCCGAGATCGAGAGATAACGTTGTAACACGCTCCATTAATTTATGATGTATGTCACGATTGAGATCGAGAGATGATATAGCATATGTGAGAACTTGGAATCGAGAGATTTAGAGTTATAAGGTTTTGATAATTTATGCAACTTTGAATTAGTAAATAGGTGCACGAGAGTGACTTATTCTAATTTATTGTTAGTTTCGTTACAGCTCGAGAGAGTTTATCGAATAATAGTGAAAACCTTTCACCTTTAAAATCAATTGGTTGATGAACTGAGAATTCCATTGAATCATTAGAGAGAACATAATTGAACGACGAACTCGGTAATTTTCTCGAGTAACTTACCTTTGCATTTCCGGAACCATTTTTGTCATTATTTCTAGTTTAATCTTTATTCTTTAGTTTAATTTAGATCTAGTTAATCAAACTTCTTTTATCGTAGGCTAAATATAATTTTACTTATCTTATTTGGTACTTATACGTTAGTCCCTGTGGATTCGACAACCTGTACTTAATTTTCACTATACTAAAACTTGACAACCGTGCACTTGCGGTAGAATCGCTTCAAATCATTCTTTGAAATATCTTTTGTTTAAAAATAAAGCGGTCAAGTTTTTGGCGCCGTTGCTGGGGACTAATCTGTATAATATCATACGAGATTAGTTAATTGTAATTTAGCCAATTCTTTTATTATTGCATTTGTGTTTTTATTTTCTTTGTTTTCTTTTGTTGATCTTTGTGAATAACTTTGTGTATTTTGTTGTCTCCTTTTGTCTATTTTGTACAGGAACCGTTTCTCTAGTGCATGCTCAGAAGAGAGGAGCCCATTCTCGAGCCTTTCGATCCGGAGATAGAAAGAACTTTATTTAGGCGATTACGAGAAGCTCGAGCAATGGCTGACAATAACGAAGCACATCACCCTAGATCGATGATGGACTTTGCACAACCAGCATTTCATGGATCGTTGTCGAGTATTACGAGGCCGACGATTCAAGCAAACAATTTTGAGATCAAGCCGGCAATCATACAAATGATTCAGCACTCGGTTATGTTCGGGGGAGCAGCTACAGATGATCCGAATAATCACATCTCCAACTTTTTGGAGATTTGTGACACATTCAAACACAATGGCGTCTCTGACGACGCCATCAGGTTAAGACTTTTCCCCTTTTCATTAAGAGACAAAGCTAAGGCATGGTTGAATTCTCTACCTGCAGGTTCTATAACAACATGGGAGGGGATGACAAAGGCGTTTTTGTCAAAGTACTTTCCCCCTTCCAAGACGGCGAAGATGTGGAACGATATCACGACTTTTGGTCAGTTTGACCCCGAGACTTTATATGAAGCGTGGGATCGTTTTAAGGAGTTGTTGAGGAGATGCCCACACCATGGTCTACCCATATGGCTGCAGGTACAAACATTCTATAACGGTTTATTTTCTTCTAACCGTTCTATGATTGATGCAGCATCTGGGGGATCCATAATGAGAAAGACGCCGGAAGAAGCATATAGCTTGTTGGAGGAAATGGCGTGCAACAGCTACCAGTGGCAATCTGAGAGGAGCACGCCGCAGAAACCAATGGGAGTCCATCAAGTGGACGAGATCACTGCTCTTTCGGCTCAATTAGAAGCCATGAACCGGAAGATTGACAGCATGGGAGCAGCAGCAATGCAAGCTCAAGCGATCTTCTGTGAGCTGTGTGGAGGCGGTCATCCTAGCATCGAGTGTCAGGCAGGTAATCAATTTAACCAATCTGTTGAGGCTGTTAATTTTGTAGGTAACAGGCCACCCAATAATTCCTACTCGAATTACAACCAACCATGGAGGAACCACCCGAATTTGAGGTGGTCGAATCAAGAAAATGTGTTGAACTCTCAACCGCAGGCCGGGTTCACACAAAAGCCGAGTATGGAGGAATTGATGGCAAAGCTGATTTCATCAACGGAGGTGAGGATGCAGAATCAGGATGCATCTATTAAAAATTTGGAAGTGCAGATAGGGCAGTTGGCCACGATGATATCTGGGAGGACGCAAGGTACGCTCCCGAGTGATTCTGTAAAGAATCCGAAGGAGCCATCAAATTGAGAAGGCGAGGAGGTGACAGTCCAGCTTGGGACTATAAATTAAGAACTTCCGTTTTCCTTTCCTTGAGTTTTGTTTTTGATTTCTTGTTTTGATGTGTTTTTGTTAGTTTGTTTGTTTTGAGTTTGTCTGGGAATGAATTCGTGTATTTTCTATTGCAGGTGTGTAAGCAAGAGCAAGTTGGTTGTAGGCGAGACAATCCGAGAGGAAGATATTGAGAAAAAAATTTTAAATTCTGTTGGCTGCTGCTGGCGATCGATCGAGACAAATCTCGATCGATCGCCCGATTTTTTTAAAAGAAACATTGAGCCTACTGCCTCGCTCGATCGATCGAGAATTTTTTCGATTGATCGAGCGAGAGAAAACTTTGAAAAAAATAAAGGCACAGACGCAGCATCTATCACTCTCCAACTCAATTTTTCTCCTCTCCAAAACATAACCCTAGCCGTCTCTTTCAAATTCCTTCATCTAATCTCATCATTTTTCCATAGAATTTCAAATTTACTTCAACTCTAAGAAGTAATATTCATGCTAATGAGATTTTCATTTCAGATTTGAAGAATTGCAAGGCCAATTGGGTAGAAGCGCATCAAAAGGAGAATTCCAAGCCAAGGGCCAAACTTTCACAAGATCGGATTTTTTAAGCGGTAATTGGTTTCTAATTCTCAAAGATTTTATCTTTTGGTAAAATTTCTCGAATTGTAGTAGATTGGGTTAGGAAGGAGTTAAATTTGGAGGAAGTTGTGTGGTGTTGAAGGGTGCCGGATTTACAGTGTTATGGGGTGTTAGTTGAATTTAACTGAAGTAGTTGGGAATCGTTTAGCAAGAAAATGTCATCCAGAAAGAGGTCAAAGCAGGCGGAAGCTTCCCAAAAGCAAAAGCAGGCGGAGGCCACTGTTTCTGAGCCAGGATATGATGAGAAGAAGTTTCTCAATGCCACAATTGCTGAATTATACCCCACCTACCATAAGAAACCCCTGAGCCGTGAAATGGGAATGAGCATAGATAAATTGGAATGTCCTGTCATTAGGACAGTCCGGCGAAAAGGGTGTTTCAATTCGTTCAGATGCCGATTGATGCTGTGGTGCCGCTGGTAAGGGAGTTTTACACGAATCTTTGAGCTGTTAGACCAGGGCACCAAGTAAGTGTTTATGTTCGAGGGAAGGATGTGTTGGTGGATCGAGCCGCAATCAACAATATTCACCGGATGCCTTTACTTCAAAACTGTGCATACCAATCTTTCAAGAGTAGCAGGATTGACTACGATGAGGTATTGACAGTTATTGGCAAGCCGGGAGTGGATTGGCAAAGGAATGATAAAGCAGAGCCACAGTTGGTTCTAAAGAAACATTTGAAGCCAGAGGCCCAAGCATGGTTTTCATTTGTCGCCTCGCGGGTCATGCCTTCGACCCACACTTCTGAGGTGACAAAAGCCAGAGCGGTCCTGGTATATGCCATCCTCTCAGGGAAGGAAGTGGACTTCGGCGAGATCATTGCTGATCACATTGCTGAAATTGGGAGCAGCTCACCGACCTCCGCACTACCGTTTCCATCCACAATCACTGCTTTATGTCAGCGGTACGGAGTGACATGGGGGGAAGACGAGGAGCTACTTCCACCGAAGACACCGATCATTGTGGACACTCCACCACCTCCTACGGGTCGACGAAGACCTTCGGACACTACACAAGCTGGAGCATCATCCTCTGCTGCAGGACATACATGTGTTACTTTGGACTCTCTTCATAGGGATCTCCAAGATATTCGCCTGGAGCAGCAGAGCATTCACAGCATGCAGCGGGACATTCATAGCATGCAGAGAGCATTGCAGATGGACCATGAGCAGGTAGCTCAGCGTCAGATGGAGTTCATACACTATCAGAGTGCATGGAACACTGCCATGGCCCAGGGTTTTCCAGGTTTCCAGTTCCCGCCGGAGCCACATTTTGCACCTTATCAGCCGCATGCACCTCCACCTTCTGAGTACCCACCATTTCCGCCATATCAGGGCGAGGAGCACCACTACCCAGTCCCCCCTCCGGAGCATGATGAGGACGACGATCAGTGACGATCGTCGTCATGGTATGTGTCTTTGCCTTTGCATTTATTTTTCTTGTTCATTGAGGGCAATTCACATTCTAAGTTTGGGGGGGTTTTTGAGTATTTGTATATATCTTGCTTTTGCACATATTGCTACTTGTCTTGTTTCTTTTCCTAGCATGATTGCATGATGTTGAGACTAATTCGTCCTTGAGCATAAAAAAAAAAAAAAAAAAATTTTTTTTAGTGATTGAGTTATTCTTGAGAATTGATGAGTTGGAATTGCAACGGTAATACATGATGAAATTAATCCTCATCTAGATAGGAGTCATGGAAATGCTTAACTTGTTTGTATATATCCTTTGTTAACTACATGTCAAAACTGAGGAATAATTTGAGCACATATTGAGTCATGATTCAGTGAAGTATGTATTGATTAAATTGAAAACTTGTGTTAACTATGATGAGTCTTGAGTATCTTAGATAACTTTACAGTTTAGTTGAAAGCACTTTGAGGCGAAATTTATAATTAGGAACTAGACTTGGAGATGATTTAGGCGATTTTTGCACCGTTTGAGCCTTTCAAGCCTACCTGTTATATATTATTCCTTAGTGTCCCCTTTTGAGCCTTATTGAAAAAGAATGGTATATGCATTGCATATGATTAGACCCCCATTCGGCATTTTTGGCAAACTCATTATACCCACCTTGGTTTGAGCCTAAAAGAACAATTTCATCCATCCCTAGGAGAGTATAATGAATCTCATTCATTGCATTAAATTGTTATATGTTGAGAAGTTCATTGTGAAAGAAATGAAATGAAGAAAAGAATGAGCAAAGAAAAAAATGTAGAGAAAAAGCCTTGAAAAGAAAAGTTAAATAAGACCCAAAGTGGCCAAGGCTAGAAAATGTGAAGAGAAGCTCAATGATTATATGAGAAGATTTTGAACTGATTCTGTTATACTCTCTTCTTTGAATTCATCCTACCTTTTCTTTGAAGCCGACACCAAAAGGCCTAACGTTAAAAGCTTTTAAAGTCCTGTTGATCCAAGTCTAGGGAATAATTACATTAGTGGAGAAGTGCTGGATAGTAAATTTGTAAAGTAATTCAAAGTAATCTTGACTTGGAGTTGATATGGCACATGTTGATTTTAAAGATATGTATGTAACTCATGTTTGACAATAGCACACACGCACGTTCCGATGTTGCGATGTATTGTTTAACTTAGGAGAAATTACTTCTTGTTAAGTGTTGAAGGACTTCTATTGATGTGTAAGTAGGACTTCTGAGATTTTACGTATGTTGTAAAGATGATTCATGCTTAGTATCGAGTTTAACTTTTCTTTTTGAGCTTATTGCTTGCTCGAGGACGATCAAGTCTAAGTTTGGGGGAGTTGATAGGCTTAGATTTTGAGTGTTTTTAACTGTAAATTCTTCCTACTTTCCGTTCTTTTTCCTGGATGATATTATGCTTTTTGGTGTTTATTCGTTTGTTTCAGGAAAATGGATCGTAAGTGGAAGAAATGAGCTTATATGAAGATAACGGGCGAAATCGAGGCGTGAAAGAACAAAAATTGAGGAAATGAAATTTTCGGAATCTCGATCGATCGAGATTTACTCTCGATCGATCGAGCCAGGCAGAGAGTTGAGCATAAAAGATTTTCAAGTCTCGATCGATCGGTGGAAATCTCGATCGATCGAGCGAGGCAGTAACTTCGGAGCTGATTTTTTCAAATTCTCGATCGATCGGTGAAAAATATAGATCGATCGATCGAGACAGTGAGATTCAAAAGCTGGCATGAACAGTGCGCCGATCGATCGAGAAAACCTTCCGATCGATCGAGACGCAAAATCCTGAAGATTTTATTTTCCTTTCTTATCGTGATTTGGAGGGCTTTTAAGCGGGAAGCTTGATTCATACCGAAAACACACCATATCAGACCATTGGAGACAATTTTTAGGTCAAGGAGAGCCGCCGCCCAGCCGCCGCCAAGGAGATCCAATCTCCGTTCTTCGTCCAAGGTCGAGCCAATCTATTCCGGAGTGCAAGGAAGGAACAAGAGAAGAAATCACGGTGCAACGCACGGATTCACCCATCGTTTATCGTATTTCTGAACTTTAATTTATTTGATTTTCAATTTCATTTGATGTTTTAGAGGTCGAGAGACAATAAAACTCTTATGTATTTGATTTGAATTAAATTTAGTTTATATTATTGAGTTTTAATTTCGTTGTGTTTGATATATTGATTCATTGGTACTTGAGTGCATTGATTGTTATTGTTCATAAATTAATTGCATGTGTAGATCAAAGTCTAGCTAGCTTTGATTGAATTTGAGGGTTACAGCCGAGATCGAGAGATAACGTTGTAACACGCTCCATTAATTTATGATGTATGTCACGATTGAGATCGAGAGATGATATCGCATATGTGAGAACTTGGAATCGAGAGATTTAGAGTTATAAGGTTTTGATAATTTATGCAACTTTGAATTAGTAAATAGGTGCACGAGAGTGACTTATTCTAATTTATTGTTAGTTTCGTTACAGCTCGAGAGAGTGTATCGAATAATAGTGAAAACCTTTCACCTTTAAAATCAATTGGTTGATGAACTGAGAATTCCATTGAATCATTAGAGAGAACATAATTGAACGACGAACTCGGTAATTTTCTCGAGTAACTTACCTTTGCATTTCCGGAACCATTTTTGTCATTATTTCTAGTTTAATCTTTATTCTTTAGTTTAATTTAGATCTAGTTAATCAAACTTCTTTTATCGTAGGCTAAATATAATTTTACTTATCTTATTTGGTACTTATACGTTAGTCCCTGTGGATTCGACAACCTGTACTTAATTTTCACTATACTAAAACTTGACAACCGTGCACTTGCGGTAGAATCGCTTCAAACCATTCTTTGAAATATCTTTTGTTTAAAAATAAAGCGGTCAATAGGCATTTCGTCCACAACAACTTGTGGTGACTGCTCTGTTTCCATCTCAATATCATGTTCAGTGTTTAGTTGTTGTTGTAATTCACTAAGTTCTATTTGTCTCCCACTGGTTCTTCTAGAAATAAATTCTCTTTCGAGAAAGATACGTGTCCGAGCAACAACCACTTTGTTCTCGGTGGGATAATAGAAATATTATCTTTTTGTTTCCCTAGGATACCCTACAAATAAACACTTATCAGATTTTGGTCCAAGTTTATTGGAGGCATGACGTTTCATGTAAGCCTCACAACCTCAAATCTTCATAAAAGACATACTAGGACGTTTCCTAGTCCATATCTCATATGGTTTCTTTTTAACTGATTTAGATGGAACACGTTAAGTATAAATATTGTTGTTTCTAAAGCATGTGTGATATCCCTGAAATTAATCCTGTGTTTTATGGTTTTTAATAATAATTATGGTGTTATGATTATTATTATGGTTGGGAAATGTATAGTTATGCGGTGGGCATGAACTGGTAATACATTTCAGGGTACATGTGGTGCATAGTGGGGGCTAGGTGATTTGGCATGATTTATTTGTGATTGGTTCTCATTAATCTGGAAAGCATGTCAATTGTCATTATGGTGCATTTAATTGAGTAAATGCTTTAAAATATCAAATCGGGATATTTTATTATATCATGCTAATTAGTTGGATACCATTTTAATTAAACCTCCCACACTTTTATTACCTTACCCCTTTTACCCCACTCATTCCCCCACCACACTCTTAACACTCAAACCCTTCCCCCCAAACCCATCCTATCGATCAAAAGGAGGAAAGAAAGAAGGGAGTTTCAAGAACTTGAAATCTTTGCATTCTGATAGGGATTTGAAGCTAAAAGAGTAAGGAACCTTCTTTGTTAAGTTTTGATTATGTATTGTTGAGATTTGAGTTGATAAAGTTTGGGGAAAGATGGGTTTGTTTTGATGGGTTGTGGTTTTTGGTGTGATTAATGTTGTGTTCTTGGTATTTGTTGTGTTGGGATGAAAAGAATTTGAAGTTTCATGGGTTGAGTGTGTTGGAGAGATGGAATGTGCAAATGGTGAAAATCGCGTGTAAAGAGCGAGGCGATCGATCGTCGCGAAATAGCAATCGATCACCTGAGGCAGTGGATTTTGGCGAGCGATCGCTAAGTTTGAGCGATCGATCGCTGAGGCTCGTGATCGATCGCTCGAGACTTATCGATCGATTGCTAGTTGGCAATTTTTGGGCATCGAGGTAGGGGTGTCACGCGATCGATCGACGCATTTGGGGCGATCGATCGCGAGACACGAAATATGGGATTTTTGGTTATTTTGTTGGATTTTTGGTATTGTACTATTATTTGACTTCTAATATTGAGTTGTGCACTTGTGTAGAGCCTTCCCAGGTGGCAACACAACTCAGGGGATTAAGTCCTGCAACATCCCATAATTTGAAAAGGTACATAGAGAGACGTACGGGCATCGGACGGTAAAATGTATTTTTACATTTTGGTTTATGCATTGTGGTTGCATATATATATTGGATGCTTGGTGCATATTATGGTTAGTCGTTGTTATATTCGAGTGATGATTTTAATGCTTTGCCCCTGTAATTTCGAAGCGATGATAAAATACTTGCCGCTGTCATATCGTAGCGATGATAGAATATTTGCCGCTAATATTTCGAAGTGATGGTAAATGTCGTTGTCATATTGAAGCGAGGGATATTAATGTCGTTGATATGTCAAAGCGAGGGGTATTAATGCTGCTGTCATGTCGAAGCGATGTGCATTAAAATACACTGTTATAACAAGACTGTGATTGGTTATTGGTATTGATAGAACGGATTTATGTCATGACATTTATAAACTGTATTATAATCTGATGATTATGAATATAAGTTGTGGTAGAGGGACAACCAAATGGAGCGTTTTAAATGCATTGAATACATGAAGTGCTTTGTATTATGGTTTATGCATTTATACATTATAATCATATTGTTGTGAATATGGTTTATTATATGCTCATGGTTTGGGGTTGTTCCTGTAGGAGCTTCTGGCATGGAGGGCTAATGCCAGGGTTGATGCGGTGAGCTGTGTGGGGAGTGCTACTGGTAACAGGACAGGAATTTTTTTGTATAGTTTTTACACAGAGTAGAGTAAATCTATAGTCTTTACATTAATTTTGTGGGAATGTAACTAATTCTTTTGGAATTTTATTTTGGCACTGTAATCCTTAAGCTCGATGCATCAACATGGACCCTTATATTCTGATGATTGAATGTTTATCTCTTTCCCTTAGTGATTTATCTCCTTGTACATTTCAATTGTTGAACTTGATTTCATGCTTCGATTTCTTGAAGAATTACAGTCGGTTTTCGTACCATGTTGCTCGTGATTTTGTGAGTTTTATTTAATCGATTTATGCTTCATGGGTAGTGTGTTAGCAAGCTTGATTAATCATGTATGAGAGGATTGTATGGATTTACAGGTTTCATTTTCTGTTTCGGTCGACTGGTGATGCGATTTTCTTTTCGTTTTTGGCGTTGAAAAATGATGCGTCTGAATGGTTATCGATGTTATGTCTAAATAATTGCTGTTTTTCTACTTGTTTTCTTGATGGTTAGGCCTATGGTGAGCTCTGAATCCCATTCCCCTCTTGCCCGATGATCCCTGTTGCTGCTTCGATAGACTCTGCTGTTAATTTATCTAGAGTTTTATTGTTGATTCTTGGCCTAAACCTGCTGCTAGGTTGTTCAATTTTATGTGGTTTTAGCTTGATTAATCTTATGTTGGAAGATTGTATAAGTTTCCCAATTTCATTTCTTGATGGGTTCGAAAACCTTGCTGCTCTTCTTGATCGAATTCATGCTGTTTTGAAGTTTAGATTATACTATATGTTGAGTTTGCACCTTGCTGTCATGGCATGAATTCTTTGCTGAAATGGTTCAATCTTTACACCTGGGTAGGTTCGAAAATCTTGATGTACATGGATTGATTTTCCTACTGCTTGGTTCGACTTTAATGTTGCTATTATGTAAGATTTATGCCATGTTTTGTTCAAAAAAATTCATCAGATTGTTGGAAGGGAGTTATGTGTTTTATGGATCAATTTTTGTGCTATAATGGTTTAATTGAAGGGGAATTGCGTGGCTGACTTTTAGGGGCTATGACGGACAAAAATTAGGGCTTTAATGGGACTTGCAAATCATGCTTATAAAGTGTTTGATAATAGGCTTAAGTGGTGTTCAAGTGTTGGCCAAACTCTACTAATTGTGTAGTAACAAAATCTACTTTTTGGCTTATATCATGGTTGTGTTTTGAGGAGTGTTGGGCTATGGTTTGATATGCTAATAACTTGGAACATGTGTCATTGTGTGAAAACGTGAGTTAGATAGATGTTAATGTATGTTATAAACATGTATTAAAGTGTATATTAATGAATATACTTGAATGTGTGCAATATTTTACTAGATGTTGAGAATGTTGAGTAAATGTACGAACAAGACGTAGGATACATGAGGAAGTAGTATGGACTGCATTGATTTAAAGTGATGGAATCTCCACATTGAATTATTAAGCATGTATTGAGGTTCATGGGTGATGTATAAACATGAATGTGTGTGACCTTGCATGTATTGATGTGTATATATACTACAACTTATGGTTTATGAGTTATTGCTAAAGTATGAAAGCTAATTCGATTGATGTAACTGTTTGGGGGTGATTGGTATAACACTTTATTGGATTATTGATTTTATATTGAGGAGTTGAATTCCCTTCAGAGTCTTCTCGGACTTCCGGACAAAGAGGAGGATAACTCCACTCGAAATTCAAGTGATAAGGTACGTAGTGACGTACGAGCATGTATACATATTATGAAGTAATTACATATTCATATATTCATGAATTATTAAATGTCATGATGGAACATAAGAAATGTATATGTGTGTTGAGTATGCCATATGTGGTATGGTGGATACGTAATTGTACGTGATCCAAAATATGTATATGTATATATGTATGTGTGGTATGAAGGATACGTAGTTATACGTGATCCGAGTATACGAGCTGAGTATTGATGCCTGGGGCATGATCAATATGAGAAAATGTCGAGAATGAGATAGATTGATAGGCAGGATCATATGCGATATGAAATTGTTTATGATTCAGCATAAATAATAGAATTTGGTTGTATTGAATTTATCGTGTTGATGAGTATCATGTTTAAATAACGATACTGAACTTGATGTTATGAAAGCGTGTGAGTTTGAAACAGGAACAGTGCGTGGAAGCTATACAGATTCAGAATTGTACAGGGAGTACATTTTTATAGATTTTCAATAATCGCAAATTGTGATATTATGATCGTATCATGATCTTTATGCATTGCAATGATATGGGTATTATGATGTTGGTATGCTGACCCTGTGTGGGGGCTGTTTCTGTTGAAACAGGTACTACAACTACAAAGTTATTTTGGTGTAGCAAGCACGAGCTTGGTTGCACAATATTGCTTCCTGAAGCGTAGAATGAGATTCGGTAAATGGTATACATTATTTATGTAACTAGATGGGTATTCATTATTTGTTGCTCGTATGTGAGCACTTGGAGTCGTGTATATGGACTGTATATTGGTGTTGAAGTCCACTTTTTATATCTTCTTAGTATGATGACTTCCCTGGCTGGGAACTTACATATGGTTTTGATTTCTTTTAGTATCGTGTTTTTCCCTGGCTGGGAATTATTTTTGGTGATGTGTTTTATTTTGGGATAGCTCAATTTATGGGGAGGCTCTGCCAAATTTTTTATAAAAACCAACAATGTAAAGTGGTGCAATGGTGATGATAATGGGTGAACCTTGAGTCTTATTGCTGAGTATTATTTATGTCATGGAAATATGTGAAGGATGTAATGATTCTTTAAAAGAATGAATTTTTTATACTCATATGACGTCATAAATGCACTAATGACGAGTTAAAGAGTTGGGGCCTTACATTAGTGGTATCAGAGCAGTGGTTAGCTCTTTGGGATGTTTAATGGCCTAGGGATGTGTTGATAGACATGTATATCACATACTTTTATGCATGATTGTAGCTTTCTGTCATTGTGACATGACGCCTGCTATGTGCACTTTATGATATGAAGCAATGAAAATTGGTGTTATTGCTAACCATTGTGATTGCAGGATCGTATGAGATACGAAGAACATGATATTGATAAACAACCAGCAATACCAATGAACATACACAATGAGGGTGGTATGGTTGAAAAGCCTCGAGTATGGTAACTCGTTTTATCTATATCATTAGCTTGACTATGGTGGAAATGATAATGCCTTTTTAAGGTGCATGATGTATGACATAGCTGACGGTAATTAATGTTGATGATAAGTGGACGTTGTTACTAGTAGAGGGTTAATGTGTTTTATTGAGTTGAGTTTTGTGTACATGTTATGTATATGTATGTGCAGTGCTGAGAAATCTAATTTTGCAGGAGAAATCAGAGAATGAGATATGATATCTGAGGATAGGAAATGGTAGGCAGTATTGTGCTGTTTGAGTATGACAACAGATGATGTGACAATTGGGTATGTGTATATCATTTACATGATGGCACAGGTACGTAATGATGTACAAGAATAGATGAATATATTTTCCACTGTATTATTGAAAAGCGAAGTGTCGCTTAGGTTTAGGGTCGCTTTTATGGTTGACCGACGTGTTATTATTATGTGTGGGTCGCCTTCGTGTTGGGCGACGTGTTGTTATTATATGTGGGTTGCCGTGGGTACGAGCGACATATATATATATATTAAAGGGTCACCGCCTAGTAGCGAGTGATGTGGGTCACCGCGTGTAGCGAGTGATGTTTATTTAGAGGTCGCCACTAGAGTGTACGATGTGATCATGTTGTGTGAATGTAGAGTGGGGTCACCGCTTAGGCTAGTGATGTGTATATATGATATGGGTCGCCACTGATGAGTGAGCGATGTGATATTGGGTCACCACTGACGAGTGAGTGATGTGGTCTCCGCTGACGAGCGAGCGATGTGATATTGGGTCGCCACTGAGGAGTGAGCGATGTGATTCGGGTCACCACTGACAAGTGAGTGATATGGTCGCCGCTGGCAAGTGAGCGAGGTGTATATTGCAGGGTCAATGCTAGAGAGAACATGTGACGTGTATATTGATATTGAGTCGGTGCTAGGGAGAGCATGCGATGTGATTATTGTCGGGATCGACACTATTGAGAGTGTGCAATGTATTTTATGTGCCTCCACTATAGAGGGAGGGTGATGAATATACGTTGATTTAAATTGACCTTGTTGATTTGACGTATTGTGATGATCAAATGTACAGGTAAAAGAGATCATGGAGAGAGTGGATGAAGGGACATTATTGTTCTCTTTTATTTTATTGCAGTGGATGCAATAGCGAGGTGTGATTGATACCGATATATTGATGACATTTATTGGCGAGATGATGGTATGGTTATATTGTGATATTTGGGATTTATAATATTTACCGCTATCATATCGAAGCGATTGAAATATTGTGAATGCTGCTGATATGTCGAGGCAATGAATATTTTTGGACGGTCATGTTATTGATGATGAGTATATCAATTGTGTATTGATATGAAATTATATTTTGTGGAATATTTATGTTGAGAACAGGGGCAGTTTAAAGGATCGAGTGTGGATCCACTGTGTACAGTAAGTGTTATTACCTCTTATTGTTTTAAGAATGTAATTTTATTCATTATGATTATGGATATTATATGGATGCCAGGCGATGATATTGTGCATGCCCGTAGTGGCGATGAGATTATGCATGCCTGTGTTGGCGATGAGTATTGATATATTGCTGTTGTGTTAGCAATGAATATTAGGGTGCCGTCATTGGCGGAATAATGATGTGCTGCTATTATGTTAGCATGAGTATTAGTGTACTGTTATTGTGCTAGCAATGTATATTGATGATGTGTTCATTTCATATAGCTGTGGACATTGTGTTATTGTTGTTCCTTTGGTACATGAGATGTAGGCCCAAGAGGATATTGAAATGTTCCAGAGGAACAAGGAGTTGAGGTAAACTATTACGTTTGGTTTGGCATGTGAATATATGTTAATATATGTTGAAAGATGCTGATTACATTATCTCAGTGAGTTATATTAATTTTGAGAATCGATTGTACAGATGGAATAACAGGTGATAATCGCTTGAGATGGTATTTATTACTGTGAAAAGCATGCTAGATTGATATATTGTAGGAGTAGTAGGTGAACGTGATCATGTTGACATGAGATTAATGGGTACGTCACGGGATGATGTGGGATCACTATGAATGTCGTGTGTGGACATATGATCTTTGTGAACATTCATGATTAATGAATTATTATGTTTCGAGGATGAGTTAAAGATTGAAATGAATTGCGTCATTGAGGCATGCAATTGATTCTTTTGTTGAATTTCAATCATCCAGATATGTGATAGTGTGTTGTAGCATGTTGTGTATAGGATTGCGTGAAACTTTTGACGCAGGAATTAATGTTCAATGATGGAAACATTATGAATATCAAAATGCGTAAATGTCAAGGTACGTTGTTATGTTATGAGTATTTGAGAAATACAAATGAGTTTATTTTGAACTTGTCCCATGACAGATAATAGTTGGGTGATGAAATGCGGAAGTTGATGCTTAAGAGCATGTGAGTACTGTGATGAGCATGATACTATGATGCTATTGTGTATTGTAGATGATTCCATCTACAAAGGTATGATACGAATTATTCGATAGTGATGTTAACGCCTTGTTTTAGATGGAGTATAATCGTGACATAGGAATATTGATGTTAGGCCATTCATCATGATTTGATATTGATAATCTGTGGTTGTTGGTGCGTATAATGTGGATATATGTATGTGAGAATTACTAATGGGTTTTCTAGTAATTACTTTACACCAGATAATAGTCAGAAGATGATATGAAAGGTGGATGTGTAAGTGCTCGAGAGTACCGCTATTTCATACGGACAAGGGTGGTGTGCGATATGACGATGTTGGTATAAATTGCATACTTTTGCAACCACACAGGTATGATGTTATTTATACGATTTGAGGTTGATTATCATAATACATTCTGATATACACATGATATACATGGAATGAATGATTTAGCGATTATATGATGATGTTAATCTCGTAAGGATTCATATGAATACGGGTATTCATATATGTTAGCTCATTGAGTCCTAATGTTAAAATATGGTAAAGTGATGTGATTTGCATTTTTGCGATCGTTGGTGTAATGGGGCACATGTATGAGCCGTGATGATTCAGATGACTGTCGTCCTACAGATGGTCAAGTCACTATTTTGAGCTGTATAACGGTACGTAAATCTTACTGTTGACTTTTACGGTAAGCATGCATTTAAATTTCGAGGTCGAAATTTTATTAGTTGGAGAGAATTGTGATGTCCGGAATAATTAATAATCGTTCATTGGATTTAAATTTTGGGTGTCGAACTTTGGACCGTAGTTGAGATAAATGATTCGGGATTGAATTTATAATGTTAATTAAATTCAAGGATATTCTTAAATATTTGGGAATCGTATTTTCGTCCAGAGTTGGAAGAAATAATTGTAAATTGAACTTGTGATGTAAATTAAATTTAAGATGGGTTTTCTTGCAATAATTGATTTAATTTGAAGATAATAAAAATTGGGGAGATATATTATATGTGTGGATGGGATTAATTTGAACACATTTTCTCTTCTCTCTTTCTCACCCCAATCGACAAACCCACCTTCTCACCCTCTTCTTCCATGCGATTTCACGCAGCAGAGAGGCAGCAAATCTGAAAATTTTCATGCGATTTTTGCTCAAGGTTTGTAGATGATTTTATCTCTTTCCCTTAGTGATTTATCTCCTTGTACATTTCAATTGTTGAACTTGATTTCATGCTTCGATTTCTTGAAGAATTACAGTCGGTTTTCGTACCATGTTGCTCGTGATTTTGTGAGTTTTATTTAATCGATTTATGCTTCATGGGTAGTGTGTTAGCAAACCTTGCTGCTCTTCTTGATCGAATTCATGATGTTTTGAAGTTTAGATTATACTGTATGTTGAGTTTGCACCTTGCTGTCATGGCATGAATTCTTTGCTGAAATGGTTCAATCTTTACACCTGGGTAGGTTCGAAAATATTGATGTAGATGGATCGATTTTCCTACTGCTTGTTTCGACTTTTATGTTGCTATTATGTAAGATTTTATGCCATGTTTTGTTCAAAAAAATTCAGCAGATTGTTGGAAGGGAGTTATGTGTTTTTATGGATCAATTTGTGTGCTATAATGGTTTAATTGAGGGGGGAATTGCATGGCTGACTTTTTGTGATGCCCGGGGATTAATAGTATTAATCCCGGTGTGGTAATGATCCTTCATGGGTTTTAGTTGTGGCAATTATGAGTTAATTGCGGTTTTGGGACTCCCGGGGATTTTAAATCCGATATTTGGAGTCGTTAGACCCAAGGGATGAGATTGTATTCTCGTCGTGGTGATAACCTTGGAGTTTGGTCTTTGGTGGGATTTGGGGTCCGGAGTACTTTGTACTGGGGCTGTTAATGGAAATAGAGATTGGGAGGTAATTATGAAAAACAGATGATTTTTAATGAGTCATGATGTATTTGTGGAGGGATTAGTATTTTCGAGTTTTGGTACTATATATACCAAGTGGACTCGGTATTCTGTCATTTTGGTACGGAACCCTCCCCTCTCTCCCCTCTCTCTACGCTCAAAACCCTTCCCCCGTTTCCCTCTTCTTCCCTTTGGTGGAAAATCGATTGTAGATTGGCTCGGGAGCCGGATTTCTCGAAGATAATCAGGTATTCATCTTCCCCTCACCATTGTCTTCGATTTGGTAGTGGTATTGTAGATTTTAGATGAGGTTTTGGTTGGTTTTGAATTTAGGGATTTTTGGTTAAAAATCCAAAGTTGAGTTTTTGGAGTTTTTATTGAGTTTAAATGGTGTATTGGTAGTGTTGAGGAAGTTTGGGGTGTTGGTTTTGACTTTGGGTGTGAAAAACACCATGGAAGCTCGAATTTTTCGGAAACCCGCAGGTCGCGATCGATCGCGGCTTGGCGCCGATCGATTGCGACATGTTGCTGATTTGGGAAGGTGATGAGCAGTAGCGGCGATCGATCGCGAAAAGAGGGCGATCGATCGCGGGGTCCTTGGCGATCGATCGCGAATATGGGCGATCGATCGCGGCTTTTTCATTTTCGGGCAGTGAGGTGTGGCGATCGATCGCGGCTTGGCGCCGATCGATCGCGGCACTGTTCCCCCTTTGATTTTCGAAAATTTTGGAAAATGTCGGGATTTTGGAATCGAGGTTTAAGTGGCCCATTTCTGGGGCAATGTCTACATTCCAATGGGAATGCCATACTTTTAAAATGGATTGGTTGGAGCCAAAGTTTAATAAAACGGGATTCTCGGTTGAGTTATTGGCTATCTTTTAAACTTATAAATTGGTGTATTTTGGGTATTATGCATGCTTAGCCGGGGGCTTTTATTTTGGTAATCGTCATGGATGGACGATATGTTTGGAAATTGTGAACGTGCTTGAGCACGTGATTGCATGCCTATGTTTAATTGTGAGTTGTTTATGTGTTAGCACATAACTCATCGGGTCGTGGGACTCAGACAAGGTTGGACTCGAGCTACGGAATTATAAGGTACGTATGACGTACGAGCATAGCCCTTTTATTATAATTGCAATTGTAGAGTGCATGATACACTGTATTGCAATAAATGTATATGGAAATGCATGGTATATGGTATTATCAATAAACGGATATTGAAATACATGGTTTATGGTAATTGCTACAAATGGATATATATGCATTGAGAATTGTATGGTGCCGCTTTTGAGCGAGCAATGATTGGGATGTTGTCGCCTTTGAGCGAACATCGGTTATGACGCCACTGATGTTGAGCATGCGTGAGAATGAAATGTCGCTATTGTAGATCGAGCAATGAGATAGAACTATGGAACCATAAATGGGTAATGCCTGGAATAAATTAAATATTTATTTGATGATAATTGCGATAATTATAAGATAATTACGGAATTCAACTATCGGGAATTTTATTGGGAGCGGAGTTGGGATAAATGATTCCGGGATTGAATTTATAAGGTTAATTAAATTCAAGGAGATTATAAATTATTGGGAATGTCATTTTAGTCTGGGATGAGAATAAATAATTCCGGGGTAATTTTGTGATGCAAGAAAAAAATGCATGATTTAATTTGAGGAATAATTTGTCTTTTATTTTAATAAAGAAAGGAAGAAAGAGGATGAATAAAAGTTAGAGTGTTGGGTTTAATTTTTAAAAGGAAAGACTAAATCCTACACACACTACACCCTCTACACACACTAATAAACGGTTCTTCTCTCCTTCCCCAAATCCCAAACCCGTCGCCCCTTCACCCTTTAGCTAGGGTTCGATGTTTGCCCTTTGGAGATCGATTTTCTTTCCAAAAATTGTTGGGTATGGAGTTTCTTATCATCCTACACCATTTACCTTTCTTGTATTTGAATTTTAGGTAGAGTTTTTGTAGTTTTTGTAGTTCGAAAATCTGAGGTGTTAATGTTCGAAATTTGTGGTTGTGTTGGGGCCGAATCCTTGCTTGTTTTGGGGCTGTTTGTGTTCGAAATTATGGACTGTTTTGGTGCTGCTTGTGTTTGAAATTGTGAACTGTTTTGGGGCTGCTTGTGTTCGAAATTATGGGCTGTTTTGGGGCTTGAGAATCATGCTTTTAAGGTGTTTGATAATATGCTTAAATGTAGTTCAATTGTTGGTCAAAAGTCTTGCTAGTTGTGTGGTGAAAAATTACTTGTATGCCTTGTAGCATTGTAGTGTTTGGTGGGCATTGGGCTATGGTTGAAGATGTTTATATCTTCAAATAAGTATTATCTTGTGATGAGAGTAAATGGATACATGTTAATGAGTGCTTCAATGATGTTAAAGACTTGGTCAAGAACCTTGCTAATTGTATAGCAAAATATGCCCATGTGTGATTCTAAACTTTGTAGAATTCTAGATTTGGATTTAACCTTGACATGGAGGAACTTAGCAGCTGAATGTTGCTGCGTGTGCGTGTGTACACCTCGGTGAGGGTGGGTGAGTGTTGTTTGTGTGATAATGGTGCACTAGTGAGTGCATAAGTGTGATATACACATGTATGCATGTTTCCTAATATGTGTTATAACATGGAATAGAGTTTATGGTGATGTTTATGCTTGAATGGATAGCATAGCATGTATTATTGACTTATGTCACTTTATAATCTTAGTAGTGAGTTCTAAATCAAGAATTTTGGAATCCAATGCATGTTTAATTTGTTTAAGTTGAATTCATACAAATAAATGACTTTATGTTGGGATTAAGGAAATTGGATTTAAATGGTAGAATCTCTTATCTACATGGATCCTTTCTTTCATGTCTTGGTTTGAATGACTTCGGTGTTTGTTTGGATGTTTGGAACATGTTAATTGGCTAAATTGAGTTTTGTTGTTGGGTGGTTGGATTATGTGATATTATGGGCATAACTTATGAATTATTATGATATTTTATGCATCAAATATTGGTTATGAGATAACCCTTATACCTTTAAGTTCATGTAGAGCCTTCTTGAGTTCTCGGACAACAAAGAGGATGACTTGATGGTAAACACAAATTATAAGGTACGTGGTGACGTACGAGCAGGTACAATATGAATTATTTCATATTCCAGTATTCATATATGTGAATAATTGTGATGACTGAATATAAGGGAACGAATATGTGAAATGAGTTTGATATATGTGGTATGGGGACATGTAAATGTACGTTGTCCGGATTGGGAGTTGGGTATTATGTGAATTGAGTTTGATATATGTGGTATGGTGGACACGTAAATGTATGTGGTCCAGATATGGAGCTGGGTATGGATGCCTTTGGCATGACCAGTATGAGAAGGTGTTGAGTGAAGATTGATAGACAAAACTGTATTGACATGGAATTATTTATGATTGAGCATAAATAATAGATTCTTGTTGTATTGAATTCATTGTGTGGTTGAGTATCATATTTTCAGTGACGATACTAAACTTGATGTTATGAAAGCGTGTAAGCTTGGAACAGGAACATTGTGTGGAAGCTATACAGATTCAGAACTTCACAGGGAGTACATTTTATAGATTTTCGATACTCTTAAATCTTGATATCATTATCTTTATGCATTGTTATGATATGGGTAGTGTGATATTGGTATGCTCACCCTGTCTGGGGCGGTTTCTGTTGAAACAGGTAGAACATATACGACATGTACTATGGCATTTTGGGATGGTAAGCTCGAACTCGTTGAACGATTCTGCTTCCCGGAGTGTAATTTGAGTATTGGTTGAAGGCATACATTATTTATGCATTTAATTGGTTTTCATTTATTTATTGCTCGTATGTGAGCATCTGGATGCATGTATATGGACTGTATAAGGGTGTTGAAGCCCACTTTTGATGTCTTCTTAGTATGGTGTTTTCCCTGGGTGGGAACTTACTTAGGGTTTTGGTTTCTTTTAAGTATTGTGTTTTTCCCTGGCTGGGAGTTATTTTGTGATGTGTTTCATTTTCAGATAGCTCAATTTATGGGGAGACTCCGCCCAAATTTTTATAAAAGCCCACACATTAATATTGAAGAATGTAATAAGAGTTTTATAGACTGATATTATGAGGAATATGTGAAGCATGTAATGATTCTTTAATGAGAAAAGAAATTTTTACATACTCAAATGACGTCATAATTGCATTATAGACATGTTGGGTCGTTGCAGTCTTACATTAGTGGTACCAGAGCAGTGGTTAGCTCTTTGGGCAGTTTGAGGACTTAAAAATATGTTGAGAGGAATGTATACCACACACTTTTATGCATGATTGTGGTTTTCTGTCATTGTGACATGACATCTGCATAGTTATGTGCATTTTATGATATGAAGCAATGAAAATTGGTGTTAGCTACCATCGTGATTGTAGGATCGTATGAGATACGAAGAACGTAATATTGATAAATGATTAGCAACGCCGATGATCATACACACTGAAGGTGGCACTGTTGAAAAGCCATGAGTATGGTAACTCGTTTTTTTTATATCACAGAATTGATTATGTGAAAATAAAATGGAAATGTACTGTGAGATGCGTGATGAATGACATGCCACGCTGACGGTAATTAATGTTGATGATAAGTAGACATTGTTACTAGTAGAGGGATAAAAGCGTTTTATTGAGTTGAGTTTTGTGTACATGTTATGTATATGTATGTGCAGTGCTGAGAAATCTGGTTTTGCAGGAGAAATCAGAAAATGAGATATGATATCTGAGGACAGTAAATGGTAGGCAGTACTGTGTTGTTGGAATATGACAACAGATGATGTGACAATCGGGTATGTGTATGTCATTTACATGATGGCACAGGTACGTAATGATGTACAAGCATGGATGAATATATTTTCCACTATTTTATTGAAAAGCGAAGTGTCGCTTAGGTTTAGGGTCGCTTTTATGGTTGATCGACGTGTTATTATTATATGTGGGTCGCCGTGGGTATGAGCGACGTATTAATATATTTAAGGGTCACCGCCTAGTAGCGAGTGATGTGGGTCACCGCGTGTAGCGAGTGATGTGTTTATTTATGGGTCACCACTAGAGTGTACGATGTGATCATGTTGTGTGAATGTAGAGTGGGGTCACCGCTGAGGCGAGTGATGTGTTTATTTAGAGGTCGCCACTAGAGTGTGCAATGTGATCATGTTGTGTGAATGTAGAGTGGGGTCACCGCTGAGGCGAGTGATGTGTTTATTTAGAGGTCGCCACTAGAGTGTGCGATGTGATCATGTTGTGTGAATGTAGAGTGGGGTCACCGCTGAGGTCAGTGATATGTATATATGAATTGTGGGTCGCCGTTTGTGCGTGCGATGTGTTAATATGATATATGGGTCGCCACTGATGAGTGAGCGATGTGATATTGGGTCACCACTGACGAGTGAGTGATGTGGTCGCTGTTGACGAGCGAGCGATGTGATATGGGTCGCCAATGATGAGTGAACGATGTGATATTGGGTCACGACTGACGAGTGAGTGATGTGGTCGTCGCTAACGAGCGAGCGATGTGATATTGGGTCGCCCCTGAGGAGTGAGCGATGTGATTCGGGTCACCACTGACAAGTGAGTGATGTGGTCGCCGCTGGCAAGCGAGCGACGTGTATATTTCAGGGTCAATGCTAGAGAGAGCATGTGACGTGTATATTGATATTGAGTCGGTGTTAGGGAGAGCATGCGATGTGATTATTGTCGGGATCGACACTATTGAGAGTGTGCAATGTATTTTATGTGCCTCCACTATAGAGGGAGGATGATGAATATATGTTGATTTAAATTGACCTTGTTGATTTGACATATTGTGATAATCAAATGTACAGGTGAAAGCGATCATGGAGAGAGTGGATGAAGAGACATTATTGTTTTCTTTCATTTTTATTGTAGTGGATGCAATAGCGGGGTGTGATTGATACCGATATATTGATGACATTTATTGGCAAGATGATGGTATGATTATATTGTGATATTTGAGATTTATAATATTTACCGCTATCATATCGAACCGATGGAAACATTGTGAATGCCGCTGATATGTCGAGGTAATGAATATTTTGGATGGTCATGTTATTGATGATGAGTATATAGTATTGATATGAAATTATATTTTGTGGAAGATATATGTTGAGAACAGGGGCAGTTTAAAGGATCGAGTGTGGATCCACTGTGTACCGTAAGTGTTATTACATCTTATTGTTCTAAGAATGTAATTTTATTCATTGTGATTATGGATATTATATGGATGCCAGTAGTGGCGATGATATTGCCCGTAGTGGCGATGAGATTATGCATGCCAGTGTTGGCGATGAGTATTGATATATTGCTATTGTGTTAGCAATGAATATTAGGTTGCCGTCATTGGGCGATGAATATTGATGTGCTGATATTATGTTAGCATGAGTATTAGTGTGCTGTTATTGTGCTAGCAATGTATATTGATGATGTGTTCATTTCAGATAGCTGTGGACATTGTGTTATTGTTGTTCCTTGGGTACATGAGATGTAGGCCCAAGAGGATATTGAAATTTTCCAGAGGAACAAGGAGTTGAGGTAAACTATTACGTTTGGTTTGGCATGTGAATATATGTTAATATATGTTGATAGATGCTGATTGCATTATCTCAGTGAGTATTAATTTTGAGAATCGATTGTACAGATGGAATAACAGAAAATGATAATCGCTTGAGATGGTATTTATTACTGTGAAAAGCATGCTAGATTGATATATTGTAGGAGTAGTAGGTGAACGTGATCATGTTGACATGAGATTAATTATCTGTTAATCATGTTATGATGAGTTAAATGTAACCATGTTGGAAAGAGATTAATGAACAGGTCATGAAATGACATGGAACGTCACGGGATGACGTGAGATCGCTACGAATGTCGTGTGTGGAAGTGTGATCATCGTGAACGTTGCGGGTCGACGTAGTAAGTACGAAATTATGATGTTATTCTTTGTTATATAATGACAACACTGATAAATAATCATTTAGTGATTAATGATGAGTTAGACATGATGTGATAGACAATATAATGATGTCATAATGAGAATACATGGGATATATGAACATTCACTTTAGATGATTTATCATATTGATATTGTGTTAGAAACGGGAAGGCATATAAATGATGATATATGCGATGAGAATGATGTATGAGAGATCATGAATACATACTACACTATGATATGTTATTCATTTATGAAATAGTACTTTGTTGAATAAAGGATCGAAAGGAACTACGTCATTGAGACATGGAAGTGATTCTTATTTTGAATTTCAATCACACATATATGTGATAGTTTGTTGTAGCATGATGCGTACAGGATTGCGTGAAACTTTTGACGCAGGGGTATTAATGTATGATGACGGAAACATTATGAATATCAATGATGCGTAAATGACAAGGTACGTGGTTATGTTATGAGTATTTGAGAAATACTAATGATTTTATTTTGTACTTGTCCCATGACAGATGATAGTTGGGTGATGAAATGCGGAAGTTGATGCTTAAGAGCATGTGAGTACTGTGATGAGCATGATACTATGATGCTATTGTATATTGTAGATGACTTCACCTATAAAGGTAGGAGACGAATTATTCGATATTGATGTTGATGCCTTGTTTTAAATGGCTTATATGCAAGTGATTAGTAAGGAGCGATGGACAATACAAGATAACTTATCCAAGTAGATAAGAATAAATGATGGGTTATGAGATAAATTTGAGGGATGAACGATATTATGATGCTATGTGCGTATAATCGTGATGTAAGAATATTCGTGTTAGACCATTTATTATGATTTGATATTGATGATATGTGGTTGTTGTGCGTATAATGTTGATATACGTGTGAGAATTACTAATGGGCTTTCTAGTAATTGCATTGCGCCAGATAATAACCAGAAGATGATATATGAGAAGTTGATGTTTAAGGGCTCAACAGTGCCATTATTTCATACAGACAAGGGTGACGTGTGATATGACGAGGTTGGTATATATTGCATAAATTTGCAACCACACAGGTATGAGGGTAATTATACGATAAAAGGTTGGTGTATCGTCATACATTCTGATATACATGTGATACGCATGGATTGCATGATTTAGCGATTATATGATGATGTTAATCTCGTAAGAATTCATATGAATAAGGGTATTTATATATGTTAACTCATTGAGTGCTAATGTCAAAATATGGTAAAGTGATGTGATTTGCAGTCTTGCGATCGTTGGTGTAATGTGACACATGTGAGCCGTGATGATTCAGATGGCTGTCATCCAATAGGTGGTCAGGTCACTATCTTGAGTTGTATAACGGTACGTAAATTTTACTGTTGGCTTTATGGTAAGCATGTATTTAAATTTCGGGGGCAAAATTTTATTAGTTCGGGAGAATTGTAATGCCCGGAATAAATTAATTATTTATTTGATGAAAATTGCGATAATTATAAGATAATTACGGAATTCAACTATCGGGAATTTTATTGGGAGCGGAGTTGCGATAAATGATTCCGGGATTAAATTTATAAGGTTAATTAAATTCAAGAAGATTATAAATTATTGGGAATGTCATTTTAGTCTGGGATGAGAATAAATAATTCCGGGTTAATTTTGTGATGCAAGAAAAAAATGCATGATTTAATTTGAGGAATAATTTGTCTTTTATTTTAATAAAGAAAGGAAGACAGAGGATGAATAAGAGTTAGAGTGTTGGGTTTAATTTTTAAAAGGAAAGACTAAATCCTACACACACTACACCCTCTACACACACTAACAATCGGTTATTCTCTCCTTCCCCAAATCCCACACCCGTCGCCCCTTCACCCTTCAGCTAGGGTTCGATGTTTGCCCTTTGGAGATCGATTTTCTTGCCAAAAATTGTTGGGTATGGAGTTTCTTATCATCCTACACCATTTACCTTTCTTGTATTTGAATTTTTGGTAGAGTTTTTGTAGTTTTTGTAGTTCGAAAATCTGAGGTGTTAATGTTCAAAATTTGTGGTTGTGTTGGGGCCGAATCCTTGCTTGTTTTGGGGCTGCTTGTGTTCGAAATTATGGATTGTTTTGGGGCTGCTTGTGTTTGAAATTATGGAATGTTTTGGGGCTGCTTGTGTTCGAAATTATGGGCTGTTTTGGGGCTTGAGAATCATGCTTTTAAGGTGTTTGATAATATGCTTAAATGTAGTTCAATTGTTGGTCAAAAGTCTTGCTAGTTGTGTGGTGAAAAATTACTTGTATGTCTTGTAGCATTGTAGTGTTTGGTGGGCATTGGGCTATGGTTGAAGATGTTTATATCTAAAAATAAGTATTATCTTGTGATTAGAGTAAATGGATTCATGTTAATGAGTGCTTCAATGATATTAAAGACTTGGTCAAGAATCTTGCTAATTGTATAGCAAAATATGCCCATGTGTGATTTTAAACTTTGTAGAATTCTAGATTTGGATTTAACCTTGACATGGAGGAACTTAGTAGCTGAATGTTGCTGCGTGTGCGTGTGTACACCTCGGTGAGGGTGGGTGAGTGTTGTTTGTGTGATAATGGTGCACTAGTGGGTGCATAAGTGTGATATACACATGTATGCATGTTTCCTAATATGTGGTATAACATGGAATAGAGTTTATGGTGATGTTTATGCTTGAATGGATAGCATAGCATGTATTATTGACTTATGTCACTTTATAATCTTAGTAGTGAGTTCTAAATCAAGAATTTTTGAATCCAATGCATGTTTAATTTGTTTAAGTTGAATTCATACAAATAAATGACTTTATGTTGGGATTAAGAGAATTGGATTTAAATGGTAGAATCTGTTATCTACATGGATCCTTTCTTTCATGTCTTGGTTTGAATCACTTCGGTGTTTGTTTGGATGTTTGGAACATGTAAATTGGCTAAATTGAGTTTTGTTGTTGGGTGGTTGGATTATGTGATATTATGGGCATAACTTATGAATTATTATGATATTTTATGCATCAAATATTGGTTATGAGATAACCCTTATACCTTTAAGTTCATGTAGAGCCTTCTTGAGCTCTCGGACAACAAAGAGGATGACTTGATGGTAAACACAGATTATAAGGTTCGTGGTGACGTACGAGCAGGTATAATATGAATTATTTCATATTACAGTATTCATATATGTGAATAATTGTGATGACTGAATATAAGGGAACGAATATGTGAAATGAGTTTGATATATGTGGTATGGGAACACGTAAATGTACGTTGTCCGGATTGGGAGTTGGGTATTATGTGAATTGAGTTTGATATATGTGGTATATGGTGGACACGTAAATGTACGTGGTCCAGATATGAAGTTGGGTATGGATGCCTTTGGCATGACCAGTATGAGAAGGTGTTGAGTGAAGATTGATAGACAAAACTGCATTGACATGGAATTATTTATGAATGAGCATAAATAATAGATTCTTGTTGTACTGAATTCATTGTGTGGTTGAGTATCATATTTTCAGTGACGATACTAAACTTGATGTTATGAAAGCGTGTAAGCTTGAAACATGAACATTGTGTGGAAGCTATACAGATTCAGAACTTCACAGGGAGTACATTTTATAGATTTTCGATACTCTTAAATCTTGATATCATTATCTTTATGCATTGTTATGATATGGGTAGTGTGATATTGGTATGCTCACCCTGTCTGGGGCGGTTTCTGTTGAAACAGGTAGAACATGTACGACATGTACTACGGAGTTTTGGGATGGTAAGCTCGAACTCGTTGAACGATTCTGCTTCCCGGCATGTAGTTTGAGTATTGGTTGAAGGCATACATTATTTATGCATTTAATTGGTTTTCATTTATTTATTGCTCGTATGTGAGCATCTTGATGCATGCATATGGACTGTATAAGGGTGTTGAAGCCCACTTTTGATGTCTTCTTAGTATGGTGTTTTCCCTGGCTGGGAACTTACTTAGGGTTTTGGTTTCTTTTAAGTACTGTGTTTTTCCCTGGCTGGAAGTTATTTTGTGATGTGTTTCATTTTCGGATAGCTCAATTTATGGGGAGACTCTGCCCAAATTTTAATAAAAGCCCACACATTAATATTGAAGCATGTAGTGAGAGTTTTATAGATTGATATTATGAGGAATATGTGAAGCATGTAATGATTCTTTAATGAGAAAAGAAATTTTTACATACTCAAATGACGTCATAATTGCATTATAGACATGTTGGGTCATTGGGGTCTTACAAAATGAGATATATGGAATATTTGTAATCATTGTTTAATGATTTGATATTATTGATTATGATATCGGTATGTGGCAAATGGATTTGTTAATCAATGTAATGATTAACTAGCATTTGAGAATTTGATGGTTTCAGTTATTTTGAGAACCGGGACAGTACAGGGAATCCCGGATGATGATGATACCATCCAGGGAGCATATTTTATATTTCATAGCATTTACATTTTTGTAAATTATGAATTGTATTATTGTGGTTATTGGATTATGGATATTGGTATGCTCACCCCGTGTGGGGGCTGTCTCTGTTGTGGCAGGTGATTAGGTACATCGATGGCTTTGGAGTTGAGCTCGAGCTATGGAATGGAGGTGATTCCAAGGATCGAAGTACCAGTGACGGTATGAGCACGACGTTTTATACATTTGATACACGTATGCTTATTCAATGCTCGTATGTGAGCACTATTACGTGTATATGGTATGTATAAGGGCCTTTCTCTCTTCATTTATGTGTAGCATGCAATTATTTATTGAATTGCTAAATGAACTGAGAACATGTTAGTGTATTATATTGGTGCATGAGATTTATGTGGACATGGTTGGGGGAACTGGACATTATATTGAATAATGTAAAGAAATTTTATTATATGCATGATTGACTATGATGATAAGTGGTTTTTCCCCTACATGTATGATAGTATGCACCAATGGCATGGATTAATACACTAATAACGGGTTAAGGGCACGGGGATCCTTACATTAGTGGTATCAGAGCAGTGGTTTGCTCTTTTGGGGCTGTTGAGGGCCTAGAATCATATTGATTGAAATGAGTAGCACATAATTATGCACGATGGTAGTTAGTGCTGTGTGACACAACTATTTTGCTTATATGCATTTATGATATGTGATCATAGTGGGACAATAATATGTCATGACATCTATGAAATCATAATATAATCTGTTGATTATGATTGTGAGTTGTGGCACAGGACAACCAAAGGGATCATTTTGAAATGCATTGGGATACAGGAAGTACTTTGTACTCATAATTTATTCATTTACTCATTATAATCATATTGTGGTGAATATGGATTATATATGCTCGTGGCTTGGAATTGTTCCTGTAGGGACGCTATGACATGAAGGGCTAAGGCCAGGGTTGAAAGACACGAAACGGTAACCTGCATTTTATATACAACATGGATTATGCATTCTGGTTGTATATATATATTGGAGTGATGATTTTAATGCTTTGCTGCCAAATGTTGAAGCGAGGGTATTGCCGCATGTCACATTTGAGCGAGGTGCATTAAAATACACTCATTGTGGTTGTGTATATGGGAGTGATGATTTTAATGCTTTGCCGCCAAATGTTGAAGCGAGGGTATTGCCGCATGTCACATTTGAGCGAGGTGCATTAAAATACACTCATTGTGGTTGTGTATATGGGAGTGATGATTTTAATGCTTTGCCGCCAAATGTTGAAGCGATGGTATTGCCGCATGTCACATTTGAGCGAGGTGCATTAAAATACACTCATTGTGGTTGTGTATATGGGAGTGATGATTTTAATGCTTTGCCGCCAAATGTTAAAGCGAGGGTATTGCCACATGTCGCATTTGAGCGAGGTGCATTAAAATACACTCATGGTGATGTATATTGGCATATGGAATATGCATTGTGTTGCAGATATAGATGGAATGCTTGGTGAATATCCCATGAGTCGTTGTTATGGATGAGTGATGATTTTAAATGCTTTGCCGCTGTCACTTGACACGATGATAGAATACTTGCCGCTGTCATATCGTAGCGAGGAAAGAATATTTGCCGCCAAATGTTGAAGCGAGGGTATTGCCGCATGTCGCATTTGAGCGAGGTTATTCGATACCGCTGATATGTCGAAGCAAGGGGTATTATTGCCGTGGTCATGACAAGTGAGGTGAATTAAAACACACTACTATAACAAGACTAGGGATCGGCTATTCTATTGGCGATGGTTCATGCCGCCGGGTATTCATAGCGATGGTTCATTCCGCTATTCTATTGGCGATGGTTCATGCCGCCGGGTATTATATAGCGATGGTACATTCCGCTACATCTATTGGCGATGGTTCATTGCCGCCAGGTATTATATAGCGATGGTACATTCCGCTACATCTATTGGCGATGGTTCATGCCGCCAGGTATTATATAGCGATGGTACATTCCGCTACATCTATTGGCGATTGTTCATGCCACCGGGTATTCACAACGATGGTTCATTCCGCTATTCTATTGGCGATGGTTCATGCCACAGGGTATTATAACGATGGTACATTCCGCTACATCTATTGGCGATGGTTCATGCCGCCGGGTATTCTATAGCGATGGTACATTCCGCTACATCTATGACGATGGTTCATATCCACCGGATATCTATAGCGATGTTTTATGCCGCTGACTCTATGGTGAGAGATCATGCCGCGGATTCTACAGCGATGGGTTATACCGCTATGTACGTAGCACTGGATTACGCCACCTACGAGCGATGGATGCTGATGGCGTACCACTGTTGGACGACGGAGACAGGTATGCCGCTATCTTGTTAGCGATGAGGTATGGTATATTACTGTTTTATTAGCATTTTGCTGATGGCATGCATTGATATATATATACCGTCATGTGCTTGGCGAAGAGATTATGCATGTCTTGTGTTGACAGGTACCGTCACGGGATGACGATGACATAGTGGATGTCTATGTAGACGCGTAGCGTCGTTTCGATGAATAATACATTTACGTATATCTATTTAGTCGATGGTTTGAGTGCCAATGGTGAGCACATGGTAGTGTCTATGTCACTAGTTGTCGAGATCATTATGCCGAGCAGGTTGCTCGATGAATTATTGGGTGCGCCGTACAGGAAGTGTACCGCAACACCTATTTGAGGTAAATATTTTACGAGTAGTGGTACCATTGGGTATACTCGTTAGATGGCTACGGCCAAGTGCCTGGTAAATAGGAGTAGTTGTTGAGGAAACTACTGCTTATACCGAGGTGACATGTGGTGGACATGATCACACCACCCTGAGGGTGTAGAATAAATCCTACGGAATTAGGATTGCTTTTTGGTTGAGCAAGGACACCTGGGATGTCCATTATGCTTTGGTGCTTTAGAGATATATTGGGTGATGACCCACAACCCTAATGGTTTGTACGGTATGGTATACCGGGATAGAACGTGCGTCACGTTGATAGGTTGGTATGAACCTATGGAGGCAGCGATTTGCTAGCCATTATACTGCACGTTGAGACCAAGTTTGGTGAATCGTACGGTGATACGATGAGGATTTATGGTAGACTCTTGTAGTCTCTATGTAGATTGAGGCAGGGAATACCTCACGGGGACGTTTATACGTCAAATATTTCGAGGGACTTGTACCGGGACAACTCAATTCTGTTGGGAGTACCAACATGAGGCAAGTCGTTGTTAGCTCTGGTTGAGCATCCTAGCATATGGAATGCAACGGAAGTCACAATTGGAATTGTGGGATATAGCTAGTGGGGTAACACTATTATATTGATTTTATCTGTTGGAAAGATTTGGATTGTACTGTCATGGAGACAGCTGGTATCGGTCGTGGGTTGATTGTAAATCAGCCATGGTAAACATTACTAGTGTTGGATCGAGTAATGAATTACTTACCTTTCGTTGAGACGTTCGAGGAGACGTCTCCGAGGAAATGCTCGAGATTGTGTAGTACTATGGTATTAGTACAGAGCAGTGTTAGGATGAGTATACGTTGTGTATACGGGTTTCGATTTGGTAATAGTGGCATTAATGTACTATTCTAACCAGTTGTGTATTTCTGGGTTCCGGAATATATTTTGGTATAAATATATCCAGGTTTTCCGAACAGTGGTTCGAGGTTGGAGGGTCATGGATTCATGACACTTTCCTTGTGAGGAAGGCGGTATGGATATACCTACCAGTTGAATCTTTTGGGAGATTCGTTAGATTTGGTTTGTGTGGTGTTGATGTTGATGTTGAAATCACACCCTTTTTGGTTTGTCAACCATCATTCTCCGTGGAGTGAGAATAATTGAGGATTGACAGTTGGTTTTGAAAACTTTGGGTATGATTGGAGATACCGGAGTCTATTGCATTGAGTATGCATGTTGTGTTAGTGCTTAGGCATGTGTACAGGTGTATGTATACGAATGTCAACTCCTCTTGGTACTCGTCGAGCATCGAATTTATATGCTTTGATGAATGAATCTCCGGTGAGAGATTGTGGCATCTCGAGATTGGTAATCTCAATGGCACGATGTATTCTGAGGAACAATCGTGAGGTCCGGTTGACTTCCCTTGAGGAGGGATTGTCGTGTTTTGGGACCATAGAAATTCTTGTTAGTTAATTCGATGGCTTCCATGTGTTAGGAATTTTGACTCCTAGTGTAAACAAGGGATGGCCAGAATTCGGATTGGTTAAGTGTCGTGGTTGGCACGTGGGGCGGGAATGCAATTGATTTTTCTTGCATGTCCTTTCGAGAACTTGAGACCTTGTGGAGTCTCGGTTGTGTGTTTGGACCAAGATATGTGTTGGGATATGCCCTAAGACAAGTCATTAGATGATTGTTTAAGACATACAATGTTTATGGATTTATGAATGGCAATTCATTATTATATATTATTCTTTTGACTGTGCATTGTGAATTAATATATATGTTAATGTCCTTAGAATAATATTGTATTATTCTTAAAGATGTCCCTAGTCAAGTATTATCATGAATAGGGATAATGATAATACGTAGAGACTAGTATATGTTGATCGATGAATTGTTCATTGATATGAGATATCAAATCAACATATGGGTACATGTTAGAGAACGATGTACTGGACAGACCCACCATGAGAATGCAACATGGATAGTTATATGATCGTCATATGCAATTCTCATAGTGATAATAATGTATGTAATCCTTACGACTTGTGATCATCAGAGTTCCCAACATAAGGAGTTATGTATCTTGATATCGTCAAACGTTACCCGTAACAGGGTAATCTATAAAGGCGACTATTGGATACACTACGAATTATGTAGAGGGATGTTGACTGATCGAGATAGGATTTGTCCCTCCTATATAACAGGAGATGTGTTTGGCCCTTGATCAAGTGAGAACTAAAATGCATGGCCATGCTCGAATGAGTCGATATGAGATATCGAGCTTATTCGTTTATTCTAGTTCTACTTGGGGATCAAGAAATATAGATTGGATATACGAGTATAACTATTCCATGACTCGTGTTCAATCTAAACACAAAGGACAAAGGGATTAAGTTACATGATTAATATTATCACAAGTTCTAAAGGTTATGTCGAGTCATTGACATTCTCGTAATTTGGGTAGCATCGATGTGTTGCTAGATACCGCTCAATGCTTGCGACATAAAATGAGATTTTATGTCACTGCCAACATTACGAGATCCTATCGGGTCGCACAAAAGATTAAATCGAGAAGGGAAATTAAGAGGAGTCTTAATTAATAATCATAATGATTAATTAAATCATGGGCTTAAGCCCATGAGGCTTTATGAAAGCCTTTAATTAATTATATAAAAGATGATTACAAGTTTTTAATTGAAAGACAATTATCATAACACAAGAACGCTACATGAATTCAAGCTCTCGGCCGCACCATCGAGTTTGCTCTCGGCTTCATCATTGTCGAAGGGCTTCTTGGTGGCTTTGGTCATTCTTTCGATTGTGAATCGACTTTGATTCGTGTATTGGTTCAAGAATAAGTCTAGCAACTTGTTCTTGAACATCCCTTTCGATCTGATCGTGTGGATACCGTAGAGACGAAGGTGAAAACTTTCGTTTGTGACTCGGAGTTCGTTGGACGTGCTGCTCCGTGGAATCTGCTTCAAACACGCTACAAGGGTAAGACTCTTATGTATTCTCTAATCCGATATGAATCCCTATGTATAGATCCGGTGTTAGTAATCCCAAAATTTTATTCCGCTGCGCTGTATGCTAATGGGGTTACTTACAGTGGTATCAGAGCCGTGTACAAGGCTCATATCGGATTTATGTGATTAAATAGTGTTAATCATATTAGAATTAATATTGCATGCTTATTAAAACTGTTTAAATTCATATATGATATGAAATTAATTTTAGTTTATGAAAATCATCGTATAATTGTATTTGATATAATTGGCGCATAATTGTATACGATACACGAAAGCGTAAAATCGAGGGGTTAGCCCATGCATGGCTCACGGCAGCCACCAAAGGATGGCTAGGGCTTCGAACCCTAGTCACCTTGGCTCACGGCCGCCGCATGAACTAGGGTTTCGAACCCATAAGCTCGTGCATGGCCATGTAGCCGCCGAATAAGGGCTAGGGTTCGGTCCCTGGCTCGTGCATGGGTCAACCGTCACACTATCTAGGGTTTTGAACTCTATTGGCTCGATAAAGTATTGAGAAGTTGCAAGATGGTTCGATCATGGTCCACGGAATTATGAGGGTCGACGGCTACACCACATGAGGGCTAGGGTTTTTCGAACCCTTGGCTCGAGATGGTTAAGCCGTCACCGTCATGAACCGTCCATGGTTGGATCGTAGCTTGTGGCTCTTAAATTTCGTCGTTTCAAGCAAGTTGGCTCGATAAAAATTAAAGATGGTGCGAAGCGGCTAGGGTTTGGAACCCTAGCGCCGCCGCCGCTCGAGCTTGGCTCGGCCATGGGCTAGGGTTTCGAACCCTAGGCCCATCAATGGTCCAGCCGAGTTGTTGTGGTTCGAACCATGGTGGTTCGAGCCTTAGTCACTTTAGTTCGTGGCATGTGATGTCCCGAGCGTACGATAATTTTTCAAAAATTATTTTACAGTTTTAATTAGAATTAAATTTAAAATGTTTAGAATTTAATTAATTAAATGTTAATGCATGCTTTATGTGTTGTTTGAGCATGGTGCGTGGTTATAGCCCTTTGACCTATTAGATAGGATTTGTGGATGTTTGTAATTTATAATACGACCTGCGTGTCGTGCCTTTCTCTGTTTCATTCTAAATGTAATCCCTCCCCTATGTTCCCCTCGAATGTGAATCGAGGAATTCTATATCTTGTAAATAGTGTAGTTTATTTTATTGATGGTGATCAATGAAGATGGATCATCGTGCCGGGATGAGGAGGTCATTCACAAATTGGAGCCAAGGAAGGTGCTTGTGAAGTTACCTTAGGTTGACTCATAGGATTTTCTCATTGGCTTGAGAAAATCATTAGTAGGGGCTATAACCATGTCACGTTTAATTATGTATGTTGATGCATGATTTATCTTATGTTTTAGTTTGATAATAGTATTACACATATATGTAGATATGTATACAACTATATGTAGTGGACATATTTTAAAATTATCAAATTAATCATGAGATCAATAAATCCCTCTAAAATATTAAGTTTTAGATGCCTTCCAAAATAAAAGTACTCGTCAATAACTTCGATTGTACATGTGTGGGTTTGCCAAAGCAAAGCACCGTGGCAATCTTAGTAAGGCGCGAAAGGATAAAAGTGATATCCGTTATACTTTAATTGGGTACGACTTAACTAGGTTATCTCAATAGGATTGGGAACCTAGAGGCATGGGTTGGATTATAATTCATTTGATGAATTGAACAAAGTGTTGTTCGTCCAACTATCCAAGAATTATATGTGATATAATTGACAAAGTGTTGTCTACCTAAATAACCGAGTCTTGGGCGATTAGCCAAAGCTAACTCAAGATTAGGCGAAATATGGATCTTGGCCCACTAAAGGTTTCGAGGGTTGATATTTTTCAAACAAAATAGTGGGAGTATCATTTAATATAAGACCATGTTAAATGATTTAAATCATAAACTTATTTTGCATATTTATATTGTAGATATCCATGGCAACTAACAACGTTACTAGCACTTTATCACTGCGATCGGTCCTTGAGAAGGACAAATTAAATGGGACAAATTTCCTAGACTGGCATAGGAACTTGAGGATAGTCCTCAAACAAGAAAAGAAACAATATGTCCTAGAGGAACCCTTGCCCGCTGAGGAACCTCCCCTAACAGCTACAAGAGCTGAAAGAGATGCTTACAAGAAGCATCAGAGTGACGCACTTGATGTTGGGTGCCTCATGCTTGCCACCATGAACTCTGAGCTTCAGAAGCAACATGAGGAAATGGAGGCGTTCGATATGTTGAACACTTAAAGCAGTTATACCAACAGCAAGCTAGACAAGAGAGGTATGACGTCTCTAAAGCGTTATTCCAGTGCAGGATGGTAGAAGGAAGCTTAGTTGGAACTCATGTGCTCAAGATGATTGGGTACATTGAGAATCTGGACAAGCTAGGTTTTCCATTGGACCAAGAGTTGGCCACCGATGTAATCTTGCAATCGTTGCCTGAGAGCTTCAGTCAATTTGTAGTAAATTACAATATGGCTGACATGGAAAAGACTCTACCCCAGTTGCTTGGTATGTTGAGAACATATGAAGCAAATACTAAGAAGACTAAGGCCACAAATGTCCTTATTGTGAATAAGGGCAAAGGAAGGGCCAAAGCTAAAGGCAACAAGAAAGCAAAGAAGGTCTTTGCTAAATCTAAGCCAAAGTCTTATGCACTAAAGCCAAAGGGAGGGATAGCAAAGGAAGGGAACTGTTTCCATTGCGGTGAGACCGGCCATTGGAAAAGAAACTGCAAAGTATATCTGGAGGATCTAAAGAAAGGAAGTGTGACTTCCGCTTCAGGTATTTTTGTTATAGAAGTCAATTTATCTACTTCTTCATCATGGGTATTAGATACTGGATGTGGATCTCACATTTGTGTAAATGTGCAGGATCTCAAAAGGAGTAGGACATTGACGAAAGGTGAAGTTGATCTCCGAGTTGGAAATGGAGCAAGAGTTGCTGCATTAGCTATAGGAGATTATCATTTAGCTTTACCTTCTGGTTTATCATTGATTTTAAAAGACTGTTATTTTGTGCCTTCAATTACTAAAAACATTATTTCTATTTCTTGTTTAGACAAGTATGGTTTTTCATTTATAATAAAGGATAATTGTTGTTCTATTTATTTAAATGATATGTTTTATGCTAGTGCACAAATGGTGAATGGTCTTTATGTATTGAATCTTGATATGCCTATCTATAACATAAATACTAAAAGGATTAAAAATAATGATTGTAATCCGACTTATCTCTAGCACTGTCGCTTGGGCCACATAAACGAGAACCGCATATCTAAACTCCATAAGGATGGAATATTAGATTCATTTGATTTTGAATCATATGATACATGCGAATCTTGTTTAATGGGCAAGATGACTAAAGCCCCTTTCAAGGGACATGTTGAAAGGACAAATGTTTTATTGGGACTAATACATAGTGATGTATGTGGACCAATAAGTACACAAGCTAGAGGTGGTTTTCAATACTTCGTTACATTTACTGATGACCTCAGTAGATATGGGTATGTGTACCTAATGAAACATAAACATGAAACCTTTGAAAAGTTCAAAGATTTCAAGAATGAAGTACAAAACCAACTTGGCAAAAGTATCAAAATCCTTCGATCAGATCGAGGAGGAGAATACTTAAGCCAAGAGTTTCATGACTATCTAAAGGAGTGTGGGATAGTCCCACAACTCACTCCTCCGTATACTCCACAATGGAATGGTGTATCCGAGAGGAGAAATCGAACCTTGTTAGACATGGTTAGATCAATGATGAGTCATGCAGATCTTCCGATATCGTTTTGGGGACACGCTCTAGAAACAGCGATTTTCTTACTGAACCGTGTTCCATCTAAATCAGTGGAAAAGACACCATATGAGATATGGACTGGGAAGCGTCCTAGTATGTCTTTTATGAAGATTTGGGGTTGTGAGGCTTTCGTTAGACGTCACGCCACTAACAAACTTGGACCCAAATCTGATAAGTGTTTATTTGTGGGGTATCCTAAGGAAACAAAAGGATACTATTTCTATTATCCCACCGAGAACAAAGTAGTTGTTGCTCGGACTGGTGTATTTCTTGAAAGAGAATTTATTTCTAGAAAAACCAGTGGGAGAAAAATAGAACTTAGTGAAGTTCAACCACAAGAAAACACTGAACCTGAGATTGAGATGGAAACAGAGCAGGCACCACAAACTGTTGTGGAAGAAGTACCTGCTCAAGAGACACAAGCCCAACGTAGGTCTGTAAGAGAACACCGGGAGCCACAGAGATATGGATTTCTTGTGACTCAACAAGGTGACTTACTACTTATTGATGAGGATGAGCCGTCATCTTATCAACGAGCTATAATGGGCAATGATTCTGAGAAATGGCAAGATGCCATGAAATCTGAGATGGAATCCATGTATGCAAACCAAGTATGGACTTTGGTTGATCCACCTGAAGGGGTACGACCCATAGGGTGCAAATGGATTTTCAAGAAAAAGACCGATATGGATGGTAACGTACAAACCCATAAAGGTCGGCTGGTTGCAAAAGGATTCAAACAAATTCATGGTATTGACTATGATGAAACCTTTTCACCAGTGGCCATGGTTAAATCCATAAGGATCTTACTTGCAATAGCTGCATTTCATGATTATGAAATCTGGCAGATGGATGTCAAAACAGCTTTCCTTAAAGGAAATCTGCTCGAGGATGTGTACATGACACAGCCCGAGGGTTTTGTCGATCCAAAGGATGATGGAAAGATATGCAAGCTACAACGATCCATTTATGGATTGAAGCAAGCTTCTCGGAGTTGGAATCTTCGTTTTGATGATGCAATCAAAGAGTTTGGTTTTATCAAAAATGAAGATGGACCTTGTGTCTATGTAATACCCCCGAAATGTTATATGATTATGTGCTACGATGATGAATTATGATGTATTTAAGAGGGACATGGTATTTTAAATGGGGGGTTATAATTATGATATGATGATATGGTTTAGGTTGCATGTTACGGGTTTTTAATTGTTGTGATGATGTAGTGCAATTGTGAAATATCAAGGGAAATCATTTTTATACATCATAAGAAATACCGGGATACAATTAAACACCACAAAAGCGCCCTACATGCAACCACCCTTTCCCCCCCACTTGGCCACAACCCATACCCCTACCCTTATTTTCGGAAAAGCAGAGTGGCCAGGGAGGACTTTTGGTCCATCTTCTTTACTCACTCCATCTCCTCCAAATTCTCCTCCTTCTCTCCAAACCCTCTAAAAACACTCAGACAGCAAGTAGGAAGAAGAGGATCACGTTTTATTGTTCTTTTCTTGAAGGAAAGTCGTGCCAAAAAGTGGTGAGGAGTCATCCTTTCCCAGATTTCAGAGTTCTAGCACATGTTTTCTTTGTAGTATATTTGGTATGATAGTGTAGGGTTTGATGAACTCTTGTTATGAGTACTTTTATATGATACTTATGAAGCTTCTAGCATGTCTTGTTAAGTAACTTGCATGCTTTATGTGTTAGATTTCCGACTTGGAAACTAGGTGTTCGAAAATCTGGGTTATGATGGGATGCCCTGTTTTTCTGTAAGTTGGATGAACTCAAAGTTTATGAGGATGTTAGGATGCATGCTAGCTTAAGTTTTATGAAAACTTGAATTTACGTGCTTACATAGATGTTTTATGAAGCCCCTAGCATATATGTTGGAACATGTTGTATGGTTTATATGTGAGAATCATTGCTATAAAAAGTAGTACTCGAAAATCTGGGTAGAAGTTGTGATGCCCTGTTTCCAGAAAAGTTGACCCGGTGCTTGTATAAGTGGTCGACGTTTATGCATGTGGACTCATGTTTAAGGCGTAAATTCGAATTGGATACACTCAGGGTAGTGTAGTGCAACTACTAGCATGTTGGCTTTGGCATGTATTATGTCTTACATGTTAGTTTTAAGGGTATGATTAACTGTGCCAAGTAATTCTGGAAAATCGCTCAAAGGAACAGGGTTGGCGATCGATCGCCAAGAAGGCAAGATCGATCGCGACGTTCCAGTGAGTTGTGGCGATCGATCGCCAATTTTGAGGCGATCGATCGCGGATTAAATTTTTTTGGTATGCGAGGCAGTAGCATCTCGCGATCGATCGGGGCTCTTGGACGATCGATCGCGAGATGATGTTTAAGGATTTATGTGGTTTTGATTTAAGTTTTGTTTCCGGATTAATATGAGGTGCCTAATATTGTATTATGTGATTGTGTAGAGCCACCCCAGGTACCGGCACAATCAAGGAGATAGGTCTGTTGACTCCTCCTCTTTTTGAAAAGGTACGTAAGAGACGTACGGGCATCGGACGGTAAAATACATCCTTACACTATGACTATGCATTTATAGCATGAATATGTATACGATGAAATCATGATGTTTATGCGATGTTTATATGATAATGTGTATACAATGGTTATATGATGATGTGTAAACGATGTCTATATGACGATGTTATTGTGGTAAGGTGCCACGGGGTAAGGTGCCCCACATGGTAAGTAGCCATGCGATGTTATTGTGGTAAGGTGCCACGGGGTAAGGTGCCCCACATGGTAAGTAGCCATGCGATGTTATTGTGGTAAGGTGCCACGGGGTAAGGTGCCCCACATGGTAAGAGGCCATGCGATGTTATTGTGGTAAGGTGCTACGGGGTAAGGTGCCCCATATGCATGATTATGAATCAGGGACAACAATAAGAAGTTAATGAATAACCAGCATACTTACTTAACTAAGATTTCATGCATTTACTATAATGTTTATATGTTGTTAAGTGAAATTGTATATGCTCATGATGTGTTGTCCCTGTAGGTACGCTTTTGGATGAAAGGACTAAGGGTCGGGTTGAGGCAGTGAGCTACGAGGGACTCAGGAACGTTTAGGATTTCAAGTTATGATTAGTATCTACTCTAGGAGTAGTGTAAATCTAAATGACATTCTTTTGGAATGTAATGAATTATTTTGAAGTTTTGTAACTTTATGGCCTGTAATCCTGTTAGCTCATGTAACAACCGAATCCTTAAGACGTTATCAATGCATGATTAATCCTTTTTATGTTTAGTAATCACTGTTAAGGTGGGAAGACCCCACATTAGTGGTATCAGAGCAGTGGTTAGATAACTCGGGAATGAGTGAAGGGTAGCCTTAGCGATAAGTTGACTAGGTGCTTACTTTTGAACATGTTTTATATGTATGTTGCATATGAAGTTTCTAAGTTATGCTAACATGTTTAATTATCTAACGATGTACTTTATGAACTGCTTTTGGTGTTGTTATTAACCCTTGTGTTGCAGCATGGCAGCAAATATAGAAGTGGGAGACGCCATTAGTGTAAACGCAAGTGCTGGGCGTACGAATCCATTGCCACCCCCAGCCTTGGGTGAGGAACCCTCTGAACAGCAGTTGCTACCTGGGGAATTGAGCTTGGCTCAGTTTATGATGTATCGGCCTCCGATGTTCGAGGGAACTGAATCAGGGGAGAAAGCAGAGGAATGGATAGAGAGGATCGAACAGATATTTGTGGCAGCGCCCTGTGCAAAGACGGCCTGGATCCGGTTAGCAGAATTTCAGCTATCCAAGAAAGCACTGATGTGGTGGAAAACCACAGTGATTGAGCAAGAGGCTCAGGGACAAGAGGTGAATTGGAAGATGTTCCGAACGCGGTTTCTGAACCGCTATTTCTCAGCCGCTGCAAGACAGGCCAAAGAGGATGAGTTTACCAGTTTAAGACAAGGTACCATGCCTGTATCTGATTATGCTTTGCATTACTGCTCCTTGCTACGTTATGTGCCACACATTGCTGCAAGCACTCAAGCGAAGATGCGGAACTTCATGAAGGGCTTGAGGCCTGAACTGTATGACAGGGTGATCACTTATGGCCCTGCTTGTTTTGATGATGCACTCTCACGAGCTGAGTTAGCTGAGTTGGGAGTTGGTGCATATCCTGATGCAGTGCCACCTCCAGCACCCCCTCCGAAATCTACTTCTGACCACTTGAAGCCCAGGGGTGATCAGTTTAAGCCTAGGGGGAACACGTCAGCATCGAGATTCAGTGGCAAGAGGCCCGAGAATCGATGGAAAGGGAAGGGTAGGAATGACACTCCATCTGGGAGAGGACAACCTCAGGGAGATAGATCTGGAAGAGCTCAGTGCACTATATGTGGACTATCACATTTGGCAAAGGACTGCGTTGGCTGCTATGTCTGTGGCGACAGAGGCCACTTCGCTCGACAGTGTCCCAACAGGGGAAGACAACAGAACTCTGCGGGGAGACCTGCGGACAGAACAGCACCGCACAGACCACCTTTCGCACCGAGGCAGTATGGAGGTCAGCCCACGGGGCCACCTCAGGGTCAGGTGTATGCTTTGACAAGGGAGCAGGCTACAGCGGCTCCAGAGGAGGTGATAGCGGGTACGTGTCTTTTATTTACGCATCCTGCTCTTATATTGATAGACACAGGTGCGTCACACTCTTTTGTGTCGACGAGTTTTGTTGAAAGGCACCACATATGCACTTCTCCGTCGCCCATGCCTCTTTTAGTCTCGACCCCCGCAGGAAGAAGTTTGGTTACGGATCAGATTATCTATGATGACCTCATTTATTTTGAGGATAATGAGTTAAGATCAGATTTGATTGTGCTAGGAATGACAGACTTCGATTGCATTGTGGGCATCGATGTTCTGAACAAGTATCAGGCAGTCGTTAACTGTAGGCAAAGGACTGTCCGATTCAGATCTGATGTGGGAGTCCAGTGGACATTCTTTGGGGATGGTTCTCGCCCAAAGATTCCGTTGGTATCGGCTGTCAAGATGGCACAGTTATTGGAACAAGGTCATTCAGGATATCTTATTTATGCTATTGATGTGACGGAAAAGAAGAAGGAGTTAAAGGTTGAGGATGTGCCCGTAGTGGCAGAGTTTGCTGATGTCTTTCCGGAGGAGATTCCCGGATTCCCACCGACGAGAGAGGTCGAGTTTGGGATTGAGCTACTACCAGGGACGTCTGCAATTTCTCGTGCCCCATATAGGATGGCACCAGCTGAGTTAAGAGAGTTGAAGATGCAATTGCAGGAGCTCCTTGACAAGGGCTACATACGCCCTAGCGTATCGCCATGGGGTGCGCCTGTCTTATTTGTTAAGAAGAAAGATGGATCGATGCGCCTATGCATTGACTATAGGCAACTGAATAAGGCCACAGTCAAGAACAAGTATCCACTTCCGAGAATCGATGACTTGTTTGATCAGTTGCAGGGTACGAGGCTCTACAGTAAGATCGATCTGAGGTCGGGGTACCATCAGATTCGAGTAAGAGAAGACGATGTTCAAAAGACGGCTTTCAGGACAAGATATGGGCACTATGAATTCCTGGTTATGCCTTTTGGAGTGACGAATGCCCCAGCTGTCTTCATGAGTTTGATGAACAGGGTATTCCAGCCGTATTTGGATCAGTTCGTCATAGTCTTCATTGACGACATACTTATTTACTCACGGACTGAAGAAGAGCACGTAAGGCACTTGAGGACGGTACTTCAGATCCTTAGGGACCATCAGTTGTATGCAAAGCTTAGTAAGTGCGAGTTCTGGTTGGACAGCGTGGTATTCTTAGGCCATGTCATATCTAGCCAGGGGATATCTGTGGATCCCAGGAAGATCGAAGCTGTGATGGAGTGGGTTGCACCCACTTCTGTACCAGAAATACGGAGCTTCCTTGGTTTGGCAGGTTATTACCGACGTTTCGTCGAAGGTTTCTCAAAAATTGCCAAACCCCTGACGCAGCTGACTCAGAAAGGAGTCCCCTTCTATTGGTCTGAGGCTTGTGAAGAAGGTTTTCAAGAGCTGAAGCGTCGCTTGACTACAGCACCTGTTTTAGTGATTCCGACTGAGAATAAGAGATTTGCCTTGTATACGGATGCGTCACTGCAGGGTTTGGGCTGTGTGTTAATGCAAGATAAGCATGTAGTGGCTTATGCATCGAGGCAGCTGAAGCCACACGAGGCTAGGTATCCAGTGCATGATTTGGAACTGGCGGCCATCATATTTGCCTTGAAGATCTGGAGGCATTACTTGTATGGCACGTCCTTCACTATATATACGGACCATAAGAGCCTGAAGTTCTTATTTACTCAGGCAGAGTTGAATATGAGGCAAAGAAGGTGGATGGACTTACTCAAAGACTATGATTGTGAAATCGAGTACCATCCAGGTAAAGCAAACTTGATAGCAGACGCCTTAAGTCGGAAGGTGAAGAGTACTGCAGAGGATGTCATGTGTTTGTCGGCCTTGATGACTTCTTATTGCCATCTGGGCTATGATTTCGATGTAGACACGTCGCCTGTGCGAGTGTCGACCCTTTTGGCAGAGCCAGACATATTTGAGGCAATCAGGAAGGCCCAGAAGTCGGATAGTGAGGTTCAGAGGTGGACGTCATTGGTACATCAGGGTCAGCCATCCAAGTTCAGAGTGGCTGAGGATGATTCTTTGAGACTGGGCAACCGATGGGTAGTCCCAGATACACCAGAACTACGTAGAGGAATATTGGAGCGAGCTCACAGTAGTCGGTTCAGTATCCACCCAGGGGGAAAGAAGATGTACAAAGATCTATGCGATCAATTCTGGTGGAGACGCATGAAGCGTGAGGTAATCATTTTTGTTAAAAAATGTTTGATCTGCCAGCAGGTAAAGGCAGAGAGGCAGAGGCCTGGTGGAGAGCTGAAGAGCTTAGAGGTGCCTGAATGGAAGTGGGAGCATATATCTATGGATTTTGTGACCCACTTGCCGAGGACGGCCTCAGGATTTGATGCGATCTGGGTGATCGTGGATAGGCTGACGAAGACGGCTCATTTCATCCCTTACAGTATGTCATATACGTACTTGAAGATGGCCCAGATGTACATAAGGGATGTGGTAAGGTTGCATGGTATTCCAGTCTCGGTAGTGTCTGACAGGGACCCGAGGTTCACTTCACATTTCTGGGAGGGTCTCCAGACAGCTTTGGGTACAGAGGTGAGACTGAGTACGGCCTATCACCCTCAGACAGATGGCCAAACAGAGCGTACCATTCAGACGCTCGAAGACATGTTAAGGGCGTGCATTATGGAGTTTGATACTCCGTGGCAGGATTCAGTACCGCTGGTGGAGTTCTCCTATAATAACAGTTATCAGGCGAGCATTCAAATGGCCCCTTTTGAAGCTCTCTATGGACGACGATGTAGATCACCACTGTACTGGGAGGACTTGACCAGCAAAGCGGTCGGAGGACCGGATATGATCAGAGATATGGAAGGTAAGATAAAGTTGATACGCCAGAAGATGAAAGCGGCCCAAGATAGGCAAGCGGCCTATGCCAATAAGCGGCGACGACCACTAGAATTCCAGTTAGGAGACAGGGTCTTCTTAAAGATCTCGCCCTTCAGGGGCGTGGTTCGTTTTGGGATGCGGGGAAAGTTATCTCCGAGGTATGTTGGGCCATATGAAATTTTGCAGCGTATCGGTACTTTGGCATATCGTTTGGCTCTACCGCCATCTTTATCTGGCATACACGATGTTTTCCATGTCTCTATGTTACGGAAGTATGAGCCAGATCCGTCTCATGTCTTACAGCCTACAGAAGTTCAGTTAGACTCAGATATGTCCTACGAAGAACGACCAATCAGAATTCTGGATCGGAAGGATCGCAGACTACGGAGCAAAGTTATACCGATGGTCAAAGTTCAGTGGGATCGTCGGGGTGTCGAGGAGGCTACATGGGAGACGGAACGACATATGGTGCAGCACTATCCGGAACTATTCTCTGGTATGTATTTATATTTAGTTCCGTTATGATGATGCATGTGGATTTCGAGGACAAAATCTTATAAGTAGGGGAGTAATGTAATACCCCCGAAATGTTATATGATTATGTGCTACGATGATGAATTATGATGTATTTAAGAGGGACATGGTATTTTAAATGGGGGGTTATAATTATGATATGATGATATGGTTTAGGTTGCATGTTACGGGTTTTTAATTGTTGTGATGATGTAGTGCAATTGTGAAATATCAAGGGAAATCATTTTTATACATCATAAGAAATACCGGGATACAATTAAACACCACAAAAGCGCCCTACATGCAACCACCCTTTCCCCCCCACTTGGCCACAACCCATACCCCTACCCTTATTTTCGGAAAAGCAGAGTGGCCAGGGAGGACTTTTGGTCCATCTTCTTTACTCACTCCATCTCCTCCAAATTCTCCTCCTTCTCTCCAAACCCTCTAAAAACACTCAGACAGCAAGTAGGAAGAAGAGGATCACGTTTTATTGTTCTTTTCTTGAAGGAAAGTCGTGCCAAAAAGTGGTGAGGAGTCATCCTTTCCCAGATTTCAGAGTTCTAGCACATGTTTTCTTTGTAGTATATTTGGTATGATAGTGTAGGGTTTGATGAACTCTTGTTATGAGTACTTTTATATGATACTTATGAAGCTTCTAGCATGTCTTGTTAAGTAACTTGCATGCTTTATGTGTTAGATTTCCGACTTGGAAACTAGGTGTTCGAAAATCTGGGTTATGATGGGATGCCCTGTTTTTCTGTAAGTTGGATGAACTCAAAGTTTATGAGGATGTTAGGATGCATGCTAGCTTAAGTTTTATGAAAACTTGAATTTACGTGCTTACATAGATGTTTTATGAAGCCCCTAGCATATATGTTGGAACATGTTGTATGGTTTATATGTGAGAATCGTTGCTATAAAAAGTAGTACTCGAAAATCTGGGTAGAAGTTGTGATGCCCTGTTTCCAGAAAAGTTGACCCGGTGCTTGTATAAGTGGTCGACGTTTATGCATGTGGACTCATGTTTAAGGCGTAAATTCGAATTGGATACACTCAGGGTAGTGTAGTGCAACTACTAGCATGTTGGCTTTGGCATGTATTATGTCTTACATGTTAGTTTTAAGGGTATGATTAACTGTGCCAAGTAATTCTGGAAAATCGCTCAAAGGAACAGGGTTGGCGATCGATCGCCAAGAAGGCAAGATCGATCGCGACGTTCCAGTGAGTTGTGGCGATCGATCGCCAATTTTGAGGCGATCGATCGCGGATTAAATTTTTTTGGTATGCGAGGCAGTAGCATCTCGCGATCGATCGGGGCTCTTGGACGATCGATCGCGAGATGATGTTTAAGGATTTATGTGGTTTTGATTTAAGTTTTGTTTCCGGATTAATATGAGGTGCCTAATATTGTATTATGTGATTGTGTAGAGCCACCCCAGGTACCGGCACAATCAAGGAGATAGGTCTGTTGACTCCTCCTCTTTTTGAAAAGGTACGTAAGAGACGTACGGGCATCGGACGGTAAAATACATCCTTACACTATGACTATGCATTTATAGCATGAATATGTATACGATGAAATCATGATGTTTATGCGATGTTTATATGATAATGTGTATACAATGGTTATATGATGATGTGTAAACGATGTCTATATGACGATGTTATTGTGGTAAGGTGCCACGGGGTAAGGTGCCCCACATGGTAAGTAGCCATGCGATGTTATTGTGGTAAGGTGCCACGGGGTAAGGTGCCCCACATGGTAAGTAGCCATGCGATGTTATTGTGGTAAGGTGCCACGGGGTAAGGTGCCCCACATGGTAAGAGGCCATGCGATGTTATTGTGGTAAGGTGCTACGGGGTAAGGTGCCCCATATGCATGATTATGAATCAGGGACAACAATAAGAAGTTAATGAATAACCAGCATACTTACTTAACTAAGATTTCATGCATTTACTATAATGTTTATATGTTGTTAAGTGAAATTGTATATGCTCATGATGTGTTGTCCCTGTAGGTACGCTTTTGGATGAAAGGACTAAGGGTCGGGTTGAGGCAGTGAGCTACGAGGGACTCAGGAACGTTTAGGATTTCAAGTTATGATTAGTATCTACTCTAGGAGTAGTGTAAATCTAAATGACATTCTTTTGGAATGTAATGAATTATTTTGAAGTTTTGTAACTTTATGGCCTGTAATCCTGTTAGCTCATGTAACAACCGAATCCTTAAGACGTTATCAATGCATGATTAATCCTTTTTATGTTTAGTAATCACTGTTAAGGTGGGAAGACCCCACAGTCTACAAGAAGGTCAGTGGGAGCGTAATCATTTTCCTAGTGTTGTATGTGGATGACATACTTCTTATTGGAAATGATATCCCTGCCTTGCAATCTGTAAAGATTTGGCTAGGGAACTGCTTTTCGATGAAAGATTTAGGAGAAGCCACCTATGTATTAGGAATCAAGATCTATAGAGATAGATCGAGAAGGCTTCTTGGTCTAAGTCAAAGTACATACATAGACAAGGTGCTTAAAAGGTTTAGCATGCAAGAATCCAAGAAAGGATTCGTGCCTATGACACATGGTATTTATCTCTCGAAGGAACATTGTCCTTCAACACCAGATGAGAGACAACGCATGAGTAAGATTCCATACGCGTCAGCTATTGGATCTATCATGTATGCCATGATATGTACTCGTCCCGATGTATCGTATGCTTTGAGCATGACGAGCAGATATCAAGTTGATCCAGGTGAAGGTCACTGGATTGCTGTCAAGAACATCCTGAAGTACTTGAGAAGGACTAAGGATACATTCTTGATTTATGGAGGTGAGGAAGAGCTCAATGTAATGGGTTACACTGATGCTAGCTTCCAAACCGACAAAGATGATTTTCGATCGCAATCTGGATATGTGTATTGCCTAAATGGAGGTGCTGTGAGCTGGAAGAGTTCAAAGCAAGAAACAGTAGCCGATTCTACAACGGAAGCTGAGTATATTGCTGCCTCAGATGCAGCAAAGGAAGCTGTTTGGATGAGGAAGTTCATTTCTGAACTTGGAGTGGTGCCTAGCATTAAAGATCTGATAGAACTCTATTGTGACAACAATGGAGCGATCGCATTGGCTAAGGAACCAAGATCTCACCAAAGATCCAAGCACATACTTAGGCGTTTCCATTTCATTCGAGAAATCGTTGAAAGGGGAGATGTTAAAATATGCAAGGTACCAACAGATGATAATGTATCTGACCCATTGACGAAGCCGCTGTCACAGCAGAAGCATGATCGTCATACTAGATCTCTAGGCATTAGGTATATGTCTGAGTGGTCTTAGTGCAAGTGGGAGATTTGTTGGGATATGCCCTAAGACAAGTCATTAGATGATTGTTTAAGACATACAATGTTTATGGATTTATGAATGGCAATTCATTATTATATATTATTCTTTTGACTGTGCATTGTGAATTAATATATATGTTAATGTCCTTAGAATAATATTGTATTATTCTTAAAGATGTCCCTAGTCAAGTATTATCATGAATAGGGATAATGATAATACGTAGAGACTAGTATATGTTGATCGATGAATTGTTCATTGATATGAGATATCAAATCAACATATGGGTACATGTTAGAGAACGATGTACTGGACAGACCCACCATGAGAATGCAACATGGATAGTTATATGATCGTCATATGCAATTCTCATAGTGATAATAATGTATGTAATCCTTACGACTTGTGATCATCAGAGATCCCAACATAAGGAGTTATGTATCTTGATATCGTCAAACGTTACCCGTAACAGGGTAATCTATAAAGGCGACTATTGGATACACTACGAATTATGTAGAGGGATGTTGACTGATCGAGATAGGATTTGTCCCTCCTATATAACAGGAGATGTGTTTGGCCCTTGATCAAGTGAGAACTAAAATGCATGGCCATGCTCGAATGAGTCGATATGAGATATCGAGCTTATTCGTTTATTCTAGTTCTACTTGGGGATCAAGAAATATAGATTGGATATACGAGTATGACTATTCCATGACTCGTGTTCAATCTAAACACAAAGGACAAAGGGATTAAGTTACATGATTAATATTATCACAAGTTCTAAAGGTTATGTCGAGTCATTGACATTCTCGTAATTTGGGTAGCATCGATGTGTTGCTAGATACCGCTCAATGCTTGCGACATAAAATGAGATTTTATGTCACTGCCAACATTACGAGATCCTATCGGGTCGCACAAAAGATTAAATCGAGAAGGGAAATTAAATTCATGGGATGAATTAAATAATTAAGAGGAGTCTTAATTAATAATCATAATGATTAATTAAATCATGGGCTAAGCCCATGAGGCTTTATGAAAGCCTTTAATTAATTATATAAAAGATGATTACAAGGTTTTAATTGAAAGACAATTATCATAACACAAAAACGCTACACGAATTCAAGCTCTCGGCCGCACCATCGAGTTTGCTCTCGGCTTCATCATTGTCGAAGGGCTTCTTGGTGGCTTTGGTCATTCTTTCGATTGTGAATCGACTTTGATTCGTGTATTGGTTCAAGAATAAGTCTAGCAACTTGTTCTTGAACATCCCTTTCGATCTGATCGTGTGGATACCGTAGAGACGAAGGTGAAAACTTTCGTTTGTGACTCGGAGTTCGTTGGACGTGCTGCTCCGTGGAATCTGCTTCAAACACGCTACAAGGGTAAGACTCTTATGTATTCTCTAATCCGATATGAATCCCTATGTATAGATCTAGTGTTAGTAATCCCAAAATTTTATTCCGCTGCGCTGTATGCTCATGGGGTTACTTACAATATGATTCTTGGAACACCCGGATGTAGACATCATTAGAGATGTGCTTTGTGTTGATCGGTAGCGGTGAGTTGCCCGATCCGTGTTGCAAAGTGGTGAAACTGCTCCTTTGATGGAGGTGGAATTGGAGATTGGGAATCGGATGTAGGTTAGGTACACTGTAGTGTACTGGTGATCGCTTTGGTAACGATGTATGTTTAACATCGTCGGCTATATCGTAGAGATATCTTTGAGGCGATACCTATTTTGGAATCAAGAATAATTCGTTGTTTTGGCAGTTAGGGTTGGCTGACTGCTTTTAGGATGGTTAGCATCGGAAATGCTGACGTCCTTCTTTGAGTTGCGATGGTTTGGGAGGGTTATTTAATTCCATATTTTGGTGCGAGGTCGGTGTCCTCGTGGTTGGTGCGTCGTACATGTCATGTTCAGGATTCGACAATGTGGATCTGTTTGGATTGCGTGGTCTCGGCATTACGTGGAGTACGCCGTGCAAATTTCGGGGATGAAATTTTACTAGTGGGGGATAATTGTGATGCCCGGGGATTAATAGTATTAATCCCGATGTGGTAATGATCCTTCATGGGTTTTAGTTGTGGCAATTATGAGTTAATTGCGGTCTTGGGACTCCCGGGGATTTTAAATCCGATATTTGGAGTCGTTGGACCCAAGGGATGAGATTGTATTCTCGTCGTGGTGATAACCTTGGAGTTTGGTCTTTGGTGGGATTTGGGGTCCGGGGTACTTTGTACTGGGGCTGTTAATGGAAATAGAGATTGTGACGTAATTATGGAAAACAGATGATTTTTAATGAGTCATGATGTATTTATGGAGGGATTGGTATTTTTGAGTTTTGGTACTATATACCAAATTGACTCGGTATTCCGTCATTTTGGTACGGAACCCTCCCCTTTCTCTACGCTCAAAACCCTTCCCCCATTTCCCTCTTCTTCCCTTTGGTGGAAATCAATGGTAGCTTGGCTCGGGAGCCGGATTTCTCGAAGATAATCAGGTATTCATCTTCCCCTCACCATTGCCTTCGATTTGGTAGTGGTATTGTAGATTTTAGTTGAGGTTTTGGTTGGTTTTGAATTTAGGGATTTTTGGTTAAAAATCCAAAGTTGAGTTTTTGGAGTTTTTATTGAGTTTAAATGGTGTATTGGTAGTGTTGAGGAAGTTTGGGGTGTTGGTTTTGAGTTTGGGTGTGAAAAACACCATGGAAGCTCGAATTTTTCGGAAACCCGCAGGTCGCGATCGATCGCGGCTTGGCGCCGATCGATCGCGACATGTTGCTGATTTGGGAAGGTGATGAGCAGTAGCGGCGATCGATTGCGAAAAGAGGGCGATCGATCGCGGGGTCCTTGGCGATCGATCGCGAATATGGGCGATCGATCGCGGCTGGTTCATTTTCGGGCAGTGAGGTGTGGCGATCGATCGGGGCTTGGCGCCGATCGATCGCGGCACTGTTCCCCCTTTGATTTTTGAAAATTTTGGAAAATGTCGGGATTTTGGAATCGAGGTTTAAGTGGCCCATTTCCGGGGCAATGTCTACATTCCAATGGGAATGCCATACTTTTAAAATGGATTGGTTGGAGCCAAAGTTTAATAAAACGGGATTCTCGGTTGAGTTATTGGCTATCTTTTAAACTTATAAATTGGTGTATTTTTGGTATTATGCATGCTTAGCCGGGGGGCTTTTATTTTGGTAATCGTCATGGATGGACGATATGTTTGGAAATTGTGAACGTGCTTGAGCACGTGATTGCATGCCTATGTTTAATTGTGAGTTGTTTATGTGTTAGAACATAACTCATCGAGTCGTGGGACTCAGACAAGGTTAGACTCGAGCTACGGAATTATAAGGTACGTATGACGTACGAGAATAGCCCTTTTATTATAATTGCAATTGTAGAGTGCATGATACACTGTATTGCAATAAATGTATATGGAAATGCATGGTATATGGTATTAGCAATAAACGGATATTGAAATACATGGTTTATGGTAATTGCTACAAATGGATATATATGCATTGGAAATTGTATGGTGCCGCTTTTGAGCGAGCATTGATTGGGATGTTGTCGCCTTTGAGCGAACATCGGTTTTGACGCCACTGCTGTTGAGCATGCGTGAGAATGAAATGTCGTTATTGTAGAGCGAGCAATGAGATAGAAATATGGAACCATAAATGAGATATATGGAATATTTGTAATCATTGTTTAATGATTTGATATTATTGATTATGATATCGGTATGTGGCAAATGGATTTGTTAATCAATGTATTGATTAACTGGCATTTGGGAATTTGATGGTTTCAGTTATTTTGAGAACAGGGACAGTACAGGGAATCCCGGATGAGGATGATACCATCCAGGGAGCATCTTTTATATTTCATAGCATTTACATTTTTGTAAATTATGAATTGTATTATTGTGGTTATTGGATTAGGGATATTGGTATGCTCACCCCGTGTGGGGGCAGTCTTTGTTGGGGCAGGTGATTAGGTACATCGATGGCTTTGGAGTTGAGTTTGAGCTATGGAATGGAGGTGATTCCAAGGATCGAAGTACCAGTGACGGTATTGAGCACGACGTTTTATACATTTGATACACGTATGCTTATTCGATGCTCGTATGTGAGCACTATTACGTGTATATGGTATGTATAAGGGCCTTTCTCTCTTCATTTATGTGTAGCATGCAATTATTTATTGAATTGCTAAATGAACTGAGAATATGTTAGTGTATTATATTGGTGCATGAGATTTATGTGGACATGGTTGGGCGAACTGGACATTATATTGAATAATGTAAAGAAATTTTATTATATGCATGATTGACTATGATGATAAGTGGTTTTTGCCCTACATGTATGATAGTATGCACTAATGGCATGGATTAATACACTAATAGCGGGTTAAGGCCACGGGGGTCCTTACACTTTTAGGGGCTATGATGGACGAAAATTAGGGCTTTAATGGTGCTTGCAAATCATGCTTATAAAGTGTTTGATAATAGGCCTAAGTGGTGTTCAAGTGTTGGCCAAACTCTACTAATTGTGTAGTAACAAAATCTACTTTTTGGCTTATATCATGGTTGTGTTTTGAGGAGTGTTGGGCTATGGTTTGATATGCTAATAACTTGGAACATGTGTCATTGTGTGAATACGTGAGTTAGATAGATGTTAATGTATGTTATAAACATGTATTAAAGTGTATATTAATGAATATACTTGAATGTATGCAATATTTTACTAGATGTTGAGAATGTTGAGTAAATGTACGAACAAGACGTGGGATACATGAGGAAGTAGTATGGACTGCATTGATTTAAAGTGATGGAATCTCCACATTGTTTATTAAGCATGTATTGAGGTTCATGGGTGATGTATAAACATGAATGTGTGTGACCTTGCATGTATTGATGTGTATATATACTACAACTTATGGTTTATGAGTTATTGCTAAAGTATGAAAGCTAATTCGATTGATGTAACTGTTTGGGGTGATTGGTATAACACTTTATTGGATTATTGATTTTATATTGAGGAGTTGAATTCCCTTCAGAGTCTTCTCGGACTTCCGGACAAAGAGGAGGATAACTCCACTCGAAATTCAAGTGATAAGGTACGTAGTGACGTACGAGCAGGTATACATATTATGAAGTAATTACATATTCATATATTCATGAATTATTAAATGTCATGATGGAACATAAGAAATGTATATGTGTGTTGAGTATGAAATATGTGGTATGGTGGATACGTAATTGTACGTGATCCGAAAATATGTATATGTATATATGTATGTGTGGTATGAAGGATACGTAGTTATACGTGATCCGAGTATATGAGCTAAGTATTGATGCCTGGGGCATGACCAATATGAGAAAATGTCGAGAATGAGATAGATTGATAGGTGTGATATCCCCGAAATAATGAATTGTAATATGGGCATTAATTATGTTTATGTGATTAATTATGGTGATAATTAATTTATGTGTTGGAATTAATTATCTTGATGAAATGCTTAGTCACATGGTAGGCGTGACCCGGTGGTACATTTCAGGATGCATGTTGTGCATGTTGGGAAATTGGGTGTTAGCATGATTTGATTGTAAGGGTTGATAATTATTTGGAAAGCATGGATTTAATTGAAATTTTGGTGCATTTTGGTAAAATTCTTTTAAAATACCATGTTGGGGTATTTTATACATCATGCTAATAATTGGGGTATATGTTTTTAATTAAACCCCCCACCTTTATACCCCACTAACCCCACCTCACCTTTCACTTTACCAATCCTCACATCACTCTTCCAAACCCTATCCCCTCACCATTTTCGAAATTAGCTTAAAAGAGGAGGAGAAATCTTCACAAAAGCTTGGTTTGTGAGATTCTTGGGGAGATTTAGAGTCCATAAGAGGTATGGACCCCTCCTTCATGTTTTAATGGTGTTGGTTTTGATTTTAAAATGGTTTTGGTTGTTTTGAAATGGGTTGGCATTTTGGGATTTATATAGGTTTGTTTTTGGGTATGTGTGGTATGTGGTTGGGTTATGATTTTGAAATGTTCCATGTTGGTTTTATGGAGTTATTGTGGTATTGAATTGATGATGTTTTATTTGAGTTTTTTTTTGGTGTTTGGATGTTATTGGTGGGGAAAGATTTGAAGTAAAATGGGTTGGAGAAGATGAGGTGTGAAAAAATGGCCAAAATCGCGTACAGACTTTGGCGATCGATGGGACATTTTCCCGATCGATCGCGAGCCACAGGGAGGCTCCAGTAAGCTTGCGCGATCGATCGAGAGTTTGGCACGATCGATCGGCGAATCCGCGATCGATCGGCACAAACTCGGCGATCAATCGCGGATCAGATTTTTTTTTTTGGGCATTTTGGCTGCTGGACCTCGCGATCGATCGAGGCATTATACCGATCGATCACGAGATGCCAAAATTGAATATTTTGGTAAGATTTTTGGTATTGGACTATTTTTGGGTTCTAATATTGGTTTGTGTGAATGTGTAGAACCATCCCAGGTGGCAACACAGCCAAGGAAGTGAAGTCCTACCACATCCTATTTTTGGAAAGGTACGTAAAGAGACGTACGGGCACCCAACGGTACATGTATCTATTATACTCATTGATTATGCATTGTGGATGCGAGTATATATGGAATTGTGCATTGTGGATGCAAATACATGTTTAATTATGCATTATGATTGCATATGTATATGATGATTGTTTGGTGCACATCCCATGAGTCATGGTTATATAGAGTGATGACTTTAATGCTTTGCCGCTGTCACTTGAAGCGATGATAGAATACTTGCCGCTGTCATATTGTAGCGAGGAAAGAATAATTGCCGCCAAATATTGAAGCGAGGGTATTGCCGCATGTCGCATTTGCGCGAGGTTATTCAATGCCGCTAATATGTCGAAGCGAGGGGTACTAATGCCGCTGTCATGACAAGCGAGGTGCATTAAAATACACTATTATAACAGACTAGGGATTGGTGATTGGTGATAATGAAATGGTGTTATGTCATGACATGTGTAGAACCATTAAATAATCTATTGATTATACTCATGAGTTATGGTACAGGGACAACCAAAAAGGGAGCGTTTAAAATGCATGGGAAAAACAGGAAGTGTTTTATTACGGTTTATGCATTTACGCCTTACATTCATATTGTGTTGAATATGGATTATTATATGCTCATGTTTTGGGGGTTGTCCTTGTAGGTACATTTTGGCATGATAAAGGGGCTAAGGTGGGTTGAGGCGGTGAGCTTGTGAGAACGCTTTTGATAAGGAATGACATGATTATTTTGTATATTGTCTACTCTAGGAGTAGTGAAAAGCTATAGTGAATAACATTCATTTGATTGAGAATGTAATTAATCCATTTGAAAGTCCTTAACTTGGCATGCAATTCTTAAGGCTCAAAGTCTCAACACGAATTATTATACCCTGATAACGTATGTTAGCTCTAATTATGCCTTTAATCTGCACTTAAGGAACTAGGGTCCTTACATTAGTGGTATCAGAGCAGTGGTTAGAGAACCCGAGATTGAGTGAAGGGTAGCCTTAGCAAATGGTTGGCTAGGCGTTTATATTTGGGCATGTTTATGCATGTGGTGCATACTGATGTATATATTGTTATACTAACATGCTTATTGTTGCTTATGTTATCTAACGGTATAGCATATGTATTGTTTTGGAATTGTTGTTAACCCTTGTGTTACAGCATGGCGGCTATGAACTTGGGAACCTCAATGAGGAGGTAGAGGATGTTGGAATCGTGAATGCTAGCATTGGACAGACAAATCCTTTACCTCCACCGGCCGTGGGTGTAGAACCGGTAGCTCAGCTATTACTACCCGGGGAGCTTAGTTTAACTCAATTCCTGACTTTCCACCCGCCCCGATTTGAGGGGACAAAGTCAGGGGAAGAGGCTGAGGAGTGGCTTGAGAGACTGGAACAGATATTTGTGTCCGCTCCTTGTGCTAGGACGGCATGACTGAGGTTGGTGGAGTTCCAACTAGCAAAGAAACCCTCCATGTGGTGGAAGACTACGGTGATGGAATTGAGGGCTCAGGGTGTATTGATTGATTGGACTCTCTTCAGAACCCGGTTTCTGAACCGGTATTTTTCTGCTGCTGCGAGACAGATAAAGGAGGATGAGTTCACAAACTTGAAACAAGGAGCTATGACTATATCAGACTATGACATGCACTACTCTTCTCTGTTGAGGTATGTCCCTCATATTGCCACAAACGGACATGCGAAGATGAGGCACTTCTTGAAGGGGTTGCGGCCGGAGCTGTTTGACCGGGTTATCACGAACAACCCCACTTCTTTTGATGATGCTCTTACTAGAGCAGAACTGGCAGAGATTGGAGTTGGGGCCTATCCTAATGTTGTACCCCACATGTGCCACCGCAGAGGCAAGTTTCTGATAGCTTGAGGCCACGAGGGGAGTCATTTAAGCCACGTGGTGCTTCTTCATCCTCTCGGTTCAGTGGGAAGAAATCTTTTAACCGGAAGTAGGAGAACAGGAAGAGCAATCTATTGGCCAACCGAGGGCCTATGCAAACTAATAGATCGGGGGAGACAAGGTGTGACAATTGTGGAGGGCCACACTCTTCGATCAACTGCCCAGCTTGTTACAGTTGTGGTAAGATGGGCCATATCTCTCGATATTGCCCCACTCGGGGAGGACAGTCAGACCAAGTGAATAGGCCGAGATTCGATGATAGGACAGTGCATCAGAGGCAGCAGATTATGCCTCGACCATCGGGAGGTCAGGCAGTGGGACCGTCCCGGGGCAAGTGTATGCACTGACTAGAGAGCAGGCCCAGGCAGCCCCGGAGGAGGTGATCGCTAGTACGTGCCATTTATTTACGCACCCTGCTTTTATTTTGATAGATACAGGTGCCTCCCACTCTTTTGTATCTGTTGGCTTTGTGGAGAGACACCATATGTGCACGTCTTCGTTACCCACGCCTCTCATGGTCTCGACACCCACTGGAAGGAATGTTGTTTGTAATACCCCCCGAAATGTAATATGATTATGTTCTATGATGATGAATTATGATGTGTTTAAGGGTTATGGTGTATTTAAATTGGGGGCCACGATTTATGTTATGATGATATGATGTGGGGAGCATGTTGGGTATTTTAAGGGATGTATTAATTATATGAAGTTAGAAAATATCGAGTGAGGATATTTTAATACATCGTACTATATACCGGGATACAATTAAACACCACATGGCACCCCAACCACACCACCCCACCCCCCAACTCGGTCACCACCCATCCCCCACTTGTCAACCCACTTGTTTCACACCCATACCTCCACTTGCCCCAACCCATGCTATGATCATTTTCCTTGCAATCAATTCCCTCCACCTCCTCCTCCCTCTCTTTTCGTCCCTGGAGCTGCAGATTAGAGAAGGAAAGAGGCTGTGAAGCTTTGTGTAAAAAGCTTGCCAATTTGAGGAAGAAAAAGGGGGTAAGACTTCATACTCTGTTATTGGGTTGGGTATAGTTATGGTGGGTTGATTTTAAAGCATGTTAAGTATAGGTTTGGGTGGAACCTTGATATGAATGCCTACATGGTAGTTTTATGTAGCTACTAGCATGTTTGTTTGAGCATTTACATGTCTTATGTGATAGATTTCTAGTTATGAAACTATATGCTCGAAAATCTGGGCAAAGGGATACATGCTCTGTTTTTGTAAAAGTTGGTTAAGGATGAAAATTATGATGATGTTATTATGCATGTTAGCTTAGGTTTTGTTAAGCCTTTGATTTAAGAGCTTACATGGATATTTTATGAAGTTCTTCACATGTTTGTTTCATCCTGAAAGATGTGTTATGAGGTAGAAAAGATGGTATGAAATGAGGTGCTCAACAATCTGGGGAAAAATCCCGATTTTCAGAGCTCTCGATCGATCGAGATTTGGTCCCGATCGATCGAGCGAGACAGAAGGTCTAAGCATGTTTTCAAAATTTTGATGCCGATCGATCGAAAGATTTCTCGATCGATCGGTGAAGCTCCTCGATCGATCGGTAAAATGTTCGATCGATCGAGCGAGGCAGGAAGCCAAGACACTGTTAGTGCACAGTGTCTCGATCGATCGAGACCTAGGGCCGATCGATCGAGACAGGCAGAAAGTTGAAAATTTAATGATGTTTTATTTTGTTAAGTTTTTGATGTGAGATGGTTTTGAGGCATCTAATATGGTATAATGTGGTCTTGTAGAACCATCCCAGGTACCTGCACCATCTAGGAGATAAAGTCTGTTGACTCCTCCTCCTTTTGAAAAGGTACGTAAGAAGCGTACGGGCATCGGACGGTAACACACATCTCTATACTACAACTATGCTTTTATTGCATGAGTATTCACGATGAAATGACTGTGTTTATACGATGTTTACATGATGATGTTTATACGATGAAGTTCATATGATATTTATTGCTTATACGATGCTTATATTATGACATTTATGTGATGTATTGTGGTAAGATGCCACGGGGTAAGATGCCCTACATGGTAAGAGGCCATGCGATGTATTGTGGTAAGATGCCACGGGGTAAGATGCCCTACATGGTAAGAGGCCATGCGATGTATTGTGGTAAGATGCCACGGGGTAAGATGCCCTACATGGTAAGAGGCCATGCGATGTATTGTGGTAAGATGCCACGGGGTAAGATGCCCCATATGGTAAGAGGCCATACGATGATGTTGTGGTAAGATGCCACGGGGGTAAGATGCCCCATATGCATGATTCTAAATCAGGGACAACAATAAGAAGTGAATGTACAACCAGCATATTACTTAACCAATGTTTCATGCATTTACTATGATGTTTATAATGTTAAGTAAGATTATATATGCTCATGATGTGTTGTCCCTGTAGGTACACTTTTGGACGAAAGGACTAAGGGTCGGGTTGAGGCAGTGAGCTACTAGGGACACAGGAATGCATAGGATTCAAGTTATGATTAGTATCTACTCTAGGAGTAGTGTAAATCTAAATGACATTCTTATAGAATGTAATGAATTATTTTTGAAGTTTTGTATTCTGGCCTGTAATCCTGTTAGCTCGTGTAACAACCAAAACCTTAAGATGTTACCTTAATGCATGATTAGTCCTTCTTATGTCTATTAATCACTGTTAAGGTGGGAAGACCCCACATTAGTTGGTATCAGAGCAGTGGTTAGATAACTCGGGAATGAGTGAAGGGTAGCCTTAGCAATAAGTTAGCTAGGTGCTTACTTTTGAACATGTTTATATGTATGTTATTTGTGATGCCCCGAAATTAATTAATGGTAACTTGGACATTAATTATGTTTATATGATGTATCATGTATTGATAGATTTATGTGTTGGGTATTAAGATGTTAACATGATTAATTGTGTTAAATTATCAATTATGAGGAAGATATGATTTTAAATGAAGTATAGAGCATTGTTGTAAAGTGCTTTTAAAATACCAAGTTGGGTATTTTATACATCATGTTAAGTTTGGGGTATACTTTTTATTAAGTCATTACAACCCCTTTTAATCCCATACCCATCACTTTAAACCCCCCACTTTACTCTCACCTTTTAAAAAATCCCCAAATCACTTCCCAACCCCAAACCCTACCCCATTTTCGAAATCCACCAAAAGGAAGAAGGAAAGTCCCACAAAATCCTTATTTGTGTGATCCTTGCTAGGATTTGGAGCCTACAAGAGGTATGGAACCATTCCTATAAGTTTTATGATGTTTGGTGTTGAAATGGGTTAAGTTTTTGATGATTTATGTGGGTTTGTTTGGGTATGTGTTGTGTATGGTTGGGGTATGATTTTTGAAGTGTTTTATGTTGGTTTTGGTGGGTTATGATGTTATTGATGTTTTATGGAAGTTTGGTTTTGGGGTGGTATGTGAAGGAGCTTGAAAAATGAGCATTAATGGCGAAAATTCGATGTACAGCACTCGGCGATCGATCGCCCGTTCTTGGCGATCGATCGCGAGCGTCCAGTACCAGCCAGAAGCATTTGGCGATCGATCGCCACTTTTGGGCGATCGATCGGCGGGCCTGGCGATCGATCGCGCCAAAAGTGGCGATCGATCGCCAAGAAGGAGATTTTGGCCCCTCGTCCAGTGCGATCTCGCGATCGATCGCGCCTGGGTGGCGATCGATCGCGAGCTGAAGAAAAGTGGATTTTTGATTTTTTTGTGGGATTTTTGGATATTGGACTATGTTTAGCTTCTAATATCAATTTGTATGGTTGTGTAGAACCATCCCAGGTGCCCACAACATCCAGGAGATAAAGCTCTCCAAATTCTCCACTTTTGGGAATTAAGGTACGTAAGAGACGTACGAGCATCGGACGGTAAACCATGCCCTTACATATTATGATGATATTTAAGATGATGTTTACGATGATGACGTTTAAGATGATGTTATGATGATGATATCTATGATGATATTTATAATGATGATGCTTATGATGATGTTATGATGATGACGCTTATGCGATGTTATTTGTGGTAAGATGCCACGGGGTAAGACGCCCCACATGGTAAGAGGCCATGCGATATTATTTGTGGTAAGATGCCACGGGGTAAGATGCCCCACATGGTAAGAGGCCATGCGATGTTATTCGTGGTAAGATGCCACGCAGTGTTTATGATATGGTAAGACGCCATATGATTGGGTAAGATGCCCACATGGTAAGATGCCAAGCAATGTTTATAATATGGTAAGACGCCATATGATTGGGTACGATGCCCACGTGGTAAGATGCCACGCAATGATTATGATATGGTAAGATGCCATACAATGGGGTAAGACGCCCCAATATATGAATAAGAGTCAGGGATAACTAAGGAGGTCGGAGGACGACCAACGACTTTTACTTAACTAAGATGTTATGCATATGTATGCTTTTATATAATGTTAAGTAAATTTATGAATGCTCATGATGTGTTATCCCTGTAGGTACACTTTTGGACCAAGGGCCTAGGGTCGGGTTGAGGAAGTGAGCTAAAGGGAGCATGATGAACGTAGGATGCAGGATTTTTGATAGTCTCTACTCTAGGAGTAGTGTAAATCTATAGCTTTAACATTCTTTGTTGGGAATGTAATTAAATAGCTTTGAAAACTTTATTTTGGGCCTGTAATCTCCCTAGCTCAAACTACAACCGGAACCCTTAAGAGGTTATAAATGCATGTTCTATCCAATTTATGTGTACTATATGAAGTTAAGGTAGGAAGACCCTACATTAGTGGTATCAGAGCAGTGGTTAGATAACCCGGGATGAGTGAAGGGTAGCCTTAGCAATAAGTTAGCTAGGTGCTTACTTTCGAACATGTTTTGTGCATAAGTTGCATATGAAGTATATGATGTTATGCTAACATGTTTTGTTTATCTAACGAAGTATTATACGAACTGCTTTTGGATCTTGTTGTTAATCCTTGTGTTGCAGTATGGCAGCAAATGTGGAGGTAGGTGACGCAGTGAGCGTCAATGCAAGTGCGGGGCGTACGAATCCCCTACCCCCGCCAGCTTTTGATGATGAACCGGCCGAACAGCGGTTATTGCCAGGGGAGCTAAGCTTAACTCAGTTTCTTGCTTACCGACCCCCAACCTTTGAAGGAACTGAAACTGGGGAACGAGCTGAGGAATGGTTGGAAAGAATAGAGCAGATCTTTGTGGCAGCCCCATGTGCGAAGACAGCGTGGATACGGTTAGCGGAGTTCCAATTGGCCAAGAAGGCGTTAATGTGGTGGAAGACCACTGTGGTAGAGCAAGAGGCTCAAGGTCATGAAGTGAACTGGAAAATGTTTCGAACTCGCTTCCTGAACCGTTATTTCTCGGCTGCAGCACGACAGGCTAAGGAAGATGAATTCACTCACCTCAAGCAAGGTAATATGTCGGTATCGGATTATGCTCTTCAGTTTTGCTCCTTGCTCCGATATGTACCTCACATTGCCACGAGCACGCAAGCAAAGATGAGGAATTTCATGAAGGGTCTGAGGCCGGAGCTATACGATAGGGTGATCACTTATGGCCCTACTTGTTTTGATGATGCACTCTCAAGGGCTGAGCTAGCCGAACTAGGAGTGGGTGCATACCCTGATGTTGTACCACCGTCGGCACCCTCTCAGAAATCCACTCCGGATAATTTGAAGCCGAGGAATGATCAGTTCAAGTCAAGGGGGAACTCCTCAGCATCAAGGTTTAACGGTAAGAAGTCCGACAATAGGTGGAAAGGTAATCGAAGAGGTGATGCCCCATCTGGAAGGGGGCAGTCTCAGGGAGACAGATCCGGGAGGATCCAATGCACTCTTTGTGGGCAACCACATCTGGCGAAAGACTGTATAGGGTGCTATGTTTGTGGCGACAAGGGCCACTTTGCTAGACAGTGTCCCAACAGGGGGAGCCAACAGGGTTCTGCGGGGAGGCCTGCAGATAGGACAGCACAACACAGACCACCCTTTGTACCGAGACAGCATGGAGGTCAGCCCATGGGGCCACCTCAAGGACAGGTCTATGCACTGACAAGGGAGCAGGCTTCAGCGGCTCCGGAGGAGGTTATAGCGGGTACGTGTCTTTTATTTACGCACCCTGCTTTTATATTGATCGACACAGGTGCGTCACACTCTTTTGTGTCGACAAGTTTTGTGGAAAGGCACCACTTATGCACTTCTCCGTCGCCCACGCCTCTTATAGTCTCGACCCCCGCTGGAAGAAGTATGATTACTGATCGGATCGTCTACAATGGCCTCATTTATTTTGAGGATAAGGAACTAAGGTCAGACTTGATTGTTCTGGGAATGTCAGATTTTGATTGCATTCTGGGCATTGATGTTCTGAACAGGTATCAGGCAGTTGTGAACTGCAGGCAGAGAACTGTACGGTTTAAATCCGATATGGGAGTTCCATGGACGTTCTATGGGGATGGTTCTCGCTCTAAGATTCCGTTGATATCTGCTGTCAAGATGGCGCAGTTGTTGGAACGAGGTCATTCAGGATATCTCATTTATGCCGTCGATGTTACGGAAAAGAAAGGAGAAGTGAAAGTTGAGGATGTGCCCGTAGTGGCGGAGTTCCCTGATGTCTTTCCGGAGGAGATTCCCGGATTCCCACCGACGAGAGAGGTCGAGTTTGGGATTGAGTTATTACCAGGGACGTCTGCCATTTCTCGTGCCCCTTATAGGATGGCACCAGCGGAGCTAAGGGAACTAAAGATTCAGTTGCAGGAGCTCCTTGATAAGGGCTATATACGCCCTAGCGTATCGCCCTGGGGAGCACCAGTTTTATTTGTGAAGAAGAAAGATGGTTCGATGCGTTTGTGCATCGATTACAGACAACTGAACAAAGCTACGGTGAAGAATAAGTACCCACTTCCGAGGATCGATGATTTGTTTGATCAGTTGCAGGGTACGAGGCTCTACAGTAAGATCGATCTGAGGTCGGGGTACCATCAGATTCGAGTAAGAGAAGAGGATGTCCAGAAGACAGCCTTCAGGACTAGGTATGGGCATTATGAATTCCTAGTCATGCCTTTTGGGGTGACAAATGCCCCGGCTGTTTTCATGAGTTTGATGAACAAGGTGTTCCAGCCATATTTGGACCAATTCGTCATAGTTTTCATTGACGACATACTCATCTACTCTAGGACTGAAGAAGATCATGTACGGCACTTGAGGACAGTACTTCAGATCCTTAGGGATCATCAGTTGTATGCAAAGCTGAGCAAGTGCGAATTCTGGTTAGACAGCGTGGTGTTCCTAGGCCATGTCATATCTAGCCAAGGGATATCTGTGGATCCGAGGAAGATTGAAGCTGTGATGGAGTGGGCAGCACCCACTTCTGTACCCGAGATACGGAGTTTTCTGGGCTTAGCAGGTTATTACCGACGTTTTGTCGAGGGGTTTTCCAAGATCGCTAAGCCATTGACACAGCTGACTCAGAAAGGAGTCCCATTCTTTTGGTCCGAAGCTTGTGAGGAAAGCTTCCAAGAATTGAAGCGTCGTTTGACGACAGCGCCAGTATTGGTGATTCCGTCTGAGGATAAGAGGTTTGCCTTGTACACGGATGCGTCACTGCAGGGCTTGGGCTGCGTATTGATGCAAGACAGACAAGTGGTAGCCTATGCTTCGAGACAGTTGAAGCCTCATGAGACCAGGTACCCAGTCCATGATCTGGAACTGGCAGCTATCATTTTCGCCTTGAAGATTTGGCGTCATTACCTTTATGGTACTACGTTTACCATTTTTACGGACCATAAGAGCCTGAAGTTCTTGTTCACTCAGGCAGAGTTGAATATGAGGCAAAGGAGGTGGATGGATTTACTCAAGGATTATGACTGTGAAATTGAGTACCATCCTGGTAAGGCAAATTTGATAGCAGACGCCTTAAGTCGGAAGGTGAAGAGCACCGCTGAGGATGTTATGTGTTTATCAGCTTTGATGATTTCTTATTGCCATCTGGGCTATGATTTCGATGTAGACACGTCGCCGGTGCGAGTGTCGACCTTATTAGCCGAGCCAGACGTATTTGAGGCAATCAGGAAAGCCCAGAGGTCGGATGATGAAGTGCAGAGATGGTCATCAATAGCACTTCGAGGCCAGCCGACAAAGTTTAGTGTGGCTGAAGATGACTCTTTAAGATTGGGCAACCGATGGGTGGTCCCAGATGCGCCAGGATTGCGTAAAGGAATTTTAGAACGGGCTCATAGTAGTCGGTTCAGTATCCACCCCGGTGGAAGAAAGATGTATAAGGACCTAAGTGGTCAATTCTGGTGGAGACGCATGAAGCGTGATGTGATCAGCTTCGTTAAGAGATGTTTGATCTGCCAACAAGTAAAGGCAGAAAGGCAGAGGCCTGGTGGCGAGCTGAAGAGCTTGGAGGTACCTAAGTGGAAGTGGGAGCATATATCTATGGACTTCGTGACCCACTTGCCAAGGTCGGCCTCTGGATTTGATGCGATCTGGGTGATCGTGGATAGGCTGACGAAGGTAGCTCATTTCATCCCTTACAGTATGACTTTCACGTATTTAAAGATGGCCCAATTATATGTACGGGATGTAGTGAGGTTGCATGGGATTCCAGTCTCGATCGTGTCTGACAGAGACCCAAGGTTTACTTCTCATTTCTGGGAGGGTCTCCAGACAGCTTTGAGCACCGAGGTGAGACTAAGTACAGCTTATCACCCTCAGACTGATGGCCAAACGGAGCGTACTATACAAACGCTCGAAGATATATTGAGGGCATGTGTTTTGGAGTTTGATACTCCGTGGCAAGAGTCTATACCTCTGGTAGAGTTCTCCTACAATAACAGCTATCAGGCGAGCATTCAAATGGCCCCTTTTGAAGCTCTGTACGGACGACGATGTAGATCACCGCTGTATTGGGAGGACTTGACGAGTAAAGCGGTCGGAGGACCGGATATGATTAAGGACATGGAGGAAAAGATTAAGATGATACGCTTAAAGATGAAAGCGGCCCAAGATAGGCAAGCAGCCTATGCCAATAAGCGGCGACGACCGCTAGAATTTCAAGTGGGAGACAAGGTCTTCTTGAAAATCTCACCCTTCAGGGGTGTTGTTCGATTTGGTATGCGGGGGAAGTTATCCCCGAGGTATGTTGGACCGTATGAGGTATTACAGCGTATCGGCACTTTGGCTTACCGATTGGCTTTACCGCCGTCCTTATCTGGAATTCATGATGTCTTCCATGTTTCTATGTTGAGAAAGTATGAGCCAGATCCGTCTCATGTATTACAGCCTACTGAAGTGCAGTTAGACTCAGATGTATCCTACGTTGAACGACCGGTCAGAATTCTGGATCGTGAGGATCGCAGACTACGAAGTAAAGTTATACCAATGGTCAAAGTTCAGTGGGATCGTCGGGGTGTCGAGGAGGCTACGTGGGAGACGGAGCGGCATATGATGCAGCACTACCCCGAACTATTTTCTGGTATGATTTATGTTTAGTTTCTTTTGGGTAAGTGCATGCGATTTCGAGGACGAAATCTTGTAAGTAGGGGAGTAATGTGATGCCCCCGAAATTAATTAATGGTAACTTGGACATTAATTATGTTTATATGATGTATCATGTATTGATAGATTTATGTGTTGGGTATTAAGATGTTAACATGATTAATTGTGTTAAATTATCAATTATGAGGAAGATATGATTTTAAATGAAGTATAGAGCATTGTTGTAAAGTGCTTTTAAAATACCAAGTTGGGTATTTTATACATCATGTTAAGTTTGGGGTATACTTTTTATTAAGTCATTACAACCCCTTTTAATCCCATACCCATCACTTTAAACCCCCCACTTTACTCTCACCTTTTAAAAAATCCCCAAATCACTTCCCAACCCCAAACCCTACCCCATTTTCGAAATCCACCAAAAAGGAAGAAGGAAAGTCCCACAAAATCCTTATTTGTGTGATCCTTGCTAGGATTTGGAGCCTACAAGAGGTATGGAACCATTCCTATAAGTTTTATGATGTTTGGTGTTGAAATGGGTTAAGTTTTGATGATTTATGTGGGTTTGTTTGGGTATGTGTTGTGTATGGTTGGGGTATGATTTTTGAAGTGTTTTATGTTGGTTTGGTGGGTTATGATGTTATTGATGTTTTATGGAAGTTTGGTTTTGGGGTGGTATGTGAAGGAGCTTGAAAAATGAGCATTAATGGCGAAAATTCGATGTACAGCACTCGGCGATCGATCGCCCCGTTCTTGGCGATCGATCGCGAGCGTCCAGTACCAGCCAGAAGCATTTGGCGATCGATCGCCACTTTTGGGCGATCGATCGGCGGGCCTGGCGATCGATCGCGCCAAAAGTGGCGATCGATCGCCAAGAAGGAGATTTTGGCCCCTCGTCCAGTGCGATCTCGCGATCGATCGCGCCTGGGTGGCGATCGATCGCGAGCTGAAGAAAAGTGGATTTTTGATTTTTTTGTGGGATTTTTGGATATTGGACTATGTTTAGCTTCTAATATCAATTTGTATGGTTGTGTAGAACCATCCCAGGTGCCCACAACATCCAGGAGATAAAGCTCTCCAAATTCTCCACTTTTGGGAATTAAGGTACGTAAGAGACGTACGAGCATCGGACGGTAAACCATGCCCTTACATATTATGATGATATTTAAGATGATGTTTACGATGATGACGTTTAAGATGATGTTATGATGATGATATCTATGATGATATTTATAATGATGATGCTTATGATGATGTTATGATGATGACGCTTATGCGATGTTATTTGTGGTAAGATGCCACGGGGTAAGACGCCCCACATGGTAAGAGGCCATGCGATATTATTTGTGGTAAGATGCCACGGGGTAAGATGCCCCACATGGTAAGAGGCCATGCGATGTATTCGTGGTAAGATGCCACGCAGTGTTTATGATATGGTAAGACGCCATATGATTGGGTAAGATGCCACATGGTAAGATGCCAAGCAATGTTTATAATATGGTAAGACGCCATATGATTGGGTACGATGCCCACGTGGTAAGATGCCACGCAATGATTATGATATGGTAAGATGCCATACAATGGGGTAAGACGCCCCAATATATGAATAAGAGTCAGGGATAACTAAGGAGGTCGGAGGACGACCAACGACTTTTACTTAACTAAGATGTTATGCATATGTATGCTTTTATATAATGTTAAGTAAATTTATGAATGCTCATGATGTGTTATCCCTGTAGGTACACTTTTGGACCAAGGGCCTAGGGTCGGGTTGAGGAAGTGAGCTAAAGGGAGCATGATGAACGTAGGATGCAGGATTTTTGATAGTCTCTACTCTAGGAGTAGTGTAAATCTATAGCTTTAACATTCTTTGTTGGGAATGTAATTAAATAGCTTTGAAAACTTTATTTTGGGCCTGTAATCTCCTAGCTC